>OY986964.1:32846595-33011286 GCA_963920575.1 Narthecium ossifragum
GGTGTACCCATCAACAAGTTACACAAAAATGGTGTAACTTCCAATTATCTATATATATAATATTATGGATATTCAGCTAACGGGTGGATATATGGGATCCGATTACTCTTTCTCCTATCTAAACCTAGCCATCGATTGTGTTTTACTCGTCACCTCCCGCCCCTGGCGATCGCAAACCTCACCATCACTCTCTCCTCACCTCCCGCCTCCTGCCGTCGGGAACCGCGTCATTGCCCTCTCCTCACCTCCCTCCTTCGGTTGTCGTGAAGCTCGTTGTCGGCCTCTCCTCACCTCCCCGCCTCCAGCCATCGAGAACCGCACCGTTGCCCTCTCTCACCTCCCGCCTCCGACCATCGCGAACCTTGTCGTCGCTCTCCTCACCTCCCTCCTTCGCCCATCGTGAAGTTTATCGTCGCCCTCTCCTCACCTCCCCGTCTCCGCCCATCATGAACCTCTCCGTCGTGGTCTCCCTCTCCCCATCTCACGCCTCCGGTCATCGTCAACCTCATCGCTTGTAGCCTTGTCCTCCATGAACGACAGTCCGAGCAAGCCAAGTTGGCACAGGTGCGGCGTTTCTTGATACGTTTTTTGTGTTTTTTTTTTCATGATTTCCTCACTTTTTCTTGATGGGTTTTTGAGAAACAACTTTCTAATCGGCTTTTCTTTTTTTTCCTTGATGTTGCACCTAGGATTTCTTCCCATGGGTTTTTGAAATAGTTGAGATTATCGTTTAAATTGATGAATGACTTATACATTATAGATAGAACGATTATTCACAATGGCAGCACCTCGCGACAAGGCAACAATTGATCTGATAGAGGTGCTAGCACCGGCTACTGGAATAGCTTACTGCTGCTCCTCCTTCCAATATAAAGGAGCCCCCTCTCCCGTCCCGTCCAATGACAAAGCATTTCGTCTGGATTTAAATGCTACATTCTGGTCTAGGAAATTTTCTGTGTCAATATCAATCTGCAGAAACCTATTTTAATTGGTGCTTACTGCAACTAATGTCTATACCTCTACAGTTCGAAGGAAACAACAAAAGACTAGCGGAAGGAATAGAGAATCAGGACAGTTCTTCCTTTCTTAGGGGAAAAATGTTTCACTCTGTTTTATACTGTTGAATGCTAGCAACAAATGTGAGTTATATATGTAAGACTAACTTAATTTTGTGGTTAGCATATAGAACATGTAAATTGGTGATTGGCATTAGAAGAGTATGGTTTTTCTCATGTCAAAACCTGTTCTAGTATTTATGTTGATTTCTATCCACGATCGTACTAGCATAGTGCTGCATGATAATCTTATGAGCTCCAAACTAAACTCATTCATCATTCATTTCCTCAATGGCTGGGGTAGCAGTCAGTAATCTCAAAGGAGAGATGATGGTGATTTTGTACAGAGGCCATTGTAAAAGAACCATTAGAATGTAACATAAATCCAGAATGTATCACAGCGGAGCTACCAGCGGTGGTGGGCCTCAGGCAACCTGAGCTACCAGCGGAATTTATCACATCTGCCCGAGATTTGAAAGCAGGTAATACAAGTCAAAAATTTGCAGTTAAAATACCTATTGTCAACCCTTTACATCCCCATATTCTAAAACAGAAACAAAAATACCTTCTTGTCCATTGATGTGCTAGTGCAAGGGCCTCTAATTGACAACATAAACAGGTTACAACTTCAATGCCATAGGCAATACACATCTTATTCATATTGGTAGATTACAATACCAATGATCAACATGTAAATGATAATGCGGATCTCAAACTCTCTCAATGCCTGAACAGCCAAGTTCGGTGCATCCACTCTTACATCAACAACCAAATCATGCGCTTGAACTGTTCCTCGTGAGGTCGATGGTACCTAGACGCGGACCATGTCTTCCCACTCCCAATACCCGCACCCCCCGGACCCGTTACGATGATTGGGACATGCATAGAAGATACGTTTCGGATTCTTGGTTGTATGGGAAACACGTCTCACTGCCCTCAATCCACATCTACATCTTATGTCTTGGTGAGTCTGCTAGTTTGAGGGTGATGACAAAGAAGCCGACATTGAGCCTTGACACCATTCATGTCCCAATGGCGATAGGAACATTAAAAATCAGTCTAGCATATCATTGTGAATCAAATTTTCGTGCTGATCTATGCAAATATATGGGTGAATGTTTAAGTCAAAAAATATAGGAGAGGAGATATGTATATAGCTCAACCATGTTAGAACTTAGAACATGACACATGCATGCGGATGAAGAGAGAGTAGTTGCAATCGTATGCATATTGCAATTAAACTAATCCAAGTAGTCATTTATTTATAAAGATAAAATCATAATTATTGTATCAGTAAGCTTAGGGGGCGTTTGGTTGCGCGAATCGCTGGTGCACCCTGATTGTGGGATGCATGTATCGTGGTCATATTCATATAATTTTCACATAATGATATAATAAAGTTAAAATTTTAATATATATTATATGATATTTTAATATTATATATATTAAAATTTAACTTTATTGCATCATTATGTGAACATTATATGAATAATATATATTATTATATATATCTCAATAATATATATATTATTCATATAAAGTTCACATAATGAATTAATGATGCAATAAAGTTAAATTTTAATATATATATATATATTAAAATATTATATTATTTTATTCTCAATGATATATATATTATTGATATAATGTTGTGAATATATATATATTAAAATTTTATTATATTATTTTTGGTTTCCCTTTGGATCAGTGTCGGGTTCACCGGTGAAAGCTCGCGCGAGGGTGCATCGTATGAAACGATCATCATATGATGCACGAAATCAGCTGAAAATGTATCGTGTAATTCATGCGTCGCGCGATACGCCGTGCGAACCAAACGGTGGATCGAAATATCAATGTGCATTGTGTGATGCACCCTGATGCATGGAACCAAACATGCCCTTAGCCTCTGGTTTTATCCATGCAACTCAATTACATAGGACAAACTAGGGGTGAGCAAAACCGAACCGAATTTTTAGAACCGAACCGAACAATTCGGTTCGGTTTTTCGGTAAATTCGGTTCGGTTCGGTTTTTTTTTTGTCAAAAATTCGGTATTCGGTTCGGTTTTTATTTTAAAAATTCGGTAAATACTGAAATACTGAATTTTTTAAAATTATATAGCTTATTTCGGTTCAGTTTTATATTGTAAGTAAAAAAATTTCGATATTTCGGTTTTTTCGGTTCGGTTCGGTTTTTTCATGAATTCGGTTCGGTTCGGTTTTTAAATTAGTGTACCGAATTAATTCGGTTCGGTTTGGTTCGGTTTTATACCCTAATTCGGTTCGGTTCGGTTTTTAAAATCATGGAATTTCGGTAATTCGGTAATTCGGTATTCGGTAATTCGGTTCGGTTTTTACCGAATTCTCAGCCTTAGGACAAACTATTAAGCTAACAAACTAATCAGAATTTGAACTCAGGTATCTATCATTCATCATCTTCTTTTGGGGAAAGCAGTCTTTTACCATTTTTTTCATGTATGATATTTGATCATTAAAGCACAAACTATGAGATAGTATGAATTCACAAGAAAAGTATCCGGTCACAATATTAGAAGGTCATAAGCACATCAATTGCTATATAGCTTGTGAGATGTTCTTTTTGGCTTCATGAATCATTTTACTTGGGGACATCCTCCATGCTTATCTACCCAACTCAATTGTGCGCCGCAACTAATGTGGTTGTTAAGAACACATTAGTTCAACGCATATCTCGTTTATGAACTTAATAATTCATTAGAATTGAATTTATAAGGACGATGATATGTTGTCATGAGAGGCCCATTTACACGGTATTGCATGGCATTCAATCGCCACCACCCTATACCCCTCTTCTCCTCCACCACCGTCATCGCCGTCATTCCAAGCCTCAACCACCCTCCTCCCCTCCTCGACAACGTCCCATTGTGAACTGTTTCATTTATGTGCGTTGTTTCGTTTATATGTGTTGTTGTTACAATGTACGCGTATGCGTATGTTGTTATACTCGTAATTCCACCTATCATATGTGCGTTAGATAAAAAATACATGTGTAGTGGGATGCGTTTCCGCTCTACACGTGTACTTATAATGTTAACTCCTATTGTAGCCAACAACTGTAGATAAACACGCGTTGTTTAAAAAAACGCGTACAATCACAAAAAAAAATACATGTATAATGCCTTTTACAGTTGGTTCCCAAAACGGTTAGTTTTTACATTGCATCAAAACGTATATTACACTGCACTATACAATAAACACAAGGTAGATGCGACATCATGTAGCGGACGAAGTTGGTGCTATACTGGACAAAGATACTGGACGTATAGGTGCAACGAGACGAATGGGTGTTGTATAAGTTTTTTTGTTGTCCCCAAGTACCTTACACCTCGAACAGCTCCGACGGCTTCTCATAGTCGCTACCAGCTACCTAGTCATTTGTAAAATATATTTCCTTGTGCGGGTCATACGTGTCGAAAACAGACCCATCTTCATGACTACCTGTACAAGGAGTTCATAAATCAGTACTCGTAAAGGACCAAAAAATACACGTGTTCAGATTTATATGCACGCATAAACACGTGCGTGAGCTATTAATACGCGTGAAAAGCGTCGGTAGAGACTTCTGATGTGGAATGTTTGTTGTTATTATTATTATTCTATCTACTCAAAAACCAATAACATGATAACATGTGTAAGGGGGTTATGATTTTCTCTTCATGCATGTAATTTTTTTTCCAACCCTATCTACCTTGGCATTTGTCGCAGCCAGCTGCCCCCCAACCTGTTCATGTTGATATTTAGCCGCCTGAATTCCTCATCTTTCGAGATCCTGATTTGTAATTTTGAGAAACTCTGATTTTACCTGTGTTTCAGAATAAACATCACATAGTTACTAGACATGTAAGTACAAACGCACAAAAAATGTCGAACGCATGCACTATCATGCGTACAAAATAATGCATGTTCCAGTGTACGTGTATAACCAGTAACGAAGGAAAAAAAACACGTAGAAGAAAACATGTTCACGTTGATATCCGTCACGTGTATGCTGTTAAACTGTGTGTCATGCATTTAATGCGACAGGATGGGACAACATTTAATGCGTTATGTTGGCATGCATGCATGGATGGCCGGCATGTATAGGTAGGGGTAGTTTTGGAATAAGAGTTGTTTGGGGTCCTATTATGCAAAAAATTAGACCATGGGGTCATGAAGTGCAAAAAGTGAAGAGTAAGGTCCTATTTGGCAAAAAATCACGGAAGAACAAGGAGCCACTCTCAATTCGTCCGTTTGGTTGTCAAAGTCATACAGATCAATGAGTTAGTATATCCACCTTCGCAGCTTCAATCATTCAGATCTTAGCCATACCTTGTCGGCCCCAATTTGGGCACAGAATCAAATCAATTTAGCGAATTAAACGCGTCCATATCTACTGGCCCAAATTTTCTACATTAGGGCTTCGGATCCCCTTCTCCGACCCATCTGGGATCCGACCCGTTGACATCCCCACCAATAGGTCCAACAAGACTACGGCCCAAACGGCCCATTGGGCTACTAAAGGGACAAAAGGCGTCTAATTTGTACCCAGTCACCCATGAGGGCCAAGACTCTATGGACCAACCCAAACCCCAGCCCTCGCCTCTCCGAGTACTCCTCCGCCCACCGCCACCAACGGCCCCGTTCTCCTCCACCACCACCGCCACCACCTCCTCACCTCTCCCAAACCCTTCCTCTCTCCCACACGCTCCTCTTGCTTCAAAACCAGCCCCGTCTCCAACTATAGCTCCGTCCATCTCCACACTGACCACCGCTCCTCGCCCCGATGGCGTCGTGGTCGTTGGCTTCGTGGGAAGCAGAGCCTCCATTGACACCACCCATCTCATCAATAGAATACTCGACGCCCATGTCTTCGGCTCCGGCGGCCTGGATAAGGATATTTACCCCGCCCGCGAGGAGGATAGCTGGTTTCGGGACCGGAGGATTAGTTATTACCACGACGAGGAGAAGGGAATGGTCCTATTGCAGTTCTTTTCGTCGGCATCGCCGTCCTTGTTGGCGAAGTCTTCGTCTACAATGGGTGGTGGGGAGAATGGGTTTGATTCGGTCTTGGAGGAATATGAGACCGGTGATCTACGGGGGATGCTGTTTATGTTCTTGGTGAGTTTTTTTGTGATATTTGTTGGGTTTATGATGTTGGTTGGATCAATATAGAGGTTAAATTAGTGGGTTTTTCCCCAATTTGATTTCTTGGTGTGTTTTGGTGAGAATTTAATCTTTTAGTTCACATTTTACTCTGGAATGGTGATTTTGATGAGGATTATAACTTGTTTTCTTGATAGGAAGCAAGTGCTCAATTCTATAGATTCTTGTGTGCTTTTAAGTTTTTGGCTTCTTTTTGCCGGCAGTGTAGATTTTGCGGGATAACTGGAGTGGGTTTTGTTGAGATGAATATAGGAGACCTTTGAGTATATATTTTATCAAATTTCTCTTCTTTGCTTTCAAGGTAGATTTTGCCATTTTGGTACAGACAATTATGTCGCGGCTTAATTTTTCCATTGAACAAAAGGTAAATTGGGTTTGGTAAAGCATATGGTTTTGGTTGGTAGCCGAAATAAAACAAATGCTTCGCTACCCTAGAAAATTCTCTTAGTTTTTCGAACAGTTCGACAAGACAGATTTATTTATTATCTCAATGAAAACAGGTATGCCACATCGTTATTTTCGTTAATGAGTGTCTGCGATTCGACACCAAAATCTTGAAGAAATTCCGAGTGCTGCAAGCTGCCAAGCACGCTCTAGCACCGTTTTTGAGATCCCGAGTTATGCCAATATTTATGCCAAATGCCTCTTCATCCCTCACACAACCGGCTGCTCCAAAGGCCTCTTTTGCTTCTCCGTCCAGTAGACGTGGTGGTATTGCAAGCCGCCGTGGCTCGGCTCTCTCTCTCATGTCCGGCCCCGGTTCACTTTCATCTGTGATTCCGGGTCTGTGTACTCCTGTAATTCTCTTTGTCTTCAATGGTGATCTATCAGAGATTTTAAGTGCCACTGGGGGATCCAATGTGGATGATTCAGTTGATGTTGCATCCCTGAGTCAGCCCTCTAGTGCAGGTGGAGTGCCTCGGCCAAGTGGGGCATTGAAAGGTTCTGGTTCTGTGGTAATGCTGGCACGACCTATGAGTAAACCAGAAGGTGGTTTTAGGAAGAAGCTGCATTTATCATTAGAGACACAGATCCGGTTCTTGATTAAGAAATGTCGCACGCTGGCTGGAGCAGATTCTAGTCATCCTGGTTCCAGAGGGACGGGTAGTGGGAGTTATCTTCCTTTGTTTTCGATGGACTTGTCAAGGATTGCCACTCTATTGGACAGGTCGGTCAACCAGCGAGGTGAAGTGCTAGATTTTGTGACAAGTATTATTGAAGATGCTTTGAATACAAAGGCCTCTGATTTGTTAACGCTTGACAGCCATTGTCAGAATTTGAATAACGAGGATATTCAATCGCTAAAGGATTTTATATATAGGCAGTCTGATACTCTGAGGGGCAGAGGGAGCCTGCCAAGTAATGCAAACACCAGCTCAGTTGCAGGTGTTGGTATGGTAGCTGTTGCTGCGGCAGCGGCTGCTGCATCTGCTTCTGCTGGAAAGACAGTTCCTGCTCCTGAACTCCCAAGTCTAGAAAAGTGGTTGTCTTCCAGTAGTCTGATTCTCGATGCACTAGTTTCTGTGAAACATGTCAATGCTGATGATATTGGTAATGTCAAGAATTTATTGAATCAAAGAAATGCAGTCGAAATACAGGATGAGATGGGAACCGATGCCGTTGATGTTGCTGTGTCTTGCTTGGAAAGTACCAAGGGGCTGAGACTGAAGTTCTCTAGATCTTGGTGCGAGAGAGCTCTTCCAGCTGCAAAGGAGGTTTATCTGAAAGACTTGCCTGCTTGTTATCCAACTGTGTTGCATAAGACGCAATTGGTGAAGGCTATAAGGGCATTTCAGTCGATGGTCAAAGGACCAGCTGTGCAATTTTTTGCCAGAAAGCTAGAAGATGAATGCACATCAATATGGGAATCAGGGAGGCAACTTTGTGATGCCCTCAGCTTGACAGGAAAACCATGCATGCACCAAAGGCATGACCTTAAGGACACCGATTTGTCCAAAAAAACTGTAGTCAAACAACACTCCAGTGGTTACGTTTTCCTTCATTCATGTGCTTGTGGCCGTTCTAGGCGCATTCGAGATGATCCATTCGACTTTAAAAGTGCAAATGTTAAGTTTAACTGTTTCCCCAACTGTGAAGATCTCCTCCCCACCCTTCTGCTTCCAGAATTAAGTAATGAGGGACGACCACTTCCACATAACTCATGGCGGTTAACACGTGTTGGAGGTGCAAATTATTATAAACCATTGAGAGGCTTACATCAAATTGGATTTTGTTCCCGTGAAAATTTTTTGCTCAGGTGGGTAATTTCAGTTGAGAACCAGAAGGAAACAAGCAACTTGCCTGACAGCATCGGGGATAAAGGTTCTGTGGCAAGCTCAACTTCAGATCTAAAGTTTGGATCTCTTGTTCATGGAGAAAATGGAGACATAAAAATATCTGATGCTGCTCATTTTCCGAAACAAGGCCAGAATGGAGAATCAGGAAAGCTTAACAGATCCTCAGAGGTTGTGTCCTCTCCTGACACAAGTATCAAGTTTGGATCTTTCAACATGAAGAAGCCTTTTTCTGAGGTTGTTGCAGGTACTGCTGCAGTAGAATCGACCTTTATTCTTCAGCATAAAAAACAGCCCAGAGCTAATTCAGAAAAAGGTATGAAACAAGTGGGTGCATTTGATAAATCTGATGTTCATCTAGCTAATGGCCATCAAGCATCTGAAAGAAATGAACAAACTTCTGTACATGAAGGTTCAAGCAAGCTTAACATTGACTCCCACATCGATGTGAACCCCGTTTTACAGATTGGGAGCAATATAGTGCCTGTAAACGTTCATGCTGGCGGGAATAGTAAACTTATTAACTCTTCAAAGCAAGCCGTCCTATATGTTGGATTTGAACATGAGTGCTCCTATGGGCACCGGTTCTTATTGTCTCCTGAGCATCTTAAGGAGCTTGAATCTTCTTATTCACTTCCTGAGAAATCTCCTTCTGCTGCTGAAGATTCTGATAAGAAATGGGTAGAAGCAAAAGATAAAACCCCGGAGAAAAATCTTCCACCATCTGGAATGTCCAAAAGTATGGCGCAAAATATCAGAAGAAGAAATAGGCCAAGTGTGTCTGCAGCTGATAGCCAATTGCAAATTAAATCTACCCCAGCGTCTAATTCTGTTGAACTCCAAGGGTATCTTCCACATTGTATACTCGATGGCGGGCCTGCCTTTTCTCTTCTGAATAAAAACTTGCCTGTATACATGAATTGCCCCCATTGCAGGAACTCTAAAATGAATGAAAACCCAAAGATTAAGTTTGCAAGCACTGTGTCGCAGCTTCAACGAATATTTGTGGTAAATACGCTTTACACTTGTCCTTTCTGTCAGCAATACCACCTGCGTGCACATAACACACATCATGTGTATTATGTAGCTATGTTTGCTTGAGTACATGTATCCGCGCCATCTTTGTCATGTGGTGGAGGTTACATTCTCACGTTTACATTTAGATTTATTACTCTTGTTTTCTTGTCATATCGGAAAGGCTACTTTGAACTTGTGTTTTTCGTACCGCTACAACTAGAACTCAAATGATACATATACATGTTACTTACTAGATCATTGTAGTTGCATGTGTCTATAAAAGTACTTTTTTTTGCAATTACTGAACCTTCTCAATTATTATTCGACGACTGACTGCAGGTTTAATTATTGTAAATCTCTTGTTTTTATATGGCTCCTTGATATGAAGCAGACCTTAGTTATTATCGTACCTTGTGCAAAACTTAAATAGGCGATAAACACACAGCAGTGGCCAAAGTACTCACTGTAGGTGACCATGGAGGTGCCCCATATTGGCATTTTGGTTCTTTCTAAGAAATTTGTTTTTGACATGCATTTTAAAGTGCGTCAATTGTTTGTACCAATTTTTCCATGTTAATTATGCGGCATAATCTGTTGCTCTCGGGATATATTGTTATGTAAATTGTTTGACTGGATTTTTTGTATGTTTTTTATACAGGTAACACCCCCATTTCCCACTGTCTTAGCAACATGCCCAGTTGTACAGTTTGAGGCAAGTTCAGCAACTAATCCTCTATTGTTCTTAACCATCTATTTCTTTCAAAAGTTGCTTCAATTTAACCATGTGCAGTACCTCTTGTACCATAACCATTTTACAATGTGTTGAACAGTTGAGCTTAATATGGGGTGCTTAATTCTGTTGTTGTGATTAGAAATTGAGTGTAGCATGATTGCAATTTTTATAATCATTCCTCTAAGAGGTTTCTATTGCATATGATTAAATCAGGATTCTTGCCTGCCTCCATCTGTTGCGAACCGTGAGCAGCAATCTCGGTTCAGCCTTGGTTGCGATGTTATTTTACCACCAGAGAGCTTCCTCACATTACGCCTCCCTTTTATATATGGTGTTGAATTGGCTGATGGAACTCTTCATCCACTTAACCACTTAGAGCATCAACCGGAGCGAACCGCATGCCTCAACAAAGGCTCAACATTGCAAGTTGTCTCAAGGGATCATCTATCTGATGAACTTCCCATACACTGAATATTGTGGATGGTGTACTTCACCTGATGTTGAGTTGTGACGTAGGCTTTGCAGCCTCAAAGCATTGTTCAATTTGCCTAAGGTGCTAGGTAAAGGGAATTCGTTGTGTTCATCTTTTTGCAACAATGTTGGAAGCCTGGTTTATCGATATGCCTTCTGCTGTCTCAGGTAATTACTGTGTATATGAGGTTCGGGCTTTCATCGTACACTTTCCATCCTCAGGATAGCAGTTGTAAGAATAAGCGAATCTAAGATCCTTTTGAAGTCCCAAGAATGCTGATGCACAATGAGCTCCAAATCTTGCCACGAAGTTTTTTGCATTGAAACTGCTTTTTCTTGTTCGTTCCTGCTATCTGGCAGTAGACATATCAAGTTAAATGTACACATTTGAATATCTGATTAAAGGTTCTTAAGTGCTTGTTGACAACAGTTCACATATCTGTTTGTTTTCACTTTTCAGGACCGGACAGCTGCTGAGCAACTAAAGGAAATGCGAAGCTGTGATCTGCATGTGGAAGGGATGGTTAAGATGGCTTGGAAACATTTCAGAAAACACTTGATGCAGAATTCCTTGACCAATCTATTGTAAGGAGAACTGGTGTTGGGATGGAAAGTAGGTGTTTATCTAATCGTTCCTATTTGTTGAAATTTTATGACTTGTTTTTTCATCCAGGATGCAGTGGCTGTAAAACTCTGGAGATGTGCAACTGTGGGAATTGGTCGGGAAAGATAAAGTAAAGAGACATAGTTATTGCTGGGCAATCTGTTCAAAGTTATGGTAATGGCACGGCAGTGGTAGTGGAATCATGGAGGTAAACTTATCCAACTTCGTAGGGTGTGAGCATGGATTTAGCTTTATAAGAGCATGAAAGCCCTTCCGAAGCAATTTATTTAGGTTACATTGACCATCCAGAAAACTGCATTTTAAAAAAAAAAATGTTTTTGTGAATGTTAGTGTTGCGAAACAGGAATTTTTTACATGTAATTTCTTAAAGTTGCATAAATTCTGCGTCCCATTTTAGGCCCTTTGGTTTCTCTTATTACCATTATCACTATGTTTTGACAAAATCAAGTTTAGACAATACATCTGAATGGTTCTTTGCTCCAGGGAGCCATATCTTAGGTAATGTTGGTGGAGTCAAGCTACAAAATCTTTGTATTGGTTATGTTTTTGGCGTCAAACTTCTACACTTGTCAATGTTCCTTCCAGGGCCAATTGCCTGAGTTCTCTAGATTTTAGTTTCTTGATGACGAATAAGGCATGGAGAGGTAGCTAAGGTGGCCCAGCGTCGCAGCCCAGTCGTTCTTGTCCATAGACTGAAAATAATGGAAATAAATCATGATAGCTGGAGTGGAAATAAAACAAGAAAACACATTACTGCACATGCCCAGAAAAACTGTGGCAGAAATTAGCTCAGTAAGGGTAGACCTACAAGATTGGAATGCTAGTTTCCTCCTAGGATATCGTGTCAATTTTTTGATAGGACTCGGCGTTCTAGTCGAGTACCTATACCAAATCGTAGCGTACGGTTATTGGAGGAGTCTCGTAGGAGAGTTAATATGTTGGGCTGGGATCTGTTTCGATTAGGAGTCAATTTGTGTAGGAGGTCAAGCCAGATGCTGGGTTGTGGCTTATGGCTATAGGAGTCAGTTGGTCAAGGGTGTTAGGGTTTGCTTGATAAGGGTGTTAGGGTTTGCTTGATATAAAAAGGGGAGTTAGGGTTATGTATCTTTTTATGCTATTATGAAATAAGAGAGAAAGGGTCATCTTCCAGCCATTAATTGGGAGTTTGGGGGTGTTCTTCTGCCATTAAGAGAAGAAAAGTATCCACCACGCGAGACGGATCTTATCATCGCTGATAAGAACCTACCATTTTTTCATTCACGTCATATTTAGTACTACTGTACACACTGGAAATAACCTTTATATTCAAATCCTGCTGCTCAATAATAAAGGAGCAGTGATATGCAAACACGAACCACCAGCTTGATTCATTAGTTTCAATATACATGGCATTCTATGTGGGCAAAAATTCTATTTTTTATTGAAGAAGGCGATTGATTATATATGAGGTTATATATATATATATATATATGTCTCATAGGATGCCACATAGGAAGGTCATTGTTTGGGCACGAGGTGAAGAGAGGATTTGACCTGGTACCAATGTTATGGGAGTCTAGTCATGGTGGTATGTCTTTTTTTCCTGTATTCCTAATTCTACAAAATGCCTCGTGAGGCCTAGATTAGACTTGATCCACCCATCTTCGTGGAACGCGTCTCACCATGTTGCGATCCCTTTAAGAAGAAACGGTAAGGAAGGTTTGCTTTCATATCTGTTCTTATTGTCTGCAAGGATGCTGCTTTTGTGTGTTTTGAGTCTAATTTATCGCTCTAAAGCATACAAAATAACCGCATGAGTTTACACGAAGACAATTGTCATGAAGCATGCTGACACGTTGATGATCATCCTACCATTATGTAACCCATAACTAACTACATACAGTTTCCCCAAGATAAAGGCCAATTAACCTTTCTTTCATAGATCTCTGATGACTATAATTAATGGGGAGGAGGCCATACGTACGTAGTTAATATGATAAAGCTGAAAGTCCAGTCCAATACTTAATAACTTGCTTAACAATAGCCAAGATGGTTCCTTCCTGTAAGCAAACTAAGTTTGACGCGTACGTGTAGTAAGTAATATGCTCAAAGTAAAAAGGAGAGGATGGAATTGGTCCAGCTTTTTGATATATCCTGACGCATCGCAAGAAGTTATCCACAGAGTATCTCATTCAACAAAAGAGAGCCTCAACCATGGAAAGATAGATGGCTGGGGCTAGTCAACCACTTCATTTTTAGATTGTAATCTTCTGGGTCGGCAACAAGACACTAGTGGCCTTACTGTTGCTCTTCCAAATCCTGTCTAAATATGATGAACAACTTTGACCCATCTCTTATAAATTTCTTATTCACCTAATAGATATCCGTGTTGGATTAAGCTACTCGATCCGTTAAAGACCGGTGTCACAGCTCTGCTGATGATTAGGTCACGTAACTGGTTGAGCCGACAATGGGCCAGTGTCTCGTTTTGAATTCAAAATTGATTCAAATCGCGCGATCTAATTCTCTAATAAAAGTCCACATATGATGATTTCATCAAAGTTTTTTTTAAATAAATGGAAGCATGGATGGATACCTTGACAAGCAGAAGCAGGAGTGCCAATCACTCCAAACATGCATGACTTCACCATCCCCACTAGGCAAGTAATCTCAAGTGCCAGAGGAGTAAGGCATCCCCATCCAAAAGCCTTTGTCATGAATTAAAGAATCCAAGTTGGGAGGTGGGGGGGGCTTTGGATATTAAGCAATGTCAATAACGGAGGGGGGGCTTTAGATATTAAGCAATGTCAATACCGGAGGGTTTGGGTTTGGTGCAGGCGTAGGGTGTGGTGGATGGATGGATTAAGAGAGGGGGGGGGAGGTGCCTCCCCCCCATGTGACTTTGTCAAACACCTCCTCCACGCCTCTCACGCAAAGTCCACACCTCCACTTAACACTGCCTAAACGTGCACTTAACTCATACCAGAACCTCCCCCATCCCAATGACTTACTTCTCAAGCGCGGCGTTGTACACTCATCCTTTCCTACCGGCTTAAGTTTCTGAGACACGTATAACCCACCCGATGAGTTTGACATGGTATCGGAACAGAGGTCCGTCCAGTCCGGAGAATAGCTATGAGCTGCGTTTCTAAGTCGGGGGAGATGAGTGTAGAGAGATATAAATGGATGAGGGAGAGTGATTCTAGGTGGGCGTTTGTTTGCTGGGGTGGGGTGGTTAGCTATGCTGGCTTCTGCTTTCCCGTCTCTCCTCCTCTTTCTTTTATTCTTCTTTGGCATTTAATGCCCATCTTGAGAAGGGAGAACCAGATCCATCCACCACCTTTTCCTTGGTGGTGGAGAAATCATACATAGCCAAGCCAAACACTAGTACTAGTCTCTCTCTCTCTCTCTCTCTCTCTCTCTCTCTCTCTCTCTCTCTCTCTCTCTCTCTTAAAGTCTCTATTATGTGTAAAGTCCTCCTTGATTTCTACATTGCCAGACACTTGAGAACACCATATATGAAGGAAAGCAACAAAAGATGAACAAAAAAGAAAGGAGAGGAGAAGCCTTAGCTCTCACTCTCTTTTCGTGAACGCAATCGCACCACCAATTCAGGTGAAAATAATTAAAAGAATTCAAAGAATCGTCAATGAATCACAGTAAGTAAGTAAAAGATATAATTCACATGAGAGTATACCCAAATGATGAATTAAATGAAAGATGCGAAGAATAAAAAAAAAAAAAATGGATTTGATCATAAGTCTATTGGAGCTTGTTAGCTAGTAATGGCAATCCACCAGTGATGAAGCGGAGAAGGTGAGGGGTTGCTTGCTGGCGAAGCCCAGCACCATGGCCCGCGGTGACTTGGGGAAGTCGATGCGGTCGTCTTCGGATGGCGCCGGGAGGTTTAGATCCAATGAGAGGAGGGTCCTCTCCTTCTTGGAGGCTTCGGAGGCCTCCGGGATGGTAATTGGCCGGTGTCTTCTCATGTGGCCGCCGAGAGCTTGGCCGGAGGAGAACTCTGAGCCGCATATCGAGCACTCATGGACTCTTGGTTTGCCGTTGCCGGTGGTGGTGGCCATGGCCGTGGACGCTGGAAACGAATTCATGCTTATTTGGAGGCTGTCTTCGTCGATCACCCTCGCTTTCCTTTCATCGTCGGCGGTGGTCGCTGCCGGAGCGGCGGCAATCTTGGGCCTCTTGTGGCTGGCCCGGTGCCCGCCCAGCGCCTGGAATGAAGGGAAGCATTTGTTGCAAGTCTTGCACTCGTAAACATAGAACCCAGCCTTGACGTTGGTCGTAGTCGCCGCCTCCGTAAACCTCCGGCTGGTCATGTGCTTCCCTCCGGCGGCCTCCTCCGCCGGCGGCGACGACTCGGGCTTCTGCCGAGCATCCAAGGCCCGCCCTTGGGCCAAAAGTATCAGACAATTCGCCATGTCCTCCTCCTCCTCCGTCGCGCTGCCAGAGAACTCCGACGACGAAGCCGAAGAAGCCGCCGCCGCCACCAGCGGGGCAGCAACCGGCACGGTGGCCCTTTGCCGCCTCGTCCTCTTTCCCTTCACGACGGCATGCTGGAGACAACCATCATTATTACTCCCGCCGGTGTCGTTGCTGCCGCCGGTGGTGTTTGAGGATGCCAGCTGAGGCGGCTGTTCCTCCGGGATCTCCATCAAGAGAGACAGAGAGACAGAGAGAGAGATAGAGCCACCCACCCAAGAAGAGAAGGAAAAAAAGAGAAGCTTTTAGAGATAGAGAGCTAGAGAGAGATAAAAAGAAAGGAATTAAGCTAGAGAGAGTGGCACAAAAGAGATGGAGGTTTTATAGAGGAGGAGGAGGTGCCCAAGAAAGATGAATGAAGAGCTGGAGATGGGTACGTTTATATATTTATTTATACACATGTACATAGGTCATAGGTTAGTGAATGAACTGGAGGTTTTTATTTATTTATAGAGATAGACAGAGAGAAACACACACACACACTACATAGACATGGAGACATAGAGAGAGAGAAACATAATACGTGTTTAGAGAGAGAAAGAAAACATAATACGTGTTTAGAGAGAGAAAGAAGGGGAGATAGGGAGAGAGAGAGAGAGGGTCAAGAGTTAGCCGGCTATGGGCTGTTGTGAAGGGGTGGGTAACCGTGAATTAGTCAGCCTAACCTTACGTTTCCAAGAATGCTTATATGCTTGGTATATAACTCACACAGATGGCTAATAATGGAACGTTTAAAAGAAGAGACCTGTGCTTTTATTATAATCACAAGGAGTGTTGTTGAGGTGTGTGTATTTAATTAGGTGGAAACTGGTGAGGCTTGGAGTGAAGAGTGGAACGAATCAGGGAGAGGGACCTTCCACAAGCTAACGGAAATGGTCTATTTGAGGCAGGGGTGGGGAGGGGGTGGTGGACACTTGACACTTGACACTTAGCTAAGGTTGGGTGCCCTATTGTGTCACAGTTATTGTGGGGGCCTTCATATCCTCATGCTATTCCTCCTTCATTATATTGTTTTTTCTAATAAAACAAGAAAGGAGCTGTCAATTATATAATAGTTCTTTGAAAATTTTGATATTACATATATGCCCCTAAAATTTTGACATTATATATATATATATATATATATATATATATATATATATATAATCCTTATATAGAAGCATAGTTATAAAATAACCTTTGGTTATCCTATTGGCATCCTATATGACAGGCTTAGTCCTATGTGACTGCTGATGTGGAGGGGGTAATAGTGGGGGGAGTTAGGGGGGGTTAGTGAGGAGTTATGAGGGTGGTGATGGGAGATGAATAGGACTAGTATATATATACATAGTAGGTGGACCTCCGGTGCCACATGGTACGGGTAATCACCATTCAGGCATTCACCACCCTAGTACTCCCCCCCTCTCTCTCCTAATTAACCACATGATAATCTTGAGTTGGCTTATTTCTATCGCCCGGATTATATAATGTAAATTTTTCGATTAGAAAGAGAAAAAAAATTAGGGGGGAGAAAATATTTTTGGCATATATAACTTAGTAACTCTTCATCTATTTATTTAAGAATATTCCAATAATATTCTGTCAAAAGTAACCAAAGGGACAAAAAAAAAAAGAAGGTAAGAGTTTTCATGAAACAATTGCCAATATTAAAATTCTAGTGAAAATATATAGTACTGAATTTTTCGAAGGATGAATATGTAAATGACCGAAGAGATAGAAGGTGTCATGAGAGAGAACAAGATATACGTGAGTAAGAAGAGAGAGAGAGAGAGAGAGAGAGCGCGTGTCTGTGTTTTAGAGAGAGAAGAGGTGATTCGGTTGGCACAGAAGCAAGCAAGCCCAGTCCTTTTAGTTTAGCCAACTATTCTTGGTGACGGTGTTTGGATGCAATTTGCAAGGGTGGAGCCACGGAAAATACGCGCGCTCTCTCTCTCTCACCCTTAGGGGGCCGTAAAAAATAATGATGATAAGAAAGATAGGGTCTATCTGATATTGAGATGCGTATGGTATTGATTAGTGGGAGATGATATACTTGGAGGATAGGTAATGAATGAATCAAAGGATGGGTTGCTTGTGCCCAACTACTAAGAATAGAGTCGCCTCAACAACAGCAACAACAGCTTAATACTAAAGATAGTGGGCAACCACTCACTTGTGGCCATGCTCATAGAGTAAGCAACTGCAGCCGCACACACATACATGTATACATCTCAATCATTAAATCAGAAAAAAAAAATCAGAGACACCCAACTTAGATTCGATCCTTGAGATTTATTTTGATTTTAATGCTGCCATTATATGATTCAATCATGTATTTTATCAATTTGATGGTTGACTGAGTTAAAATAGAGAGTTTAGTAGAGTAGAGTAGAGCTGGGTGTGTGAAGATGAGTGGTTTGATAGAGAAAGTCAACGCCAGGGGGGGGGGGGTTGTTGAGACTTGAGGAGGTGGATTAGAGGAGGAGCGCGAGATCCATGGCGTAATGAGCGAGTTGTTGATGAGTTTTGGCTAGTTGTGTGTGGCACGAAAGGGGAGGCCGTGCCAGCATGGTATGGTTATAGCTTGCTATTATTAGCCTCTCCGTGTGGTTTCGGCGAGGAGGGTTCCAAGCAAAGCATCCCGCCGCCGTCGGTGGAGACAGAGATGCCTTTCTCCTCCTCTCCTCTCTTGTTTATTCTATTAATATCAATTAATTTGTTAAATTCAATATTCACGTGTGATGATTTATTTTTTTATGTGTTTGCGTGTGTGCGAACGAATGATTATTCAAACACGCATGATTATTCAAGCACACATATGATGCCCATCAACCAAAACTTTTGAAGCTACCGGAAGCGGATTTAGAAATAATTAATTGCGAAGTTTCCGTATATTTTAGTGATGATTTCGTATTTTGTATGATTTATATGTGGCCAAGATTATGATGCTATTATTAGTTATTTTGCGTGACATTATTCTTATATCCACTAAAATAAATAAGACAGCAGATCCTGTGCAATAATCAGCCACACAAGAAAGATGAACAATTCGGAATGCTGACTGGGAATTGAAAGGTATGTATACCAATCCCATTAGTTCCTATAGTTATTATGTGGTGTATGCAAAGAAAGAGGAGAAAGATATACCACTATTAGTCCGGTGGATTAATGAGACAAAGTTGAAGCAGATGTGTAACTAAACTCCACAAATGGTGCTCCGAATTTGCCGAACCAAGTTCGACAAGCTTGTTCAACTAATCAACAAAAGAAAAAGTTGGAGAAGCTTGTTTTATCCCATAAAAGATACTTAGATGGACACACATAGCAAATCTTATTACACAGGGTGCTAATACCCCCACTCTGTACTGATACCAGGGACGGACCCACATTATGACAGTGGGGTGCCATAGAGCCCGCAGCCCATGTATAAAGGCCCACGATATTAAATAAAAATTTTGCAGCAAATCATGGTCATGGAAACCCATGAAGGCCCAGTCAGTTACAAGTTACAACGAAAGTCATTTGGGGTTAATTATGTATACATTTTAGCATGTTCAACCAACCCTCGACAAGTCAATTATATATATATATATATACTTGACCACCACGCTATATATGTACACTATATTAGTGCACTTTTTGTACTATATCTGATGTCTAACTACCCATGTCTGAATAATAATATTTAAAAGAAGGACAAGAGAGAGAGAGAGAGAGAATACAAAGAAGACAAAAACGAAGTGGTTTTCAGTGGCTTGAGAGCCACTCATGCCAGCAAATAGTTTGTTGCAACTTATACAACCCACCCCTCTAATTAAAAGTCCCACCGTTATCAAACACCCCTCTAATTAAAAGTTTAAAACAACTCACGCAGACACTCCCACCGTACGTTATCAAACTCAAAAACACAATTAAGTAGGCAGTGGTGACTCTTAACCCAAATCTCACAACCAAATTAATAAACAACACACATAATTAAGAAGAATACAAGACAATATATATATCTCCACCTAAACCAAAACCAGAACTTACAATGGTTGAATCCCTACAGGCCAATCCAATGCATATGGTTCTTAGACTGATCTCTTCTCGCACGTCTTAGATTTTTAAAAGCTTTATAACCTTAGCTTAGCTTTGGTTATGTCTAACTGGTATAACTAGTGATAGACCTCATCCTTGATTGGAGTGGCGATATCCTAATCTAGCTAGCTAGCTATAGCTAATCGAATATTCCTTGCCATGTGCACAAGAAGAAGCTAGCTAGCTAGCACGTCTCGTCGGCGGACGGACAGCTAATGTGTATGTATGCATGCATGCATGCATGTCATTGCTTGACGCGTACTTGAAGTATGGCATGACTGCAGCCCCGGATGCTAAGCCCCAGCAACTTCCTTGTGGAGTTTGTCTATTATATATAGGACTCTGTCTCCAGATAGACCACACCAGATGGTTATTCTTGTGTGGAGTGGGCTTTGATAAAAAAAAAAAAAAAAAAAAGATAATTTGGAATCTTATTAAATGAGTATTTATGTTCTTTTTACCCTTGGGTTTTTGAAACGATATATATATGATATTGTCGGAATCGTAGGTGCATATGATGTTAATTAACCCAGATTATTATTTGATAATACGGATCCAACAGACAGACAGACTCACAGACATTATAATTTCTAAAAGCTTACGGAGAAAAGTATATATCTTTTCCGAAGAACATGATCTGTAGTGGACGAATGTATCCCCCAGGAGTCATTCAATCCATGTGAGAAAGTTGACTGTGATCCGGCCCATGGCATTTGCTATATATATATATATATATATATATAGATATGTGTGCGCGCGCGCACGCTCGAGGATATGCCTGGATAGCACCAAAAAAACTGAAACATTAATTTGCCATCCTGTTTGTAGCTAGCTTGTAACCTCAGGCCATTTATGTTTGTAGCTTCGGGTGAATGTTGTGTTGACAAGAATTCAAATAGCAGTAGAGAAGTTCTGGAGGATCTCGTCCCCTACAGATGTTATTGCTAGAGCTTCTAGACCGACGGGTTTCCATCTTGTTTCAACTGATGCGACGTTCGGGGTTGCAGGGGCAAGGTTGGGGTGATACTATGTAGGGAGGATGTCCAGCCTATGATGGCGATTTCGGAGCTGGCAAATGCCGACTCCATCGAGGTGGCAGAGCTATTGGCAATACGACGGGCGCTTTATGTGGCAAAGGATTTTGGTGTACAAAATGTTTTGGTGGAGTCCGACTCCAAGTTTTTGATCGGTTGTCTGAATGGGTCTTTGTTTTGGCCTCTGTCGTTAACAGAGTTGTTACGGGATACTTATAGATTGGAGGTTTTTTTTAGGGGGCAGCCTTTTATTTTGTTCCGAGAAGATCCAATGAACAAGCGGATCTCCTAGCCAAATTAGGGAGGGATCGGCATTGGACTCGGATGTGGGTCTGTGATTCGGAGGGGACGTGGCCTAGCGGCTGTCCTATTACTGTGTAACTCCTTTCTCTTTACTAGCTGAAAAGCTGAATTAATCAAAAAAAATTTTATGTAATGTGCGTGGTGCCGGTTGGTTTGGCTCACGGCATGCATCGTTTTCTAGCTGAACATTAACTAATTAGGTATAACTCAATAATCACAATGAAAGATGGCAGTAAGCTCTCCCACTAATTAGGTGTTCATAAAATCCAGCTGCTTTGTTTGATACAGGCAAGCTGCACGTTACTAATTAAGTAGTACGTAGTAGTAGTAGTCGTCGTCGTCGTAGTAGTGGTAGTAGTGGCACCAGTGGCAGTGGCATTGCTTTATACTTATTAAGAGTGCCACTTGAAACCTGGAAGCTGGAACTGGTATATATGCATGTGTTTGTGACACATGAACCTTTATACGAAAGGGACTTCAAACCCACTCTCCACACTCCACCAAATTTTAGGTCAGGTACTGCCCATCTTCTTCTTAAGATACCCTACCACTCTCATTCCACGCTGTCCTCGTGAGCTCTTCCACCCCCCCATTTGAGGGATATGTAACATTCCATGTGTGCCTAGCTATGCTTCTGTGGGAACTTGTTCATGCTTCAAACATGCGTGCGGATGTAGCATCTCTCTTTCAGTGTTCTTATGTATGTGCATCTTGTTTAAACCCTACATGCCGATCTCTCGCCAAACTCTGATATAGAAGTTAATGTTTGGTTGCGTCAAAAAAAGGGTGGGCAGTACTGATGAGTATCAGCATGTCATGGAGCTAGGGGTTGTATCTTATCACTATTGGCAGCTTTGGTCTGAGGCATGATTTGGTGGAACCTGGAATTTTCAAAGCCATGCCCACATCTACGTACACTCTATAGAAATAAACAGAAATAGGTTTATCATACATATATAGACTATATATTCTCAGGTAACATTCTCATTGTTTGGCACTCTGCTGGATGGATGAGATCGAGAAGAAAAGATGATAAGAAACTCGGTATCATGACAGGCCTTACTGATATAGCTTGGTGGAACTCGCAATGAAGGCTAGAATTCAATGAAAAGCAAAACAGCGTTAGGAAAACAGCTCAGTGGCTAGAATTCCAATTGGAAACCATCTCATTCACATATATATCCACCATATTACACTAAAATCTCAGCATAAATGATGGCAATTAACCAGGGATCTGCTGTTGTTTGAGGTGTCTAGTCTAGTCTAGTAGACAACATCAATGAAATAAATCATGAACAACCAAGTCATCCTGTAGTTTAAATAAAGTCAAATTACACTTTTAGTCAACCATTCAAAAAGCTTGAAGACCAGAATATGAATGATTCAGTCATAAAAGGAAGCTCGAAATTAAGGTGGTAATTCATGCAGATTAGTGACACAGGGAAGGATGTGCATACACAGACAGGAGGATCTATTGTGGTTTCATAGAAAATCATGCACCATAAAATTTAAATGTCGAGTAAACGCATTGCCTCAATATCTAAGGGCCCGTTTGGATTGAGGATAGGATAAATTCATATGTTGGATAAAGTAAAAGTTATGCAAGCATTAAAGGTCATTATGTAAGATCATCATAGATAAAATGTTTAGATGCATAAATGGGATTTATGCATACTTATCCTCAATCCAAACGGGCCTTAAAAGCCTTGTGCCAAAGAACAATACGAAAAACAGAATCAAGGAACTTCAGCCAGTCAAAAACAACTGATAAGATGTTGATACATACTGGCAGGCATTGATGTGAATTAACAATATACTACGTAAGATTGCTGACCAACCTAACCAAAAAAAATTTCTTGAATCTAAATCATTATATCTCCTCGCACATTTAAGCATAAGGTTCTTCTGTAAAATCTAAACAGCCTGCCACTTAATTAGCCCTAGCTGCTGATTCCAGAACACTCTGGACATTTGCTCCAGGACTTGCAACCTCAGCAGGGGTCTGTTAAAGACACCAATTATGATATTATTATTCTCGAGGATATAATGCACAAATTCATGACATGGAAAGGAAAAAAAAAGTACTGAAATTAGAAAAATATATGGACCTTTCCATCTGTGTTCCTCTTCCCAGGTGAAGCACCCACAGAAAGCAACAAGTTGACAACATCCAAATGTTCACCTCTGGCTGCATGATGAAGAGGCTGTATGCACAGAAACATTAAGAATAATGCAATCCCAGATTCTTTTTGCTAATTCAAGTATAGATTCGGCATCAGCAGCAATCTTACAGTATCGCCTTCGACATCAACTGTATCAATCATTCGCTTTACAAGGTCAGGATCTCCAGCATTAAGTATTAGCTGGACAATTTCAGCATATCCTGAACTCAAATAAGAAACAAATCAAACGACTGGTTTCAATTTCTTTGGTATTTTGTTGGGCCAATTGCTGCTGTGGTGGACACAAGTCCCCACGGCAACAATTTCCCCATGAACAAACAAGCAGTGTGTTAGCACTGAATAAATGGGGGCAATTACCTCCAGCGCAAGCATCGTGAAGAGGAATGGCACCGTCATCATCGATGCACTCCAAGCTAGCACCCTTTTCCAGCAGTAGCTGAAAGATAAAAAGGCACTTCTAAAATCAAGACCTGTGACTGGGATATCAAGAGATTTACCACTAAGTTCTCAATGAGGTTATTAAGGAATATACACATGTAGCTTACCACTAAGTTCTCAATGAGGTTATTAAGGAATATACACATGTAGCTCTCTCTCGCTTGAGCGAGAGAGAGAGAGAGAGAGAGAGGAGGGGAGGGGGGCACTACCCAAGTATTTTTTTGGCAAAAGAGAACCTACTTTTTTTAACCGTGAATTTGTCTTAAGATGTAAATTCCAACTACTTTTCCAAAGAAGATATTTTCTAAATTCAAGCGGCTATCCAATAGGTAGTTAGAACTTAGAATTTACATCTTGAGATAAGTTCACGGTTAAAAAAAGAGGTTATCTTTTGTTCAGGATTACCCCTATGGACTACACCGATGCTAACCATTTCAAGTTAGCAAGTGTCTCTGTTCCTAAAAACCTTAAATTCACATCACGAGGCAAGTTCCCTGTTAAAAAAGTATTACATCTTTCATCTAAGATATAAGGGGTAATGTCTAGTCCAACTCATATGTGTATACGTATGGTGAGGAGAGAGGGAGAGACAGGCAGAGATGCCCAACCAACCTTGACACAAGAAAGATGGCCATAAAGGCAGGACAAATGCAAAGCAGTATCTGTATCTTCAACTGGATCATCAATGCTGCCCGTATGATTAGCTGCACTTGAACAACAGAAAGCAATGAGTCTCAGAGGGAATATATAAAAGCACTAATGTGCCACCTTCCGTGGGGAATTTTGTGTCAGACAAAGATATTGCAATCGAAAGCCTCTGTGAACAGAAAAAAAGGACACAGAGAGCGAGAATGACACGGTAACAAACCAAACAATAGACAGAATAAATTGACAGATAACATGATTATGATTTAGCATGAAGATTGAAGAGACTTATTTTTGGCCATTAACAGGTGCATCTTGATGCATTAAGTTGGAAAGAGCCATTTTATGTCACAGAGAGCAGAAGAACAAGAGTGGTTATTCATTTCAAAATTTCAAGCAATACATAAACTCATGGTCTTGCGAGCTCTCACGGCCCACTCCTGCTCCAAAGTGTGGAAATAAAAAGGTCAATGGCTGATATTAAAATGACACCAGTCATAGGGAAAATGCTCAGAGATAATGGAAATGGAAGAGGGACGTTTGATATGCGGGCCAAAAAAAGTCATGATATAGTATGTGGTCAAAACTATCCTGTCAAAAAAGACATATTAACTCTAGGAAGATTTATATATTTGCGGAAGCACCAGCTTGACTTTGAGAACCCATAAAAATTGACATGTTGAATTAATATGCACTTGAAACTTTGCAAAGAGAACTGAATGAATAATATATTTTATTCAGTTCCTTTGTTAAACTATAATCCCAAATACCTAGTTTTCAGGATTAAGAATTATATATGCCCTAAAACCGAGAGAGAGAGAGAGAGAGAGAGAGAGAGAGAGAGAGAGAGATAACAATGATTATTAGTTACAAAAATTTGTTCCCTAATACAATCACTGCACACAAGATAGGTTTCTTTTGATTGTGATGTGGATCATTGGCTTAATTTGTGGTAAAATGGGGAAAACATTGAATTGCTCTTTTGTATCACAAGTTTTAGCATGATTTATGTCACTCCTCTTAAAGTCATTTCTTTCGTTAGAAGAACCAAATCAAATATGTTGATATGTCCCAACACACACACATATGTACGCCAACAAAATATTTTAATATCCACCACGGGGATCACAATATGTGATGGCAAATACGAATGCTTATGTCTGCCTCAAACCAAATTTCCATTACGAAAAAAGTATCTCATTCCTCTTGTTTCCACAATCCAATAAATTTAGGAGCACACCCATAATGTACATCTTATATATCTCCTAATTCATGAAGAATCGTCACATTAGACATGTTAACATGAACACATTAAGGGGTCGTTTGGATTGAGAATATGATAAGTTTATATGTTGGACAAAGTAAAAGTTATGTAAACATTAAAGATAGTTACGTAAGATTATGGATAAAGTGTTTGGATGCATAAATGGGGTTTATACATATTTATCCTTAATCCAAACGGGTCCTAAGGGCCCATTTTGATTGAGGATATGCAAGCATCAAAGGTAGTTATGTAGGATTTAGAGAAAAGTGTTTGGATGTGTAAACGGGGTTCATGCATATTTATCTTCAATCCAAACGGGCCCTAACAAAGAACACTCACCAAGTATCCCAGTATCAAGTAACATGCATTTAGGGCCCGTTTGGATTGATGATAAGTATGCATAAACCCCGTTTATACATCCAAACACTTTTCTCTCGATCTCGCGTAACTACTTTTTATGCTCGCATAACTTTTACTTTATCCACTATGTAAACTTATCCTATCCTCATTTAGGGCCCGTTTGGATTGAGGATAAATACGTATAAACCCCATTTATGCATCCAAACGCTTTATCCATAATTTTACATAACAACCTTTATGCTTGCATAACTTTAATTTATCCACTATGCAAACTTATGATATCCTCAATCCAAACGGCCCTTAATCTCATGCTATACAAGGTAATAACATTATCGATGAACAACAGCTTTAATTACAGTCAAACGAAGAACAACCTAAGACGAATCAAAGAGAACTAGGTACTACGACATCGGATAGAAACGTTTGAGAGATAAGCCTCAGAAATTTTCATACCGATGGCGACACGGAGAGCTTCGACGTTGCCGGACTGCGCGGCGTAGGAAAGGGCGAGGAGGTGCGGGGGCGGGTCTTCATAAAAGTCTTCCTCCACCTCCCCCACCTCCTCGTAGAAAAGAACCTCTTCACCGTCGTCCTCCACACCGTTGCGCCCGCCGGGAACGGCCATCTCCTTCCCTCTTCCGCCGCTGCCGCCTCTGGAGAACCCGCTGGTTCTTGGCACTCTCTTCTTGGGAAAGGCTGCCGTCTGCCGAGGCCGGGCTTTGATTCTATGGAATCAGGGCTATTTCTAGTCAGATCTTTGGGCCAACAAAAGCCCAAAATCTGGCCTTAAATCTGGCCTTAAGATAACCAAGACGCTATTCTCGTCGACGCCTGAAAGCCCAATCCAATAGCCCGACCCACATACCCGAATCCAATGCGTTCACGCATAGCTCAACATAACCATGACCCGAACCCGTGAACAAAGCGAACCCAGATTTACGACATCTGGCAGCCGTGTTCGAGCAGAATTCCCTCACAATCGGATAAGATCCAAAACCCCCCAAATCATAAAATCTAGACCCGATATTATCCGACAACTTATTAGCAGGTCTCCAATTATTTGCGTGACAACCGACAAGTGTGCGACTGGAATTAGCCCTCCGGCGCGATCATAAGTGTCAGCGGACACGACATCCAAATTGGTCGGCCGAGTCAATTCCACACCCGAGGTCCCGACTCCCGAGACGACCCCCCCGGGGATCCGGACGACAAAAAAGAAAAAGAAAAAAAAATCGCAAAAAAGCAATGGCCACGTGGTTTTTAACGGAGTAGACGTAAGAGCCCACGTCGTCATCCGTTCGCCGTCCTGTGGGGGCCCACGCCACGTCAGAGTCGTGTTGGATTCTATCCGTTCTTCGCTTCTAGGAAACCGCAACGAAAACCGTGGTCCAAACCGCCGCCGTTTGTTTTAGCCCTAGACGCCTTCCACCCACATTTCCTAAACTACCCTTCTAAAATATATTCGCCATCCTTCGATCTAAGCAGAGAGAGCAGCGGCAGATACCGTAATTTAGACTTC
The DNA here is from genome assembly GCA_963920575.1 of Narthecium ossifragum. NCBI lineage: Eukaryota > Viridiplantae > Streptophyta > Magnoliopsida > Dioscoreales > Nartheciaceae > Narthecium > Narthecium ossifragum. Next base: position 32,874,251 of record OY986964.1, read on the forward strand.
AAGCAAGGCCATTTTACGGATTAAACAGACGGGAGCGCGCCACGTGGCATCCGATATGTTTTGTTTTGTCGGCAATCGGATCCGGCTTCGTATAAAAGGGCGTCATCTTTTTCCACGGTGGCGAGTCGGCCATCCTCGCATGCGTCTCACCGTTTGCTTATTAGCCTAATAAGGTGCGTTAAAAATCGCGCACTGGCCTTCGCCCTATTTCGTTATGTTTGGGTCGTGCCCGAGAGCCCATCCCCGGCGGGAGCATTGGCTGATGCGCCTCCCTCGAGATTCGCGCGCGTCAGCCTCCGGGGGAGGTGGTCTCCGGGCAAGGCGGAGAGAAACCCCTCCGCCCTTGTTCCGATCCTCTCCATGGGCGTTTCTTAATCTCATCGTCTTTGAAGCCCAGGGATTGGGATCCGGATGATAGATAGATAATGAGTATAGATTGTTATGCTATTATTACTATATAGTTATTATATAGATTGTGAAGCGAGAGGTGATTGAAGGCTGGAATCCATCTCTTTTTCTCATGTTGTTGTGTTGTTTAGTGCTGAGATTAAGCCTAATTTCTTTCTTTGTTATCAGGTGGAGAAAGCTAAAAAAAATTTGGCTTTGAAAGGGGAAGCCAGAGAGAAGATGGAAATGGAATCGACGCCCCACTCCGTGTGCCCTGGTTTGGTGGGGAAGGGCAAGAGCTCGATGGATCTTGGATCTGGGAATTATGGGTATGCCTCAAGATCTCATCTTGGCTCTAATTGAGATCTCGATGTTGTTGGTGATATTATCTTTAGTTCTTGATGGGTGTGGTGGTGGTTTGTGGGTGTGTAGATGCGGGCATTATAAGAGGAGATGCAAGATAAGGGCTCCTTGCTGCGGCGAGGTATTTGATTGCAGGCACTGCCATAATGAAGCCAAGGTGAGATTAGGTTCTGCACCATTTTGGATGTGATTTTGGCAAAATGTGTATATCTTTTGCAATTAAGATGCGGGAAGTCTCATGCTATTCTTGTTGGGATTGTGCAGAATTCTCTGGAAATCGATCAGCTTCTGCGGCATGAGATCTCCCGCCATGAAGTGCAAAAGGTTCAATTTGCTCATCTTTTGGTTTTATTTGTTGTTGAGTCTATATTCAGTTAGATTACTGTTGAAGACTCTAAAATCTGAAAAGTTATCACTACGTTGTTCTTCATTCTGGCTGGCTTTTCCTTTTTCTAAGTCTGACAGCATGAAATCTATCTCGATTGAGCAATATACTTTTCTTTGAACTTGGGATCATTTACTCCCTTCTCAGGAAGGGAAGCTTATGCCTGTTGTGATTGAGTGTGAAAAGTGTTTGATCTTATCCGTACAGCTAAGTTTCTTTAGGACTAGCAGAAAAGCTTTGGAAAGTTGTAGCGTGTTCTAGATGAATTCTGGGCTAAATTTCTTATTTGATAATTGATAAGTACGATAATTTAGAGATAGCATCATGCTTTGAGTTACACCATCATTCTTTTCTCCGTCTCTCTTTCTGAATTTTTGACTCACCTGTTCTTTGAGTAAAAATCTATTATCTCATGAGGAAAGGGTCTAAGCTGCATTGTTCTTTTCTCCCTGTTCTTTGATTGTGCAGGTTATCTGTTCACTTTGTGGCACGGAGCAAGATGTAAGTTTTTCTCTTGTTGGTGACGTTAAAACATCTAATTCTTTGTTTCTTTTCTTATAAAGAGTCTGGTGCATCTTGCTGGACTGGTATTCACTTTTTTTTTTTTGGTCTTTTGTCTTTTGTTAATCAGGCTCAACAGAACTGTGAAGCCTGTGGAGTCCGCATGGGAAACTACTTCTGCTTAAAATGCAAGTTCTTTGATGATGATGTAAGAGCTATGTCTCTAGTCTGAATACTTGGTTTTCTCTTAATGAGGTGCAGACATCTTTAGTCTATATGATAATGGTTACCAAACGACTATCCTTTTTTTCAGCAATCAAAGAATCAATACCATTGTGATGGATGTGGTATCTGCAGGTTAGGCTCACGCCATTCAGATTTCATTTCATTTTTCTGGATTTTTTCCTCTCACACTTCTATGGTTTCTTACACTTTTTCCCTGCATTTATTGTTTGACAGAACTGGCGGCGAGGATAATTTCTTTCACTGCGACCAATGTGGTAAGTTGTCTTATATCTGACCTGACTTCTTGATCTCGTATTGTTTAGTATGAAAGGTTCCTAATTTATCATTAAACTGTCAATCTCAGGGTGCTGCTATAGCAAATTGTTGAAGGATTCACACCGCTGCGTCGAAAAAGCAATGCATCACAACTGCCCGATTTGCTTTGAGGTAGCCTCTTGTTGGATCTGCCAATTTAGACAATAGATGTGCATCAAGTATTTAGCGTTTCTGAGGCTATATATATTGCTGTGATTTTCAGTATCTATTTGATTCGATGAAAGACGTCAGCGTATTGCGATGTGGCCACACGATACATTTGGATTGCCTGCTGGAGATGAGGGTGCACTTCCAGTAAGTAATTTAGATGGAGAAATTGAAATTGTGTTATTGGAATCCTGACTTTATAAGTATCATCCCTTTTTACTCCCTGTTGTCCATGAAACTGGGATCTGAGTGCGTTGTTATTTGATCACAGATTTGCCTGCCCTATATGCTCAAGGTCGCTTTGTGACATGTCCAATGTGTGGAAGAAGCTTGATCAGGAGGTATGATATCTTTGAATAGTGCTCTATGAGACAGATTTGACCATAGAATACATTCTATGGACGTGCAAGCACTAAACTATCTTCTATTTTCCTCTCCAGGTTGCTGCCACTCCCATGCCAGAAATGTACCAGGACAAGATGGTGAGGAGTTGATTCACTTTGCGTCCTGTTTGCCTTCAAAAAATATCGTCCCACTAACAGATTACTTAATCTTACGTCTTAATTTACTCGACATTGCTTTGCAGGTGTGGATCCTTTGCAATGACTGTGGGACTACATCCAATGTCCAATTCCACATCGTGGCTCACAAGTGCAAGAGCTGCAATTCCTACAACACTCGGCAGACAAAAGGTGGTCCTGCAACATGCTCCTCAAGGGTTTGAAAGATAACGCACATTGGTTCCATGGCCCTGAAACTTAATAGCTGGTGGAGGAATTTGCTATGCTTTCCCAGTGAGCAATCTTTCAAGAATGGCTTCATGTTTTGGTATCATGGTCGGAAAGTTAGATCAGAGTTCCGCGAAAATGTGAGAGTAATTTTGGAGACAGCAGGAGTGTGTTATCATTCTTTGATTATTTCATTCATCCTCGTGTCTAATGTACCTTGATTTTGTGTTGAGAATGCGTCTATGTCATGAAACCGGCCTGGCTCTCGGCGTATGCAGATTGAAAAATAACCTGGTGTAAAGAATGCCTCAGATTGTACCTGTACTCCTTGGTCAAACGTATAATTTGAACTTTTTCCTTGTCTCCCTTGGCCAACGCAATGCAGGATGGTTTCCAAAGATCTCTTATTTCTGTATCTTTTACACTAGTTTGATCCAATTTGTCGAACTAACCAATTTATAGTCATCTGAGAGTAAACTTACCTAACTAGCCTTGCAAAATAAACGGTGCTTTTGTCATTGTTGTGTCTATGGTCCTTTATGAATGGCTATTTATATTTATTATATAATATTGCATTTTATCATATGGTTAGGGATGTCGTCCGATTCAAGTTAAGTTAGGATATATCAAACGATCAAGATGAAGTCACGTGGAAGTAAGTAGTGGTGGGGTGGTGGTTACTGGGTGGTTAGGAGAAAGAGAAGAATAGTGTGGGGTGGTGATTACCTTTGCCAGGTGACACGAGGGACCCACCTAATATATTATAAGGGACTAGTGTTATCCCCTATCACTTTGTAGTGTAACTATCAACCCCACTTCAATAACCATTAATCACCCAATAACTTTCTCCTACTAAACCTCCTCAATCTAAGATTATCATGTCACATAAGCTCCACCTAGGACATTCTTTCGTCACGTAGGATAATAAAAGTTTCACTTATAACCATGTTGTCATATAATGATGATAATGTATTCTATCATATGTGGGAGAATTGTTTAAAGGTTTATCTCTTTTATATCTAAACGATGGAGGGGAAGGGGTAATTAGTGGGGAGGGAAGTTAGTGGCAGGAGAGAAATATATAGAGATTGAAAGAAAAAAGTTGTCATACCAGGTGGCACGGCCCTCTAGTCATTATATATGAGTCCTATTTAGTAATGCAAATTATGTTTGTCATATAAGTGTAATTGATTATTCGAGTTATTGATGGGTTAGATGAAAACATCGGTATCTCACTACCAACAGTATATTCAATCGATAGTCAAGTACCAATTCATTGATTTATTCTATCGGTATTTCACTATCGATGGGATAGATTAAAGAATCGGTATTTGGCTATCGATAGGTGACATGTGTATCCGTGTGCACAAAACATTTTCCAAACAGAAAAGCAGTGGGCCCACTAGTCATTATATATGAGTCCTAATTAGTAATGCAAATTATGTTTGCCATACATGTGTAATTGATTATTCGAGCTTATCATAGCCATTGAAATATTAATTGCAAACTTTTAACTCCTCCTAAATCGATGATACGACGTTCAAACTTCGAACGCGGGAACGAGTGCGTTATTCCCCAAACCAACTGGCAACGCTCCGTTTTCATCAATTTCTTCCCGATCTTAAACGCTATCACTACGGTGCTCGCCTTTACTTCATTAATTAGTATCACACTCTTGATTATTTACTTCTATACTTACAACTAATATCTCCTTAAATAGAGAACCAAATTAAGATAACCATTCAATCCATGAAATCGAAATAAATTGGACAGCTAATGAATCACAATTTAAAACAATCAATAAGGAAGCCAGAACCTAAACCAGGAAACTAAAAATTTGAAAAATATATGTTTCTCTTGTAAGAAACCATGAATCCCTTTGCTTATAAATCACTTCACAAACATCACCGTCCTCTGCATCATCAAACGTTCATCATCTCTCAGAGATGGAGAGAAAACTCTTGGTGGCGTTTCATCTATTTCTTATTCTTGGAGGTTAACATTAACCCTAAAACTGCCCTATTTTTCTCCACCAGATAGTTGTATTTTTATTTTTTTTTACAGTGTCACTAAACTCATACTCTTTTTGCTAGCAGGGGTGCGTGCAGCAACCTTAACAGTGACCAACAACTGCCCCTACACCATATGGCCGGCAATCTCGACTAACCCTTTGAGCCCCTTAATTCCTAACAACGCATCTAGCTTCGAGCTCCCGAGCAAAGCATCGAACACCATCAACGTGCTTCCGGGCTGGGGCGGCCACATTTGGGCTCGCACGCACTGCGCCAACGTCGACAACGGTACGTTCATTTGCGGCACCGGGGGCTGCAACACCCCCTCAATGGAATGCGACGGCTCGTTGCCCTCCCCGCCCGTCACCTACACCGAGCTGCACATCGCGCCGAGCGCTGGCCTCCAGGACACCTACCAAGTGGCGGTCGCCGCCGGGTTTAATGTGCCGGTTTCGGTCGGACCACTAGGAGCGTCGTGTGGCGCGGCGGCGTGCCCGGTGGACATCAACGCCGTGTGCCCGCCGGAGCTGAGGGTGGTGGGGGATGGCGGGGAGACGATCGGTTGCATGGGTGCGTGCCAGGCTCTCGGTGATCCGGCTGACTGTTGCACCGGCCAGTATGCCGGGCGGGCTAATTGCAAGCCCACCTCCTACAATGAGTTCTTCAAGAGTCAATGCCCAGAGTCAATGGCCTACGCCTATGATGGCAGTGCTCTTCACAAGTGTAGCACTGGGTTTAATTATCTCGTCACATACTGTCCTTAAATTAGAAATGCTATGCCAAATTGCCAATGATTTTTGGCTTATGTCATCGGCAATAAAACATATATTATAAGTTGGAAATTTATTGACCGACTTTCTGGATGTTTTATAACTATTGCATGCTACATCTTAAGCTTGTAATCCTATTGACCAAGCATCCATTTGTTGAATGCGGCAAACTTTTGTTTATTCAAACTTGTTTTGGATGTTATGAGCCGGCTATTCTAGATTCATATTTGTAAATATTTCAAGGGGAAGGGACATCAGCACCATAAAATAGACTCATCCCGCTAAAAAAACACTAAGGGGCGTTTGGTTGCTTGCATTAGTTGATGCATTGCATCAGTTGATACAACTGATGCATTACATACGTGTTTGGTTGATCGTATCAACTGATACAGTATTAGTTCGTTTTATGTTTGGTTAGTATGTATTGCATCAGTTGATGCAGGCAAGCAAACGTCGCCGGCGCTGCCGCTTGTTCACCTCCGGCGACATCGTCGGCAACCACCACCATCACCGCCACTCTCTATCTCCCTCATCTCTCTACCCCTCCTCCACCTTCCTCCTCATGACTCGCAACCACCACACCCTCGGCATCCGCCTCTTCACCATTAGTCCCGATGAAGCTCTCAAGGTCGCCGTCACCTCATCGTCTCCTCCCTCCCCGGTGAAGCCGCGGCCACCTGCGGCTCCTCCTCTCTGTCGAGCTTGGCCGCCGCCCGAGAACCCTCCCCCTCTCTCGAGACCACCACCCACGACGTCTCTGTGTTCCCCGCCAACATCTCGACGTCGCCCCGCCTCCCTCCTCATCTCGATCTCCCCCGAGCTCCAAGCCTCACCGGAACCCAGCGCCGTCACCACTTGGCATCATTGTCTCCGACCACCCCACTCCCAATTGCCTCCAGATCGGACACCCCCTCACCTCCACGCACCCAATCCGACAATCCATCGCCGTCCTCGACGTGCGGCTCATCCCCTCCATCGAGATCGTGACTCAAGAGGAAAGCCCGCGACCAGAGGAGGGGAGATCCGAGCGCGGCAACGGCCAGAGGAGCGGAGATCTGAGCGGCGGCAACAGAGGAGGGGAGATCCGAGCGTGGCAACGGCCATAGGAGCGGAGATATGAGTGGCAGCAACAGAGGAGGGGAGATCCGAGCGCGGCGGCGGCCAGAGGAGGGGAGATCCGAGCGACGGCGGGAGGGGAGATCCGAGCGACGGCGGGAGGGGAGATCCGAGCGGCGACGGAAGGGGAGATCCGAGCGGCGGTGATCCGGCGTTAGGAGGAGAAGGTCGACTGATGCTCGGGGAGGAGAGGGGAAGGAGTAAGGGGAAAGGAGGGTAAGGTCACGTGATCCATCACGTGGTGTATCAGCTGATGCTGCATCAGGAGATGCAGCCAATTTGGCTGCATCTCCTAATGCAGCATGAAGTCCCTTTTGTGCATCAACTGATGCAGCATCAGTTGATGCATCTGTTCAACCAAACATGGGTTTGGACCATGATGCTGCATCAACTGATGCATGCATATGTTGATGTAGGCAACCAAACGCCCCCTAAGTATAAGATTTGGGGCTTAAAAACCATCTATCACTTCAAAAGACACTTATGCCCCCCTCCTACCACAGCCTCAAAAAACATATCCCCTCCTCTCACTCCTCTTCTCTCCTCGCCTCCTCACTGTCACCCATCCGCCTCCTCTCGCTCCTCCACCTCCCGTCTCCTTCAAACCCCCATGAACGCCCTCCTCTCGCTCCTCAACCTCTCCTTCAAACGCCATGAACGCGCCTTAGAAGCTCCAAACGCTAGGCCATGTTGATGGATCCACATTGCCCTAAGAAGAACAGTTGTGATGGCGGCGGCGAGGAGAAGGGCACAACAGTCAAGAAGATGCGACCGTCGTCGACTATCACCGTCAATGAGATTGTCGAGGAGTTCTCCCACCACGCTCGGCGTTGCCCGGATCAACAACAACAGCTTCGAGAGCCGCCCCACCTCTGTTCTTACTGCCCCTTCTCCCCTGTCAACGAGGTCTCCCATGACAAGTTCACCGTTGTCGCCGCCCATCACCATTGCCGCTGTGAGGACCCGCCCCTCTATCCCCGTGGCTTGTTGTTAACCCCAAGGGCAATTTGGGTTGGGAAATTGCGCCTTGGTGGTCGTTTCACACTGGGTGTGCACACACATACCTTGTTTGGTGCTTGTGTTTGTTTAGAAAGGTTAGGTGGACCCGGGATCGGAAGTTCTGGGCTTGGGCTTGAGTCTCAGCCCAAGGTTGCCGTTCTGGGCAAGGGAGATCGATCTGCATGGCATGGAGATTGATCTCTCTGTGCCTGGAAGTCGTTGGCGGTGGCGTTCGAAGGACGGCCACGGCGATGGCCGTCACTTCCCCTATCAGGGGAGGGGAGACTTTTGCTCCCCTCCTTCGCCTTTCCCCCGCCTTCGCCGGCTTTCCCCGGCCTTATCCCCTTCTCCTTCCCTTCTCCTTGGCGGCATTTTTCCTTCTTCTTCTTCCTCGCGAGAGCTCTGTTTTCTTCCCCTGTTCCGGCAGCCCTTTCCTCCTCCGTTCTCCCTCCTCCGGCCACCGTTCTCAGAGCTTGAAGGCTCGTTGGAACCGTGACGGCGTGAGGAAGATCCTAGGCTAGGCTTCGTGGATCGAAGCAGCTCTGTGGAGGTAGGGTTCTCACTCAAAGACTCCGGTTGCTTTTAAGGGTTTGAAATCCGGTTTTGATTTTGATAGATCTCCTTGTGGAGTTGATGTTTTTCCGGTTTTGAAGCCATGAGTAGCTTCGTGGTTCTTAGATCTACCAGTCCATCAAGTTTGATGAGGAATTGTTGTGGTTTTCGGTGGTATTCTTCACCGTCCGGCCACCGGTGAACCCATCGGGATCGATCTCATGGGATGAGATCGATCTCGTTTGGAGTGGCTCGCCCCGCCCGAGCGGGATCGATCTCCCTGGGGTTGGGAGATCGATCTCTTGGTGGTCGGCTGAGGTGTCTCTTGGGTCACGATCCAGATCGATCTCCATATGGGTGGAGATCGATCCTGTTGGAGGACTGGTATGGTTGCTTCCTAACTCAAGGACGATCGATCTCATTGTTGCCTGAGATCGATCTCCCTTGTGGCAGTGAAGGTTTTTACTTGTTAATTACTGTTTTGCCCTCGGGGCCTACCATGTTCTCTCATGCTGCATAATTGCTTGTTTATTACTGTTTTGTGGTGAACTGAAGGAGTCATGACCCTCGGGAGTGTTTAGTATAAATGGGCCGAAGGTGTGCCCTTGTTGTGTTGATTGTTACTGTTTTCCCTACTCGTATCCTGCCCTGTTTCCTGTGCATTAGACATGCTAGGTTAGACTGGGTGGGGTTGACCCGTGGACTTCGGTGATCAAAGGCTAAGTGGTAGATGCCGTTACCCCGACTTGTATCCCCATGCTGGTGTCCAGTATGGGTGAGGGTGTCCTACAGGTATCGTCTGGTCCACCATGTGTCAGGGACCGTCGGAGGTAGCACAGTTCTCGAGCAGTGGTTGTCGGAGAGACGTATGTTGGACAGGAACCATGGGGGGGAAGAGACATCGATGGGATCGATGGACTCCCTGGCTAGACTTAGTCTTTGGTCGGGAGTTAGGGGTCGTGTTGGCTCTGCTGCTTGGAGTACTGAGAGATGGTAGTTTTAACCACGGTCGTTCCGCCAAGTGCAGAGATCCCGCTTGGAGAAGGGTGTCTACTAGTAGCGTCTGGTCCACCCTGTGTCAGGGATTGTCGGAGTTGCCCACCCCTGAGCAGTGGTTGTCGGAGGGGCGTACTTGGGACAGGAGCCCTTCGGGTTATTGACGGGATTTATGGGATCCTTGGCAAGCCTCAGTTCTTGGCTTCAGAGTCTGTTCATTTGGGTTGGCCTTTTTAGCGAGAGTGGTAGAGTAGGACCCTGCTGAGCTGTTGCTCACTCCTACCTGGACTGTGTTGTTTGCAGGTGCAGGTCCCCGCTCCTCTCCGGTGCTTTCCCGTCGGTCGTCTCGTGGTAGCGCGCCGGCACCTGACCATGTCTGAGGGTCATGATGGTTTTGTTTGTGCCTTTGCGGAGACCCCGGTGGGTGTTGTAGCTTTTTGGGGACTGTTGTTGATCCCTTGTAAACTTGTTGTACTAGAACCCTTGTGTAACTCTTTTACATCTGTTTTGTAATAGATGTTGTTAAGTTTTCTTCCGCCTTGTGCTTGTTGTCAGCTGTTTCTGCCAGCTGTGTGTTAGTCTCAACTGCTTCCGCCAGTTGAGGCTAGTGGTTGTAGGTTCTTTCCCCTCGTGTCCCGGCCCGGTTTGGCGTCCGCGGGTCGGGGCGCGACAGCCGCCGTCAGGGCTAGATCTCCACGCCACCGTCATCCTCTAATGTGCAGCATGTGATGCAAGAAGCGGCTGTCGGAATCCACATTGAAAGAGAAAAGAGAAAAGAGAAAACTGAAAAGAGAAAACTGGAACAAACCTGCAAGCAGCCGCCCTCGTCGCTGCCTATCGCCACTCATCACCGCATTCACGAGGACGACTTCATCAAGAGTCCAAGCGGAGCTGCAGGAAGCAGTTGTCGGAATCCACATTAAAAGGAGAAAAAAGAAAAGAGAAAAGAAAAAAGAGAAAAGAGAAAACTGAATAGAAAAAACTGAAAAGAGAAATCTGAAACAGACCTACAAGTAGCCGTTGTCGTCGCCGTCTATCATCACTCATTACCCCATTCACGAGGATGACTTCATCAAGAGTCTGCATTGAAAGGATAAAAGAGAAAAGAGAAAAGAGAAAAAAGAAAACTGAAATGTATTGCATTCCACTGATGTTCATGTGTATTCTCTTTTCTTTTTTTCACTTATGTTCACGAATGGATTGCATTATTCTCTTTTCACTTTGACGTTAATATTCATTAATGTTTATGAGTATTCTCTTTTCTCTTTTCTTATTTCTCTTTTCTCTTTTTCAATGATGTTCACGAATCGATTGCAGTATTCGATCCGTAAAAAAAGAGAAAACCTATAAAAGAGAATAATGAGTGAATGTATTGTATTCCAGTATTCTCTTTTCTCTTTTTCTCTTTTTGGTGATCTAGTCCACTACTTTCACGGTTGCATACCAATATTCTCTTTTCTCTTTTCTCTTTTCTCTTTTCTACATACCACTGAAGAACACCTTCATCTAATGCACATGACCCCATTCTATTTGCTTGCTGCTAGTCCCGCCAAGATCCCAACCATCTTCGTCGACGGCCAAGAAGGCAATGTCGGCGGACTACAGACATACATCATCAACGTGCAATGGCCCGACAACACAACAGTCCTCCTACGTGACGCCGACCGCGAAACATGGCACATATCCTTCCTGCCTAACGCTACCCTCGACACCGGCGAGCCACGGCTGATCTATTCGTACCACGACAAAGGGCGACGTTGCCCATGCCCATCTCGATTTGGTCCGACATGCCTGTCACCGTCGACGGTGGAGAGGGATGGGGAGAGTAGGGGGAGAGGGCTGGGAGGGGGAGGGGGAGAGGGACGGGGAGGGGAGGGGGAGGAGGAGGGCAGGAACGGGGAGAGGGACGTGGAGTGCAGGGGGAGAGGGTTGGGAGGGGGACGGGGAGGGGGAGGGGAGGGGAGGGGGAGAGGGACAGAGAGAGGAAGGGACGATAGAGTTAAAATTGAGATCATGGTGTAGGTCATCATAGGGATAAAAAGGTCATCAGAAATACATAACCAAGCCTAAGTGTCCATAACTGACGTTAAATGGTGCTTACACCTTAAATCTAATAATAGTGGTGTACCAGTCAACAAGTTCTACAAATTTTGTGTAAACACTAATTATCTAATATTTTTTCAATTACCAAACCATGTATTTCCTTGAAGAACATAGTTTTGATACAACCACTAAACAATAAAACCAAGTCGCTCTCTCATGCGCATTCTAGTTTATGAGTTTATCTATGCAACAATTTATTATTATTACAAGTTATGGGCACTATAACTTGGAAGATACGACGACTTGTCGGTAGAGAGCCATCAAATCCTTCCTCAAGATTTTGCCCGCAGCTGATCTTGGAATAGCATCTATGAACGCCACCCTCCTGACCTTCTTGTAAGGTGCCACCTGATGAAAACATTAAACCATGAATTATGAGTAAAAAGATACGATATCATTCTTGAGTTTGAGTATTTGAAATTGACTAGTGTATCACTCGATGCATGCAGTATCATGTGAGACTGGAAAACCAAGATTTACCTGACGCGCAACGAAGCCGATGACATCTGCACTTGTTAACCCACTGTTGGCCGATCTCACAACGTAAGCCATAGGTATTTTCCCTGCTACCTTGTCTTCCACCCTGAAATGAAATGTTTCTTTCAGCTCGATCACATATATAACTAAGCAACAACCATGAAAACAATGTATGCTACATAGATATATAGATATATATACACACACACACACACAAGGAATGTTTCAGTCCACTTACGGTATCACAGCAGCGTCGAGTATCTGAGGATGGCCGACGAGCACGGCCTCCAGCTCCTCCGGAGACACCTGGTACCCATTGCACTTGATCAGCTCCTTGATCCGATCAACTATATAGAGATAGCCATCCTCGTCGAAGTAAACCAAATCCCCAGTCCTTATCCAGCCAATCCCGGCCGTGGCCTCCTCGTTCTTCAAGCACTCCTTCGTCACCGTTGGCCCTCTTAGCCAGAGCTCCCCCACCCCTCCCGGCGCCACCGCCCTCTCCGTCACCACATCCACCACCCTCCCCTCCGTCCTGGGCAGTAGCCTCCCAACCGAAGCCTCTCTCCCCATCGTCTCCTTCGACTTAAGGAAGACGGTTGCCGCCCCTACGGTCTCCGTCAACCCGTACCCCTGCCTCACCCTCACCCAAGGATATCTCCGGCGAAACTCCCTCGCCACCTCCTCCGCCAGCGGCGCCGCCCCTATCACTATTCTTCGCAAGCTCGACAGGTCCCATTTGACTCTGGGAGCCACCTTGAGCATCGCCAGGAGCACAGTCGGCACCGCGTGGATGATGCTGATGCGGTAGCGCGCGACGGCGTCCATGGCGGCGGCGAGATCGAACCGCGGCATTACCACCGTGGTGGACCCCGTGCACGGGAACCCCAGCGTCGAGTACGCCAGGCCGTACACGTGGAACATCGGGATGAACGCCAGGTTGGTGTCCCTTGGTGGTCCGCGGACATCCCCCGCCCATTTGAGGAGCGAGATGAAGGCGATCAGGTTGCCGTGCGTCAGCACCACTCCTTTGCTCGCCCCTGTGGTACCGGACGAGTAGAGGACCGCCGCCGCGTCGGATTGGCCTCGGCCGCAACCTGGAAGCGGCGCGGCCTCCGGATCGCCACCCTCCATCAGCTCCTCCGCGGAAAGGGGGATGACCAAGTCATCGGCAGCGGCGGTGGCTTCTGAGCGAGTCGTGAGGAGGACGGGGATATCGATGGCGGTGAGCTTGTGGGCTTCCTCGGGGGCGGAGATGGCGAGGGCGGCGCCGGAGTCGCGGATCTGCTTGGCGATCTCGGCGGACGTGGCGAGGGGGTTGGCGGGGGAGACGACGCCGCCGGCAGCGAGGACGGCGATCACAATAGGGGGGTAGAGGATGGAGTTGGGGGAGAGGAGGAGGACGACGTCACCAGGGAGAAGGCCGAGACCACAGTGGAGGGCGGCGGAGAGGGCGAGCGCGCTGCGGCGGAGGCCGGGGAAGGATAGTCGGCGGCCTGTCGCCGAGTTGACGAGCGCCGCCGTGTCATCTCCGGGGGCGGCGTAGGTCGGGAGGTGGGAGAGGACGAAGGCGGCGGTGTTGAGAGAGGGGTCGGCGGGTATGACGTGGCGGGGGCCCATCCGGTGGAGGGAGTGGTAGGTTACGGTGCGGCTGCAAAACCCGCTACGGTTATCGTACTTCGCCTCACTCTGCTCCTCTTGGAAGGACTCGACGGTCGCCATTGCTGCTCAGACGTCTGAGAGTAGTGTGAGTTCAGAGGCGGGTGGCGATTCGGGTTTTATAGAGTGCGTAGGCGTGGGGCGGTCGGCTTCCGGGCCGGCAACTTTGACAGTATAATAGGAGCCGCGATACAAGAAAATTCCCCGGTTGGAGGTTCACGCCAGTTTGGACGTACGTTGCGGATTTTATTTTATTTTATTTTATGCCTGATTTAATTTAGAGTGAAAGTTAGAAAAACATTTGGTATTTTATATTAAATTAGTATGATAGAGAAAGTTTGTTCATACGGTCTGTTGTTTAGATATATATTTAACTTTAACTGTGATACACTGTAAAATATTAATTTTTTTATTATTTTTTATTTTGAGAAATCACGTTGCCGCGTTTTCTACGTCGTAGTCTGAGTGCAGTAGTAAAAATTGAAACAACTATAACCTGTTTCGTTTTTTTTACGTGGTCCTTGCTAGGATGAGAATAGACCATGAATGGATTTCTTTTGAAAACGGCCACGAGCAATCTAACAAAAGTGCATCCTTCGTTATATAAACTAAGCGTGGCTGCTATTTATAAATCTTGTTCGAGATGTGCCTATAAAATATTTATGAGAATAAACTTCAGGATCATTAATTTTTTCACCAAAAATTTAGAGTGTTACCCCTGGTTTCCGAGAAATCACGTTTCTATGTTTTCTACGCTCTAGCCTGGAAGTTTTTATCAATTGATACCCCAAAAGTCTACTTTTAGCGTTTCCATCCCCCATTCATAGTTTTTTTACACTTTGATACCCCTCAAACACTGAATTGATCGTCATACCCCTCACTTATACGATGACAGCATACATAGCATGGCATGCATAATTAAAAAAAATATGACGGCAAGCGTGAAAAGACCTCAATGCAGACAATGCTCGCTTGAGTTCCTTCTCTCGCCATCCTCCCGCCAATGGATTGCTATCTCGTCATAATCGCCCATCACATGGGTTTTTCCCGCCACCATCTCTTCCTCCATATCTCTTCTTTCTCTCTATTTCCTCAAGCCAAGACCAACGAGATACCTCCAGTTCTTTCTCCACTTTGCATCCAGCCCCGGACGATGGATCTTCATCATATGGTATGCGATAGGGAGCGTTCAACTACTTTGTCATTTCAATGGAGATGTTGTATATAACGAAGGTCTTCCAGTTCTTTCTCCCTATCTCCTCGAGCTAAGAAAGCGAAGGATATCATCGTAAGGTGAGGCACAATCTCGACCAACACGGAGATGTACGAAATGTCAAAGTTGTAGGGCATAACAAAAGGATGTGTAGAACACAACCCACCCCGCTCCTATTTTAGGAAACAAAACTATGATTGTTCTAAAAACCATGGCGGTGTAAATTTTTGTACTCAACTTTTCTGGCAACACAACTACGAGTATTATTTAGAATGACTAACTTTTCGGTATGGTGTTACAGTGTTTGTCAAGCTGGTCCAAGGTCTCATACAAAGAGACTTGTGCACAAGTATAGTTTTACTACGAGTGTATTTTTTGAACGAGTTGAACTATACTTGTATTCCAATTATAATTGCATACTCACACAACGACGCATAGAAACTCACCTAACCCTGCATGGGAAAGAGACTTATAACGAGTACAATTCCACTGGTAGTATATACTGCAAAGCTAGATTCCAATCCCCAGTGTAATTACAAACACGCATGAAAACTCGCATAACAACTCATATAAATATTATTTTATACAAGTACATTTTTACTACGAGTGTATTCGGGAACACTATCAGTTAAATTTCAAATGCGAGTGCGACTATATCAACGCGGTGGGATCTGTGTGGAGCAGAAAATAGCATAACTGTCTGGTGACCTCTCCACTGACGCCTCCTCGATGACATTCGCATGTGCCTCGCCGATGATTTCATATGTGCGGACACCCCCCTCCTCGCTGACAGTCACAGGTTCCTCTCCGATGACCTCCTCTTCGGGCACAAAGCATATAGAAGCGAGTCTTCAGTTGACAGCGAATTTTTGAATTATACATGCCATGTCTGGCATGGCATGTATGATGCCACTGCATAAGTGAGGGGTATGATAGTCATTTCAGTAGGTGAGGGATATCAAAGTGTAAAAAAACAATGAATGGGGGATAGAAACGCTAAGGTAAACTTTTGGGGCTTGTTTGGTTGGGGAATAGGAAATCTCTATTCCGGGTTAAGCCCACTTTATCCATGCATTGCAACCAAACATCATCCAATCCTCATTTTTATTCACACTTTTATCCTCATTCTTATCCCCACTTTATCCCCATTTTTCAACCAATCATTACTATATTTTCTCTTCTTTTCAACCAATCATATCAACTTTATCCATATTTTTCACTTTCCAACCAATCATTACTTCATTATTTATACTTTTTAATAAATCACATCAACTTTATCGCTATCTTTTCAACCAAATATTACTACTTTATCACTATTTTCCTCTAAAATATCATACATATATCACTACTTATCCCAGTATACCAATCCCTATACTTTTTAATCCTAAAATTACTTATCATGCAATCAAACGGCACCTTAGGTAACGACACCTCGGGTATCATTTGGTAAAAAAATTCTTCTTACTGCGTGTGTGCTCGTTTCAATTGAAGCTCGATAATCTGCTTTGAAAAAAAATTTGTGTACATGGATAAATCCCTACGGTTGGTGCCCGATTCAATCCGATGGATACTGTTTTGGGTACATGATACATGCCATGTACCCAAAACAGTACTCATCTGCTTTATTTCTGACGTGGTCCAGACATGGTCCCCTCCGGTCATAGATTACCAGTTAGATTAGACCCCGAACGAATCGGTTACTGACGTTGTCTAGTCAACTCAGCTATGATTGCTATTAAACAAGTTTTCCTTTCCCAAGTACCCCTCAAACACATTCAACTTCCAACTTTTTAAAAAAAAATTATTGCCTAATCATGTAAACCAAGAGGAAATCTAGTCTTTTTAAATTTGGTTAGATCTTGCTCTATCAGGCAATAATGAAGCATCATTAGAGCCAAGAACAAAATACTTGACAAGAGTGACGACTTCATAACGCTAACTGCTTGCTTAATAGCAATCATTGCTGAGTTGACTAGAATATGTTTGCTATCGAGTATCGAGTCTTCCTCTTCTATTTCAATGACGAGGAATTAAATATGATGTGAGAAAATGATTTACGTACCATCACACTCCACATGGCGGGTGGCGATTGGATTTTGAGAGAGTGCGGAGTTTTGGGGCATTGGGTGCCTCCATAGCCACTCATATAGTTTTGTTTTAATGAGTTAGAGTTCGAAACGGCCAGCGCGGATCGACCGTCATCCCGTTGCCAAACAAAACCCATCTTAAAGGAACAACACGACCGAGCTATACTGTTAGTTATGATATTCTCGTGCCTAGATATCGCCCAAAGCAAGACAGACCCTATTTATGACCCTTGGAGGCAAACCTCCCTAATCAACTCCTCTATCTCTGATGTCCATATCATGTACTCATTCAGTACATCCATAGTACATCCATTGCATGCCTACAATCGGACTCAATTACAAAACTGCTCATACCACAAGCTTTAGCATACATAAGACCCATCAACATTGCTCTAACCTCTGCTTCCAAAACAAAGCTCGCCACCATACTACCATAGGCTCCCCCTCAGCCCATAAAATATCATTGTCAGCCATACCTACCGCCCCAACTGTTGCACCGCCTGATTGGAAGGACGCATCCACCCAGATCACCGTCGCCCGATCAGAATACCGATCAGCAACCACCATCTCTCGCCACCCCTTCCTCTGCTACAGGAACTCCTCAGTAAGACTGATGGTGCGCCTCGCAAGAACACATGCACTCTCGCTACCTCCATCATGAATAGTACTGCTCTAGCCAACCAAAGCACATACCCAATGAAGGCCTTCTTCTTTCTCATCCATTCGCTGCTCCCAGATTTCAACATGACCTTCATTAATTCATCAAACGAGAACACACCATCCCATGCACTCAGTTTCTTAAAAGAAACCAGATGTAGCATCCTTTGCACCACCTCGCACTCTACAAGCACATGCGCCATCGTCTCTCTCGCCGCCCCACAGCGAGGACACTCCCTCTCGGACGTGGCAGAATACATCCAGAACACGTCGCGAACACGGAGCTTTCCATGGAGAACCTTTCAAAAGGAAAACTTCAATCTCGGTCCTACCGAAAACCTCCAAACATTACTCCACACCGTCTCATCATCATCCATCGGGTTCGTCTTCATTGACATAAAGTAGGCAGAGGAGGAGGTGACTACCCCGGACTAAGAAAATGCCCACCGGCACATGTGAGGGCCCGTCCCTCTGACCTAGCTCGACCGCGTGGGTCGAGAGCCGATTTCCTGTTGGTTTGGTTCCGCGTCGGGCACGATCGGGCGATCGTGTGGCGGTTTTGGACCCCGGGGGTATTTTGGTAAATATGCCCTCTGGTGGTCGGTTTCACACCCGCGTTCCACACACTGACTTGGATTGATGTATGTGTTTGATTAGAATCCCTAGGGTGCGTCCGATCGGAGGATCGGAGCTCGATCGGGAAAGATCGAATCGGACGGTTGAGATAGATCTGGATTGTCTATATAAGCCAAGTCCCTTTCTCTCTTTCCTTTTCTCCTTCACCTGTCGTTCTCTCCCCTTCTCTCTCTCCTTCGGCTGAGGTAGGGTTTGGAGATTTGGTCTTCGGAGCTCGAATCTTGGAGGCTTGACCAGCGGGACGCGTGGAGGAGCTACCCTACTTGCTCAAGTAGGTGTTTCTACCTCGATCCTTGGATCGGGTTCTCCTAGGATAGGTTTTATGTACTTTCGCTGTAGGAATACTTGTTAGAATGCCTTGTAGCTCCTTGTATATGTGATGTTGTTCAATTCCGGTATTCCTACGTTGAGATTTCTGTATTCTAACGGTTGGTTTCCGTATTATCCCCGTTTTGTCGGTTTTCGTCCATTTGGACCTAGATAGGAGATTTAACCGTCAAAAACTGGATTTCTTCATTCCATTAGCTTCCTCATTGATAAATACGCTTGCTTGCAAAATTTCATCTTATTCCAACTTGATTTGATCATTGAAATCCAAGGAAATGGATTTTCGGCACTGTTCTGATGAACTGTGCCAAGGGCTCGACGGTCGATCGGTGCATCGACCGTCGAGTGTTGTTTTACGCTTTCTGGGCCTGGCGGTCGACCGTCGAATCGACCGTCGTATCGACCGTCGGGCTCTGTCGGGATTTTAGCTTCCCAGGGTCGATGCATGGATCGACCGCGGGATCTTCCCTTTTTGCCTCTTACCTGACGGTCGACCGTCGGATCGACCGTCAGGCGCTGTTTGGTTTTGGGCTTCTCAGGGTCGATGGGTGGATCGACCGTCACCCTTGGTTTTCTTCGCATGGGTCTCACGGTCGATCGCCGGATCGACCGTGGCATCGTCCGTGGCCTCACGGTCGATCCCCGGATCGATCGTGGCATCGTCCGTGGCCTCACGGTCGATCCCCGGATCGACCGTGACATCGTTCGTGACCCTCTGGACTTGGTTTTCTGGCTTTTCTTGGAGGGATTTGATTGGTGTTTAACATCTAAACGTGTTGGGATGTATGCATGTGGATTTTTATGGGGTTTTCAAGGATTTCCCATCGGTTTTGAGGATTGATTAGAATGTTCTTTCCCTTTTAGAAAATCTATGGTTCTACTTGCATTTAATACATGTTTGATTGTAGTTAAGTGCTTAGTTGACTGCTTAGCCATTAGCTAGCTATGAGTGCTAGCTAATGAGGAATTGTGGAACCTTAGCCTCTTGCCGGCGAGTGCCGAGGGCTATTGTATATCTATTGAACCTATAATTGTTGATGTGGCATATAGAGATATCTAGGATAGATGTTTGCCTAGGCTCATGCATTGTATGCATTAGAAGCATTTGAGGTTAGGCGGGCGATGGTTTGGGTCGCCGATCTGAGGCTCTCGGGTAGCTCGGATCTAGCCTTAGGACCGTGGATGGGTAGTTAGGAGTAGGGTGTGATTGTGCGATCAAGTCTCATGTATTTAAGGATTCACGCTAGTTGACTCTGATCAGTATTTGAGGTTTAGAGATCGTGTTGTCTTCCAAAGCCAAGTGCTAAGGATGGATGTTGATGTGTTCCCGATGTGGTTCCCCAAGGCTTGGTACTCCAGCTTGGGTAAGGGTGATCTTGCATGTTACTGTTCCTTGGCCTCCTGGTAACTTATTCAGGAGAGAGGTTTTATGACAAGAGCCCTTGGGACATCAACTGGGTTATGGGACCCTTGGCATCTGTTAGACTTGGGCTGGGAGACAACACTGTTGTTGTTTTCCTCCTTTCAGTGTGCCGTAGAGTAGAACCCTACTGAGCTTATCGCTCACTTCTACCTGGGCTGCGTTTGCAGGTGCAGGCGGCAGTTCTTCGTCAATGGAGCTGGTAGGATCGGCCTTGGGCGGCGCGAGTACATCCAGAGGCGCTTGAGGTTGCTGGAGGATGATCTGTTGTACATTTTGATGTATATATATGATGTTGTAAACAGTTTGAGAACCTTTGGGTTTTTTTTTTGTATAAATCTGTCTCTTGGGAGCTTTTGTATTAAATCTGAACTGTACAACTTGATGATATATTAAAATTGAATCTGTTCGCCTCTGGAATACAATTGTTTAAATTATTCGTCTTTTCCGCTTTGAATCACGCCGATTGATGATGAATAGTGATAGGAACCCTCACGCCCTGTCCTGGATGGGTTTTCTGGGTCGGGGTGTGACAACACAACACCTATCTCCACCTTCCAACACAGAGACCTCAAGGATTCTCTCTGCAAGCTGGGGATGGCATCCCCATCTCACTTTCCTAGGGTCCGAGCCCCTCTCATCCATAAGATCACCAACTAAGAGTGCCTCTATATCCCCATCTATGCTCACCAAGGACAGACTGTGTGCAAAGCTATCCTTCATAGCCTATATATCATTCATAAAGCTAAGTTTGCTCTTCAAATCCGTCCGGCAGCTAAGACCCCTTCGAAGCTCATCGGCAACCTCACAAAACCCTTTCCAATGAATCGAGAACACTTTGAAGTCTCAGATAGCCGGTAAGGTGCCATGCCATTTATACTTTGCTCTTGCCACCAATGTCCAAACAGTTTCCCTCTCATCTATAAACACAACCATACTAGTCATCTTCGAAGCTCACTACCAAGTCTGGAGATCCCTTACTCCAAGCCCTCCAGCCTCCTTCGGTATACAAACTTTCCTCCAAGCAACAATGCTAACCCCCTTACTTCCTCCCGTTCCAAAGAAAGTCTCGACATACTCTCTTAGCCTCCGTTTGGTAACGGGGGTAGGAAATGGGGTTAAGGGGGTTAACCCCCTTAACCCCATTCTTACCCCCAAACGGTATTGGGTTAAGGTTTTGGGGTTAAGAGGGGTTAAACATGAAAATGGGGTTAAGCTTTTCTCTCTCATTTACATCCATCGCATATATTCTAATATTATTTTGAAAATACTAATATATAAAGAATGATAAAATAATATATTTTTTACATGATGTGGACCAATCATGGTATAACATGTGGCATGTGGCACCCACATATATTAATATTTTATTATAATAATAGGTTATTGATATTATTTAATATTTTTATAAGCATGTGGCATGGGGATGCATTGATGTGTACAACCATTATTTTAATAATTAATATTAAAATATTAAAATATTATTATAAGCGGGTTTGCATGGGATGCACTAATGTGTACAAAACATTATTTTATATTATTTAAATAATAAATATTAAAAATATTATTATTATATTAATATAAGTGGGTCCGTATGGGATGCATTGATGCAATATTATATATTTTATAATATTATATTTTTTTTATACACTTTACGTACAAATATTTTAATTAACTTAAGAATTAATTTTAATATTATAATCTTAACCAACCAGGTTATCCATTATTATAATATTATATATTTTATACACTTTATAATTTTTACCCTTAACCCACTAACTTACCCTGTTTCTAAGCCAAACGCCAAAAGTGAGTTAAGTCTACCCCATTTCTTATTCCCACCTTTTTACCCCTAACCCTCTTAACCCTATTCCTCTTAACCCCGAACCAAACGGGGGCTTAAGCTTGTGCAGTACCCCTATTGGCACCTCTATAGTCATCATGACAATCAGGGATCACCTGTAACACAGACTTCATAAGGGTTAACCTGCCATGCTCAGCAATATGCTTGCGCTGCCATCCAAGCACCCTCGCGACCATTTTATCAATGAGATAAGCAAAATCAGTAGCCCTTAGCTTTTTAGAACCAAGACGGACACCCAGATAAGACTAATACCTTATGCTTCTTTAAGACCAATGATCCTACATACCGCAATCATGCGGGGCTCCTCCACGACCTTGGAGAACTGGATAGATGACTTGGCCATATTCATCTCTAATCCTGATAGAACTTTGAATGCTATGAGTATTTGCTTGAGTTTCATTGCTTCAACACAAAAAGCACTTGAAACAAAAAGGCAATTGTTTGCATACACATGGGAGATCGAAAAATCAGAATGCTTAAACTTCAAACCCACCATGCCTGATTCCGGATCCTTCAAAAGTATAGACGGTACCTTTGGACCACCAAGAATAAATAGAGAGATATGGGATCCCCTTGTTGGAGGCCATAAGAGGACTTGACCCTTTTATGTACTCGACCATTAATGATGAATGAGAACCGAGGGCCCTTCACACATGTCATGACCCATCATATCCATCTATCGGGGAATAGCCACTTATATAGTTGAATTCGTTGTTCTTGTGTGTTCAACCCATTATAGCATGAGCTAAGTTCGAGGGAAGGTAAAACCATCATAGATAGACGTGAATTGTTCTTAATTATTTATCGTTTCACATGGTATAGAAGAGTTTTTATTATGTCAAACTCTTTGATTCATTGTCCAATTCTAGGTACATCAAACACCTGTAATTCCTTCCAAGTTAAATGAATAGTCTTCCATGCTTTGACCGGTTAATTATGTGATTGACTATGGATTGCCGCGCTTGTTAGCATGACCCATGTCCACCGATGACCGATATGTACACACACATGAAATGGACACACTAATGAAGAAAAGCCGGGGATGCATCCTCGGATCCTCCCTATCAAAAAACCCAGACATGCTGCAAGCCTGCCGAGCCATACAATCGGCACTGGCATTTTACTCTCTAGCAATATGCACGAAAGACAACGCCGTACTTAGTGTGGAAGTACATTTCCCTCCCGAAGAGGTTATCATCCAAATTTTAGGATTGAAGGGGCCTCCGATGCCTTCTGCACTGGATAACCAAACGGTGCAAATATTGGATGATTAAATATTGTACAATGAATAAGATTGAAACCAGACGCTTCTACCAGCGGATGAAAGGGGAAAAAAACGAATAAAATGTTAGCCATTGGATAATTAAACATCCAATTACTGCTGACAATGTATATAGAAATTTACTCGGATAAGATTAATATTAGATAGTCACGAGTGAACATATCTTTGAAGTTTTTCTTCTATTATCATAACTATCAGCTTATCAAAAAAAAAAAATCATAACTTTCAACTCTCAAATGATATAGACGTAAAGTTACGACAACGTCTCTATTAAACTGGGTTCAGATTCCCTACGATGCATCCCCTCAAATTGCCCCTAAAATATCAAATCTCATGCCGTTCACCGTATCTAACGGTTCAGATCCCGCCAACTCATCTCCCACCAACTCCTCTTTTCGGTACGTACGAATCATACCTTAAAGCTTCTCTTCCCTGTTTTTTTTTTAAAAAACCCCTCTCCTCTACTGTCTTTTCAAAAACAACCCTCTGCTACTTTTTTTTGAAAGAACAAGACAAACAATAGATAAAAAAGAAAGGTATGTTTTGGAGAGGGCGAGAAAGGGAAAACTTTTTCTAAGAAGAAGACAAACTTCTCCCCTGCATTTTTTTGGTTAGTGTAGAGCCCTCTCCTACTTTTCTAAAAGAAGGTATGTTTCACTTTCATGCCCCTAAATTATCCTAATCGATTTCAGTATACAATAGTTTCTCTTTTCCCTCCTCTATTTTTCTAATGAACTATATGTAGATAAATATTATAGAGCCATGTTTAGATCCATATTTCAGTTATTTCAAGAAAATCAGATTACTAAATATGCAAATAACACTCGTTTTCATGATTGCTATGATGTTCTTCAAAAAAAATTCTATGATTGTTTACCCAAATGTCTTGTATTTAATATTCTATGAAGGCATTTGTTGAGATCAAGATAAGACACAGGGTTGTAGACTCTCATTTATAGGATTGTTGTGTTGTCTTTCAATTTTTTATAAGATTTTTTTTTACCTAATTGCCTTGTATTTCATTTTCTATGAAGTTTTTGATTGAAATCAAGATGGAAAGCATGGTTACAGATTCTCAGGAATGTATGGAGACCTCAAATGATTTGACACCATCTATTGGCATGGAGTTTGAATCAATGGAAGAGGCATGGATATACTGGCAAAAATATGGCAAGCAAGTAGGTTTTAATGTTCGGAAGTATTTCACAAATAGAAGTTCAAAAGATAACAAAATAACTTCTTTTGGATTCGTATGCGCTAGAGAAGGTGTCAGAAGAGTGGACAAACGAGATCATCGTTATAAGAGACATCGAGATGAAACAAGAACCAATTGTTTAGTAAGATTGTCAAGTTCATTGATTCGAGAGACAGGAAAGTACAAGGTTCATGACTTTGTGGGTGCATGGACATAATCATACTCTTCATCTACTAGAGACTACTTATATGATGAAATCTCAACGAAAGTTGACTGAAGCTCAAGCCCATGCAATTGACATTGCTCGTGCATCTGGAATGAAGCCAAAGACAACACATGAGTTTATGTTCAGGGAAGTTGGCGGAAGAGCTAATCTTGGCTACACCAATAGTGATTTGAAAAATTATCTTCGGACAGTGCGACAAAGAAGCTTGGTTTTTGGTGAAGCTAGTTCCATTTTGATGCATTTTCAACAAGAATCACAAAAAAATCCATCTTTCTACTATGCAGTGCAATTGGATTTAGAAAAACAAATGACAAATATTTTTTGGGCTGATGTGAGGATGATCATTGATTATGCCTGTTTTGGTGATGTGATAGTCTTTGATACTACATTTGGGACAGATAAGGAGTTAAGACCTCTTGCGGTATTTGCCGGGTTTAATCACCATAAGGGAATTGTCATATTTGGAGTTGCCTTACTTTATGATGAAACAGCTGAATCATTTAAGTGGCTTTTTGAAACCTTTGTAGCTGCTCATGGAGGTAAGAAGCCTCTAAGCATCTTCACAGATCAAGATTCTGCAATGGCAAAGGCATTAAGTGATATGATGCAAGATACAAAGCATTTTTTATGCACTTGGCATCTAATGCAAAGTGCTGTCAAGCATTTGGGTTATATGAAATGTGATGGTTTGTCAATTCTTGGAGATTTTAGTGCTTGTATGTATGAATATGAAGAGGAGGCTGAATTTGATAATGCTTGGGAGAAAATGATTGAAGCATATAAACCTATTGACAGTACTTGGTTAGACAATGTATACAAGTTGAAGACAAAATGGGCAAAATGTTACTTGAAAAATGCTTTGACTTTGGGGATACGAAGCACTCAACTTAGTGAAAGTCTAAATAAAGATTTGAAATGCCACTTAACATGTGACCTGAGTATTGTTGAATTTTTTCAGCATTTTGACAGAGTTGTTGATCAAAAAACGACATAATGAGTTGCAAGCTGAATTTGATGCTCGAGAAATGCTGCCTACCTTGAGTTTGAAGAACTCACCATTACTGAAACATGCTTCACAAGTTTATACTCCAGCTATTTTCAAAATATTTCAAGACGAGTATGATTTGGCGGCGGCGGCTAGTATAAAATGTCGTGATGAGACTCAAATGGTTTTTAAGTACATTGTTGGGATGTTTGAAGATGAAAGAGTGTACAAAGTTTACTTTGATAAAGAGAAGGAAACCATCTCATGTAGCTGTAAAAAGTTTGAAACAATGGGGATTTTATGCAGTCATGCTTTGAAAGTTTATGATTCTCTTGATAAAAAGATAATGCATGCAGTATGTTATTTAAAGAGATGGACAAGAGAAGCAAAAAATGGTTGTGTTCTAAACAATGAAGGCAACAATGTGAAAGAAGACAGAAAGTTGAGCATAACACAAAGGTATAGGAGACTTTGTCCTGATCTAGTTAGTTTAGCCTCTCGAGCTGCCGAGTGTGTAGAGGCATATAGTTTTTGCAGAAGACAATAGGCCAATTGGGAAAGCAAGTTGATGACATTATTGCCAAAAACATGAGTGGCACTTTTGAACATCAATCACAAGTGCCTTTGGTTGATGATATGAGAATTTTAAATGATAACCAGTCCAATGATCATTTACTTCAAAAGGTTAAAGGTCTTAAGACGAAAGATGGTTGCAAAGGTGGGAAAAGACATAAATCCTTTATTGAGAAGCAGCGGAAGAGAAAAACCAAGGTCACAACTAAAGAATCTACAAGACAACCTTTAGCAGAGGTGATTTAGAGCTCATTTAAAGTCACATATCACTTTTTATATTTTAGTTAATTGCTATTATTGTGTTAATAATAATACTTATTGTTGGTGCAGACTACAAACTATGATGTAAATGTCATGAATAGCTCAAGTTTGTATACAAGATTTTATCCTCTTCAGGTAGTGGTTAGTTATAGTATGCGATGCTACACAATTTTATTCATACATAGATATATATGCATATTATGAGTCCTCTTCTATTTGAAACAGGGAATAAATCAAGTTTACCATCATGCTCAGCCACCCCCACTAGTATTTGATAATTCTCAGGGGTATAGAGGTGGCACCGGCTTTGCGGAATTTCTATCGGTAATTATTTTTCATATATCTTCATTGTGATTTTCCCAATTCATTGAGTATAATGTTTAGTAAAGTTTTATTTCTGAAATGCCAAAGGATTTGTATCTTTGTGAAGTAAACTTGTATATACATATTAATAGTCCTCTTTTATTTGAAACAGGAAATAAATCAAGTTTACCATCATGCTCAACCACCCCCACTAGTATTTGATAGTTCTCAGGGACATAGGGGTGGCATCGGCTTTATTTCTAACGGTAATTATTTTTCGTATCTCTTCATTGTGATTATCCCACTTCATTGAGTATTAAGCTGAATAAAGTTTTGTTTCTGAAATGCCAAAGGATTTGTATCTTTGTGAGGTAAGCTTGTAGTTCTATACTTTAGTGTAGGTGGAAATTTTATATTAATGTCTCACGAATTTTAGCTGATATTTATCTTAAGAATAATACAACAATGAACAAAACATAACTCTTTGAAAACTGTTTTGTGTTAAGGTGATGTAGAAGGAAGAAAATGAAGAGAAGCAGCACTTGGAAAACATGACATTTGTTGCTTATTATTAGCGTGATGCGGAAGGAAGAAATTGAATAGAAAGTGTATCTAAAGAACAGTTGGAAAACATAATTGTTGCTTCTTATTAGCGCGATGCGGAAGGAAGAAATTGAATGAAAAGTGTATCTAAAGAGTAGTTGGAAAACATAATTATTGCTTATTGAATAATTGATTAGTATTTTGTCAATTTTATATGTAAAAGTGCTTAAATAGGGAGCACACCTTAGTTGGAAGCGAAGTGGATTCATTTGTCTTGTTAATTCCAGTTATTATCGTAATACTCTATGCTATATGATATGCTCAAATACTAGGTTGACATCGGATCTAACAGCTACAATTCCCAATAAGTGGAAATTAATCATCTTCTAATGGCAGTTGGCACAACACTGATTGCTAAATCGCCAATTTTTCTAAAAGCTTAACCTAATAAGGCCTGGAGACAATGGGGGGTTGATTTTGAATAAGAATGAGTTGGCGGTTCAGATCCCGCCAACTCATCTCCCACCAACTCCTCGTTTTTGACAATGAAGGGTTGTTTTTGAAAAGACAGTAGGGGAGGGGTTTTTTAGAAAAAGATAGGGAAGAGAAGCTTTCTAAAAGACATGATTCCTACATATCAAAAAGAGGAGTTGATGGGAGATGAGTTGGCAGGATCTGAACCGTTAGATACGGTGAACGGTAGGAGATTTGATATTTTAGGGGCAATTTGAGGGGATGCATTGTAGGGGATCTGAACCCTATTAAACTGAGTTATGGTTTAAATACAAGTCATTAAACAAATGAAAGGCCATGCCAAGCTAACAGTAGCCAAGCTGACGTGGCAAAAAAGAGACATATTCATCTCAGTACTTTTCCTATATGTTTTTTTAAAATAATTTTTAATTTAATTATGTAGGTTTAAGATGCAATTCTATAGATCGGAGAATTTAAAACATGAAAGGTGACAAATACGGCTGCTTTATTAGATTTTTGTTTGGGTAACTTAATTGTCACACCTAATTCAATACAAGCAGTCTAACAAACTCAGCAGGAGCCTTAAGTCTCGAACGAATCCAAATCCCAAACCGAAGAGGAATGGGTTGAGTCAAGTCAATTCAGGTAGGATTGAGCATGAACATAACTCGAAACCATCCGGCCCGACTTCAAATCTAGTTGGACCAGATCCAAACCCAAACCAATTGGGGAATTGGAATCATAAATATATGACAGGGATAAATTCATAAATAGATGACCGCTAAATTATACAACAATTCGGACGTTAAAGAAGCATGTCCACTCCCACAATCACTCCAAGCCTCTGATTCCATTCACCTTATTAACCCCCTCTCAAAACCTTCTCAACAAACCCTTCTCCTATGCTATCTATATATGAACCCCATGGTTTCGTTGGCCACACATTTGCAGCTCAACCCGCCCACGCCGCGCGCGCGCCATGCTGATCCCCGCTCCCCGCGCCCTCCCGCTGCTGCTGCTGGTGCTGCTCGTCGCGCACCCTCTCGTCAAAGCCGGCGGCATCCTCCGCCACCGCCACCACTCCCGCCCCATTCCCCGCCTCCGCCTTAAGCACAACCACGGCAAGTTCCGTGCGGCCAGCCAATGGAGCTTCGCGCACGCCACATTCTACGGTGGCCCTGATGGCTCCGACACCCGACGTACGTACAATTGAACTCTTAAATCATCTCGGGTGATCCCAGGGCCATATTTGAAAATGTGGCATGCATTTAACAGAGAAAGCATGCATGATATTGTGCGTGCAGGTGGAGCGTGTGGGTACGAAGACACGGTCGAGCAAGGATATGGGCTGCAGACGGCGGCGCTGAGCTACGCGTTGTTCAATGACGGCCAGGCGTGCGGGGCTTGCTTCGAGATCAAGTGCGTCAATGCGCCGGAGTGGTGCAAGCCCAACCACCCGTCTATCTTCGTGACGGCCACCAACAGTTGCCCCCCAAACTATGCACAGTCCAGCGACGATGGCGGATGGTGCAACCCGCCGCGCGTCCACTTTGATCTCACCCAGCCGGCGTTCCTCCAGATCGCCGAGTACAAGGCCGGAATTGTTCCCGTTGCATATCGCAGGTAATTGCGTGTTTCTCTTGAGTTTTCTCCTCTATTGCCAAATTGAGATGCAGCACCATGCATCTTAATTAATTCATAAAGAGATTTTAATATGTACCAAGAAATTTTCCAAAGCTAGAAACTTGAAATGATTCATGTCGGTGTGCAGGGTTCCTTGCCAAAAGCAAGGCGGGATCAGGTTCACCATCACAGGCAACCGGTGGTTCAACCTGGTCTTAGTATGGAACGTGGCCGGCGCCGGGGACGTCACCAGCGTGCTCGTCAAAGGGGACGACAAAGTGCCGTGGACGCAGATGACGCGCAACTGGGGCCAGTACTGGCAGACCAACGTGGACCTCACAGGCGAGTCATTGACGTTCCGGGTGGTCACCAGCGATCGCCGGAAGAGCACAGCGTGGCACGTCACCCCCAAAAACTGGCAGTTTGGCCAGACCTACGAAGGGAAGAACTTCAAGTAATTATGCATGAGCATTTGTATAGCAAGATTCAGAAATGAATCTTAACTCACTTATTATCTTCATGGATTTTGATTGTATGAATTATGACTTGACAAGTTTAATTAGTTCAAGATTCTAACGAAGGTTGCTGAAGCCCATGCAGGTTATGAGTTAATTATTGTGACATTTACGTATTAGAAGGAGAACGCGCTGGGTTCAGATCCCCTCAATTCCTCCCCCTCAAATTCCCGAGAAAATACCGGATCTCCGCCATCTATTTTATAAACTAACATGACATGACATATTCACGGCTGTGACTACTGTGTTCATGACTTTCTGTTCATATTCTCAGTCAGCGGGTTATCATGACGCTTATTAGTAGTTTTTAGATACACTTGCTGAATGGTTGCTCATTCCCTTCATTCACGATCAACGGGCCATCACGGCGCTACCGCGTCCACTTGCCTGGGTGATAGGTTTTGGCCAGCCCCTTCCTTAATCTATTTCGCTTTGCTGGATTGTCCCACGACGCTTCTCTTTCGCTTTGTGATTGTGGGATACAAAAGTGATAGGGGCATGTCCTCTTTGAAGCTCTGGTGGGCGGCTACAGTCTCGTCACATGTAGATGTCTTCATTTTCTTATGCAGCGTTGCAATTTCCTTTTCAGCCACGATAAGCTTAGATTTTATTATGATCAATTCAACCATGAACCTGTTCATTTGGATATTGAAAGCCCGGATGTTCTCCATTCTTTGAAGGTCTAGATGAGTGAGTTTTTACAACTTCGCTTGAACATGTTAAACACGGGCACAAAAATTACAAATACACATAAAAATCAGTTAACGTGTAATTATATGTGCATATAAAAACAAATATATAGAAATGAGTGAATATAAAGATTAAACAAGTAACTGGCATTGGAGGATGTGAGAAAAAATCTGTCACATTGGAAGATTAAAAAACCTATCGCATTAAATGTTAATGGCACCATGCCACGTGGGCACGAACAACCTCATTGACTAGTCAAATTAACTCGCCGCCATAACATACCGTCACATTTAATGTGACAATTTTTTATTTTTATTTTTATTTTTTAAACATGATTGGATAGACATGGGCAGGGCATGGCATGGCATGAGATGTGAAAAGACATGGACAAAGTTGAAATTTATATAATTTTAAATAGATTTTTTTTTTCATATCATCACATATGTTTTAGTAATTTTACAAAAGATTACCGATTATTACAGAAAACTCTCCTTTATCGATTTAACTCATAAAAAACTACATATCAATTTCCATCAACAGATGCTATCTTTTATCTCCTAATCATAGTTAACTTAAACTTACATGACATATAAATGACCAAAATACCCAGATCATGTACACGTGGATTCAAGTGATGAAATTGAATGGAGGGGTAATATCATGAAGTCATGCACTTACAAACCTAACGTAAGTTGACAGTAGATCCCCAGGTAGTTGTAGTTTTTCTACGAGTTTAATTACTAAAATGCAGGTGCGATATGAGCAAAAGAGAAACCTATATATATATATTTTCGTATTACACTACAATAATTTACAAAGATGTGCAAAATCAAGCAAGTACAAGTACAAATGTAGGGGCCCAGAAGGTGACCATATTACTCTGGAAGTTTGGATGAGCTGATGAAGAGCTTGGATCATGCTGTCGTGACAGGTGTCCATGTTCTGGCCTTTAAATCCGAAACTATTTCAAACAAGCCAATCCATCTTATCCCCCTCCTAATCCACTCTTCCCACTCTCTCCCATTCCCTCCACCCCCTCTGTTTCCTCCCTCTCCCCCTCTCCTTCTCAATCTCTCTCCAATGGCTCTCTCCGAGATCGCCCCCTCCTATACTACGCGAACCCCCTCGTACCTCTCCTTGGAACCCACCAACCCTCTTCGGGCTTGCCGCCAACTCCACTGGACTCGGCCTCGCCCTTCTCGAGGAGTAGTGTGCTCTGTGGCGCCCAAGTGAGAACACCTGATCGTCTTCTTCTTGATTCCCGTTTCTTGATTATATAGGAGTAGCCATTTGGCTAAATCTCGGTTCTTTGGTTGGTTGGTCGCTTGCAGCCAAGTCCAGTCTCCGGCGGTGCCGACGGCAGCAGCGCCAGTGGATGCCGAGACCAAGCGTGAATGTTTTGGGGTTTTCTGCACGACTTACGACCTCAAAGCGGTAATTGCCCTATTCACTTCTTCGTGTATTGTTCTTAGAAGAGGTTCTCTGATTCTATTAGTTGGCTTCTCAGCATATTTTGGACGTGATTTTGTTGCTCAATTCATGCGTTCGTGAGCCCATGAGTATTCGAAAACCTTGCATTAGAATATAGTTCAAGTAAATGAATTCAGGTTTTGGAGCAACGCAAGATTATGATGCTTTCATTCTCATGGTTGTTTGATAGAAAGACCGAGTCGATTACTAGTTCAGGTTTTGGAGCATATGAGTTGTACTCCTAATCGTTAATGTTTGTACTGATGTTTAATAGGAGGAGGAGACAAAGTCGTGGAAGAGGTTGATTAATATTGCGGTGTCAGGTGCTGCTGGGATGATATCCAATCATCTGCTTTTCAAAGTAAGCATATCTTTTCAACCTTTTGGATTAATGTTTGACTCATGTCTGCAGATAGTGCTATCATGGAAATTCTTAGACTGGTTTCGTCATTTATGATTTTCTATACGAATTGATGCCAGTAGTGTTGGCCGGATGGGCTGGAGTCTAGGTCCAGGCAGTAACTCCCTTTGATTCGCACATGTTGCTGGGCTGGAGGACTAGGGTAGGGTGTGAGTTCCTGGCCGTCCCATCTGTGGTGGACATGTGGCGCAACCCTCATGTCCATCCGTCGCTTAGTGTGGGCACTGCTATGTGGTGCTGGCGGTCGATCTATGGGGGTCGACCGCGGCTCTATCATTAAGGTAATATGGGTCCCCTACTATCACTCCAGAATTTAGGTAATATGGGTGCCCCTATTATCACTCCAGAATTTTGATACGAGTGGTTAGCTCGTGGATTCTGAATTGACACGGGGTATCATAGCGAGATCACATGCGGTCGATCTATGGGGGTCGACCGCGGCTCTATGGTAAAGGTAATATGGGTGCCCCTACCATAGATCGACCGCGGCTCTATGGTAAAGGTAATATGGGGCTACTATTACTTCGGAGTTTTGGTACGAGTCATACTATCACTTCGGAGTTTTGGTACGAGTCATACTATCACTCCGGAGTTTTGGTACGAATGATTAGCTCGTGAATTCTGGACTGACAAGTAGATGGTAACATAACTATTTTAGCGTAAAGTGCTCATGTAGGCTGTCCATGGAAAATTCTCATGGCTTTTGCATAAATTGAGCATCACCTAAGCGCGAAAACTTTCTCCATTAAGTTGTTTAGAATTGCAAACTGCAGTAAGCTCACGATAGGAAGCACTTGAAATAATCCAGTTTTAAGAGCATAAAAACATTACTAATTTGATATGACAATATGACAATATGACATTCATGTAGTTAATATGATATGAACATACAATGCTTATGGGCATCTGTGGGTTTAAAAAAAAAAAAACTGTAGCTGTCTATGTGGCCAGTCATCTATAGCAGTTATAGATTTAAGTGTGCGTCCACATTGCATCATTCGTAGCTAAAACATATGCTCATATTATTCGTGTTCTGAGGTTTCAGCTAGCATCTGGTGAGGCTTTTGGGCCTGATCAACCAATCGCCTTAAAGTTGTTGGGGTCTGAAAGATCTTTCCAAGCTCTTGAGGGTAAGTTTTCCATTCTGATCAATTATTTATACTATAGTTTCTTCATTTAATGCCAAGTATATTCAAAACTTAAGCAACCCTGGTGTGCTGGTTGAGTGAAAATAACTTGGTTCTAAAAGAATAGACAAGAATACAGAACATATAAACATACCAGTGTCTATGGAATGCAAACCAATGACCAGCACTTTACTAAGGATCAAAGGTGAAGGGAACCAATGGCAACTAGAATGGGAGGGGAAAAAATGGTTCGAAAAGAATTGATGGATTATCTCTTTATACTGAACAGACTTAATTATTGTGAACTTGCAATCACCACTAGGTATACATAATACATCTACTTATTTACCATTTGACATCATCTTGAAACCATTGCATTTCAGAGCTAACCGCAATTTATCTGCTTTGTAATACATTTTTGCTAATTGCAGGAGTTGCTATGGAGCTAGAGGACTCCCTATATCCTTTACTGAGGGAGGTTAGCATAGGTATTGATCCTTATGAGGTGTTTAGGGATGCAGAATGGGCACTTCTTATCGGAGCAAAGCCCCGAGGCCCTGGAATGGAGCGTGCTGACTTATTAGACATTAATGGCCAGATCTTTGCAGAACAGGTTCTATTACTACTGCTCTTCTCTATCAATTCTAATGTGTTCTTGTCAATCTGCAACTGTTACTGAAATTAAATTGGACGACAGGGGAAAGCTCTCAATGCTGTGGCATCCCGTAATGCCAAAGTCTTAGTTGTGGGAAACCCTTGCAATACAAAGTACGATAATTTATCGGCTCCATGGTGTATGTCCTTTTCTACGATAGTTTTGTGTGCTGCTAACTTTTGATTTAATATCTTGATAGTGCTCTTATTTGTTTGAAAAATGCACCAAAAATTCCTGCGAAGAACTTTCATGCGCTGACAAGGTTGGATGAAAATAGAGCAAAATGTCAGGTAAATAATTATGCACCTGCTTAATTCCCTTCTTTCAGATGATACTTAACTAAGTTCATGCAGATGTGAAGATGTTGTTATGCCGATAATTTTTCTCAATTTTGAAATGTGCAGCTAGCATTAAAAGCAGGTGTTTTTTATGATAAAGTTTCGAACATGACCATATGGGGAAACCATTCGACAACTCAGGTGAAGTGCTAGTTGCACAGAGTTGATCAGCTAATTTGAACTTACTTCTATGTATAATATAGTGGAAGTACTAAAATCTATAGACATTTTCATTGCAACAGGTTCCTGATTTTCTAAATGCTAAAATCAATGGCATGCCTGTAATGGAAGTTATCACTGATATTAAATGGCTTGAAGAAGAGTTCACTGAAAGGATTCAAAAGGTATATAGAATACACGAGATAATGCTGACTTTGTTTCTTATACATTGATTGAAACATACTATATGTTCTGTTCGTATTCCAGAGAGGAGGTGTGCTTATAAAAAAATGGGGCAGATCTTCAGCTGCATCAACTGCTGTTTCCGTCGTTGATGCCATAAGGTCCCTTGTTACTCCCACTCCAGAAGGGGATTGGTTTTCCTCAGGGGTAAGCTCATGACTAGGAAAAAATTAATGCTTCCAGATTCGATTTGGCCATAAAATATTTTAACTGGTTATGGAACTTTGATAAAGATTACACAAATGAAGATTTCTTGGAAAGTTTAGCAATTCACATTTCCATAGTACTCTCACAGGTTTATACCAATGGAAATCCTTATGGTATAGTAGAGGATATTGTTTTCAGCATGCCATGTAGATCAAAGGTATACTTATTTTCCAACAAACTGTTACATGGCTTAGTTTGTCGTATTCATAGAAAATTCCCTCTCCTAACTAATTCTTCGTTTATTAGGGAGATGGGGACTATGAGCTAGTCAAGGATGTAATCATCGACGATTTTCTTCGAGCACGTCTAAAGAAGGTAGATTTTGCACTGATCTTCATGAAATAGCTCATGAAACTTACCACCATATCCATATGACTCTCAAACTCTGATTTGCAGACTGAAGCTGAGCTTCTTGCTGAGAAAAGATGCGTAGGCCATCTTACTGGGGAGGTAAGCAGCATCATCTTTTATATTCACAGCAGACTCCACTTTGATCAGCTATAGTACTGATTGGATGCATGTGATTCTTCTTTTCCAGGGCAACGCATTCTGTGATCTCCCTGAAGACACCATGCTTCCCGGTGAGATGTGAACATAGAGGCCGGATTCATGCTTGATGCTTGCATATATTTATACAGAAATCACAGAACCTTTTCCCTTGAAACAACAGTCCTCTGCTGTTGTTATATATGTTATTATATATCTGCATATTTGCAATAAGCAGCTGATGGCCAGCCAAAGTTTGTGTTCATGCAAAGTTTTGTAATGCCAAATTATGTTGAATGCTTCTGTTATATATGAGCTAATGTATAAATTCTGGCGCACTCATCTACATGTCTGGTGTTCTGGCTGGATTTTTGTTGTCTCTATGCGGATTCCAATCTGAATCCGTTTGACTTGCTTGAGAGCTGATGATCCAAACCCGCCAATTTAGACGGATTCAGATCCGATAAGCCATTATCATATGCGCAGACTACCCGAATCCGATCTATTTTGAGCGGTTATTTATATAGCGTTCTGGAATGCGTCATCGGCAGCCAAGCAGTGCAGTCTGCAGAAGATAAAGGAGGTGAGGTGCCGAAGGAGAGCATAGTCAAGAGAAGCAGAGCCAGAGACGGCAGTGATGGCGGCGGCGACGGCGACGCCTCTTTCATGCAGCTCCTGGTGCTCTTGTCCGCTTCTAGCTCTAACTAGCCCTGTGAGCCGTTCGATGGGGACGCTGGTGGTGGCGCAGAAGAAGGCCAAGAAGACCCGCAAGGTGATTGAGAGGAGAAGACGTCGCAACCGTCGTCTTGCCTTCGATATTTAGGGTTTTGATTGATTGTCTTCTTTTTTGGATTTGGGGCGGGGTTGTCAGATCATTTTGAAGGAAGACGTCTCGGAGCTGGGGAAGAAAGGGGAGCTCCTCGAGGTCAAAGCTGGCTTCTTTCGCAACTACTTGTTTCCCACGGGGATGGCCCAGATCGTCACCCCTATCTTGCTCAAGTGTGCCTTCTCCTACACTTCTTTTGCTATTCTTGTTGTGATTTTAATTCACATTCGCTGTTAATTTGAGCATGAATGTTGCTGCTTGGGTTCCTGGGAGAGTTCTCGATTCTTATTTTGTTCCATATCCAGAATTGAGGGTTGGAATTATGGAATTGGATGGAATCTTGATAAGCTAGTTCTTGCTTCCCATGGAAATGATTTGATGCTGGAAAATAGTTTTTATGGGCAATATGTCTCGTATTTTACAAAGTTAGGGGATGTATTATAGATATACAACATTCCAATGGGGGCAGCCATTTGACAATAATGGCTCTTTTTGCTAAATGCTTCGGGACCAGCCATTCTATTGCTACCATTTGGTAGTGATGAAATGTGTCTGCATGGTACTATTTTTGTGTAGAGGATTTTGTGCAAATAATCCTTTTTATTTATCTAGAAGTTGTGCAGGTAACTAGGATTTTTGTGAGAAATTAGTCCATCGAAGATGCTTGAACTATTTTATGTTACTTTCTTTCTCATTTTAGGGAAATGCGCATTGAAGAGGAGAGGATTGAGGCTGAGAAAAAGCGGGTAAGGAAGTATATGTAATTTGTCTCAAGTAATATTGCAATAGCAACTAATCTTATCGCGTGTCTTACAACCTTAAAAGTTGCAGCTGATATCCTATCTCATCTGTTTGGGATGTATTTTCTACTTGTTTGATCTAGTTGTTGATAAGGAAAGGCAAGATTTTATTGCTCCTTAAACTTTCCTTCAACTGTCTGGTTTAGAAATTTAAAGTTTCACCAGTTGATCATGTTATGTTCTTTTCTTTAGCTTTCTTTCTTTTGTTTTAACCTTCATCCATATTAGTCAAGTGAAAATAGTTTTTTTTTGTCTCGACAATGATCCCTACTTGGGCCAAGCCCATTTAGATAAGAACATCCGATGTTGCTTGTGGGGCATTTTAATGGGCTTTGGACTTTGGGATGAAACGAAATTTCTGCAAGGAATTTGTATGATTTTGAGGGATGAGAGCTTTAAATCTAGTAGATAAGGGTTATAGGGATATTTGGAATGTGATTGCACTGTTAGACCACAGTAGCGCTGGTAGACCAAAGGAAATGGACAGCTGAGATATAGATACTTGTTTTTTTTTCCCTGTTTGCTTCATACCATTGACAGAAACCTAGATGAATGAAACTCTAATTCAAAAGAGCACATCGATGAGGAAGTTTCTATGACATTAGCTGATTGCAAAATGACTTTGGGACGCCACGTGCTCTGGAGTTCTTGTAAAACATCTAGTATCTCATAGAAAGCAAAATATGAAAAAGAAAGATGTGTTGTCGACAAAAAGATGAGAGCAAGCTGTTAGACTTTTGAAGTGTACATGGTATGCTAGAGATTTATGGAATTGGATTATAAGTACAGTAATGGAATTTTGAGCTGCAAAAAAGATTGCTGGTAAGCAAAGTATATATCACATGATTTTAGGATGTGCCATGTATGGAATTTTCATAGCACTTTGTTAAAGTTGAATTTAATCCAAAACTACAACATGTCAATTATAGGCATGTGAAGTATGACTTGGCCCATGGTAGTCATGTTTACAATGTTTTACTGTACTCGTATATCGTTCTTCTTATATATCCTCATAATGCTGTTGGCAAGGTAAAAGAAGAGGCGCAACAGCTTGCTCTAATTTTTGAAACTGTTGGAGCTTTCAAGGTGAAGCGCAAAGGTGGAAAAGGAAAACAAATTTTTGGAACGTGAGTATTTCTGGCAGAAAAAATCTACTTTGATTTCAATAATTGATGCGATTATGCATCTTACGTGAGCCTTCATTTTCACCAGTGTGACTGCGCAAGATCTTGTTGACATAATCAAGGCACAGCTACAAAGGTATGTTCCTGTATGTTGATGTAAACAATAACTTTGTCATATCCCTTATCTTTTTGTACAGCTATTTCATCTTCTGTTTACTTACAATTATGTAGGGATGTCGACAAAAGAATTGTGTCTATTCCAGAGATCAGAGAAACTGGGGAATATATAGCAGAGCTTAAGCTTCACCCAGAAATTACTGCTCAAGTGAGACTGAATGTGTTTGCTAACTAGTCCAAGCACCATCACCATCTGAAGTCCTTCAACATAGCCAGGAACCGGCAAGCAGTTGTCAATGGAGAAAGTAATCAATCTACCATCTTCCTTATTCTTCTAGAGATATTAGTTTATGGTTTGAAAAAGATTTAAGAACTAAATTCACCTTGCCTTCTTTCTCCTTTTACATGCTGTGGTGAAGTATATACTGATACTGTGCTAGAATGCTGCTGTTTTCAGGATTATCATGACGAGGTGGTTCTCAGTTAATCACGGTGCAGGAATTTTGTGCACTTGTTTGGCATGGAAATTTTTACCCTAGCTTGTACCATCCCCACTTTCTTCACTCCTGCAAATTCTCTTTGAAGAACATCAACCTGCTATAATTTTTACTCAGTAGTGAGTTGCCCCGATATGGAGGCCAGATTTCTCTCTTGTTTTCTCTGAACGGAATTAAGATATCAGTACGTCATGCCATTCTATCTCGTGATCTTGAAGCCTTCTGAACGACATTTGAACCAACCACGCACCTGTAGATGCTAATACGCTAATCAACTACTGAAACCAGTGATGGCTACAAAACCTATTTATAGCTGTTGAACTTTGATCTGTGTGGGCTTAAGTGAGCATAGAGCCATTTCACGATCAGACTTGGGAAGTCATGGTTCGGATTCTCGATCTCCGCCCTGATACCAAGATAATTTCACCATTTATCAAACTTAAGCTAATAAAAAGAGGGGTGATTTGATATAATATATGTTTCAGTCTAACAATGCCACCACCACCTCCTGTACCTTTAAAGCTATTTCTATACAGCAGATACCTTCCAACAGAAAACTAAAACCATGCCAAACATTCAATTGTCCCTTTCCTTTCTTGAACGGTTCAAATGTCACAATCTAGTGTAGCTTGCTCTTCATTCTTTCTTTGAACCTATAGCTTTGCCAAATCTCTCTTCGCTTATCACGCGAAATAGTACCTCTCTTTGTCTCTATCTTTTCCCCCCTCATTTTAGGCACGAGTCCATATGTATAATGTTTACAAAAGCTGCTTTCTTCTGGATCGATTTCATTAAAGGGGTTAAATTAAGTAGGAGACTATCCCTTTCACGAAGTCTAAGCTACAGGATAATGCCCATCAAAACTATTTGACCTTCTCAGCTTTCCCAAAGGATTCGCATACCAGATTCCTCCCAAGAGGAAACAAAATCAACGACTACCACTTATACTGACCTAGCTAGAGAGACAAGAGAGAAGAGGAGGAGGAGATGACAACTTCTCCAGATGGTGAACATCCTCAAATCGATCCCCAGAAAGATTTCAAGCAAGACAAGACCAACATTAATTATCAAGCAGTACTAATAATTAATCCCAGCTGATGATCAGTGCACATGATCTAGCAATAGCATGCAACAAGAGACAGCTATATATATATATACACACACATACATACATGTATAAGCTAACTACGTCTCTAATTTGTGCTTCTTTCGGTTCTCGGCTTCATCTATTGCTTCCACCTGCCCCTTTGCCATCTGCAAATCCGCCTCGCTGGCCTCCTGCTCGCTCCTCGCCGTCGCCTTCTTCACCTTTTTTTTTTCCAAGGAATAAAACATACAATTGCTGGCTATCAGCAAACTAAGCAAGAACATATATATTTGAAAAGAATCAGAGATTAACAGAGAGTATAGATACTTGGCCTGTGATGGAGGCTTTCATAAACTCCCAACCTTCGCGAAGGGAGACAGCAAAGGAGAAGCCTTTGTTCTTCAAGTTAGACCAAGGCGAGGGCTCTTCTTCTCCTTCTCTCCTTCCATCTTCCATTATTGTTTAACTTGATAAGCTTTTGGTGAGCTCTTCCGGTCTTCCCAATAGTTTAGAACAGCATGCTAATGCTACGTGTCCAATTTAGTGGACACGTGTGACTTACAGGGATGGTGTGGATGACAATATAAAGAAATATCCATGCACTGTAATTATTCATCAGGTGTCGTCATGCATCATCCGATAGCCGCCTAGAAGTTACCTAGATATTTTGCTTTTAATTTAAAAAAAATTAAGGGACTTCTCGAAACGAGATTTCTTTATTATTATTACTTTTTGATTAGTTGAGCATATTTTCCTGTCTTAATATATATACTGCCTTTAAGCCTACATGGCCGTGAGCAACAAGCCATGTAGTTCCGTGAAATTATTTTCTTTTAAATTGATAGTTTGATTTTTTTTATTTTTGGACTTCAAGACCTATATTAATTAGGACGTGACATGATCAGATGACTTGAATAGCACTTCTATTCAGAGAAAGAGAACTCGATTAATTCAGCGAGCAGAAGAGAGAAAATGGAGGGGGGAGAGGACATGATTTAAAATTTGCCATTCTAAGCAATAAATTGTTAATGAGCAGTGATTTGTGTATATGGACAGATGGTATATGTGATGCACATGTCATCTATCGGTAACCCACTATCGATTAATTGATTGACATCTATCGACAACCCATTACCGATTGATTGATTGACATCTATCGACAACCTACTACTGATTGATTGATCTAGTCTATCGGTAGTTCACTATGAGGCCCCGTGTCACTGACACGGTAACCACCCGCCCCACTACCCATTTTTCTCTCCCTCACTCCCCTTTTACCACGTGTGTATTATGTGTACATGTGTATATGACTCAAATGTCACATCATAAAATCTTATTTTATAAAATAGATTATGATTGTTATGAAATAAAAAAGGTCGGGGGCATTTTGCAAAAGTTCGGTGGAATATATATATATATATCATCCTTATAAGAGGCTATGATTATAAAATGAAACTTTTGTCGTCTTACGTGCCGGAAGAATATCCTACGTGAAGCCTATGTGGCGTCTATGTGGTATAATAACCTTAAGTTGAGGGGGTTTAGTGATAGGGAGTTATTGGGTGGTTATTGGAATGGGGTTGGCGGTTATCTTGTCATGTGGTATATATATACTAGTTGTGTCCCCTACCACCTGATAGGGTAACCACCAACCCCACTCCAATAACTCCCTCCCACTAAACCCCATCAACCTTATGATGCTACATAAGCGCCACATATGCGCCACCTAGGACATTCTCCTGTCACGTAGGACAATCTTTCTGTCATATAAGAATGATATATATATATATATATATATATATATATATATATATATATATATATGCACAAAAGATGACTGGAAGACCAATTTTTAGTTACTATTAATCCTAATCAATGCTGTATACTTTTAATTAAACTGCATCTCGGACTGCTTCTTCTTTGGTCTCTCAGCTTCATATGAGCCTACCACCTCTATGCCATTTAAAGATCCGGCTCGCTCGGTTCCATAATTTCATTGTTAGCTTGTCAAACTCTGTTTTTTGACAAAAAAATTCAAATTCAAACATTTAATGGGTGAAATTAAGTTGTTTAAAATCTATTGGAATGATATTAGTCTAATTTGGTGACCTTTTAATCCAAGACTAATGGCTCAACAAATGTCATCTTAACACGACATTGATTAACGACAAAACAAACCATCTAATCCTATCCTAACCTAACTTATCCTCATCTAACCTCAACTCATGGCTTGCACTAATTAATCAAACGTCTCTCATCCCATAAACAAATCATTGCTGAATTAAATTAGTCCGATAATTTACACTATAGATGTCATCTAAACTACATCCTCAATTTTCGTATCAACGGAGCCACTACAATCAACGGTCAAAT
Organism: Narthecium ossifragum; assembly: GCA_963920575.1. Taxonomy (NCBI): domain Eukaryota; kingdom Viridiplantae; phylum Streptophyta; class Magnoliopsida; order Dioscoreales; family Nartheciaceae; genus Narthecium; species Narthecium ossifragum. The sequence goes on from OY986964.1 coordinate 32,916,811, forward strand.
CATGAGATTAACGACCCCGTGAGACACGGGGCCCACCTAGAAGGGCGAATAGGTTGGTGCCACATCAGCACATAAAGCTGCCCGCTGTTTGGGATGATGCAGCTAAACAGCAACGCATTTCGACGTCCGAGGATGTCTATATATATATATTTTTTTTATACGAGGAAATCTCTTACCAAACCCCTCTCACTCTCTCCGTTTCTTGAAACTAAAGACTAAAACCCCAATCTTGACGACTGGATCGACTCCAAAACCCTCCACCAAGCGATCGGGATGTCGTCTCGGCAAGGGTTGAATCGTAATGCCCCTCTTTTATCTATCCCGTCGTCTCTCAAGGTGAATTTGGTTGTGTAGAAATCTATCTTGAGTGGAAAAAAGCGGCACTTTGATGTTAGAGTAGTAGGACAAGTATAGATGGTGAGAACGCGTTTGATTCTTTTGTAAGATATGAGGTCGTTTTTTACAACCTTGGTGGTGTTGTGATGCTTGGGAATCAAGAATTAGTCTTGGATACTCCCGAGAAATGTTTTGATTGGTGGATTTTGGTTGTTTGTTTGGTGATTCTGTTTTCATGGTCTGTTTTAGGCAGAGAATGATTATAGATTTTAGCAATGATTCAGCTGCTTGAAAGTTTGAAGGTATGGTTTCTTGATTCTCGTGTTATGTGTATTCTTAGTTGTTTGCTTTTTGTGCTTTTTCATTCTGTTAATTATTACCAAGTAATGTGTGATTAATCTTATGCTGAACATGTAGGAGTTATTTCAGACGGCTTTCTCCCTGATTTGTTCTCTATTTGGCTTCTTGGGTTCGAGTTTGCAAATGTTTTTCATTCATGGTCTAGTTATCAGATAAAATCATACCATCGAGGTTAGGGATTTGAGATACTTTCTTTGTCAATTACTGGCACATCTGGCCTAGGTAGAACATGATGAAATCAGCCAATGCTATTCCTTTGTTGTTATACCTAAGAATCCATCTTGATGATCTCATATTTGCGTGCATTCTATGCTCATTATTCATACTTATCAAGCTGTCTTTTAACTTTCAAAAGGGAGATTCTTGTTCACTGAAGAAATGGGAAATTCCCATTTGTATGGTGATTCTCAGTCTAGTCTAGTCCTGGCTAGGAATACCTTCATATGACATGACTTGATGTCTAATAATGTATGATCCTCTATGTTCTAAGGAATGCAACTTATATGATCGATGAGCAACAAAACTGATGACCTACAAGTTTATGAGAAGAATCTGCTGATTCTAGTTTTCCATATCATTTGTGATCTATTTGTTATGGAGACTTCCATTGATCATATTCTTTGTTCCAGTGGCCATCAAAGTATCTGTAGACAGGTCGATTTTCCGCATGAGAAAACTAATAATCCATCTAAGTTATGAAATGCATGGAAATTACGAATAATAGCAGATGATAAAATCTGATTATGGCAGCGAAACAGGCACGCCGGGCAGTTTATAAGTCAAATATTAATGCAGGTAAAAATTACTCTGTTGTACCACTCTTAATGGTTTTGGTTTATCTATTAAAAACCTAATACCTCTGAGAGATACTTTGAATTAGCCCTTGGTGAGAAAAGTTTTATCCCTGTTGAGCCACTGTTAATAGTCTTGGTTTATCTATCAAAGCCAAATACTTCTGATATGCCCTTTTATTTAAACCTTTGTAGATCTTTAATATTCCTGGCATTTCTTGTTCTTTCATCATGTTGTCAAAAGACATAGGTAGTTAGGTCTCACATGTTCTTACGGCTTAAGCCAATGTTTATTAAATAATAGGGGACTTGAAAGCACATATAACTGAACTATACATTTCAAAGACAGCTTAAGAGTCTAATGGATGAATTAGGAAAGTTCTGGATGAAAACTGATCATCTGCATCCATGAAAGATGCAGAAGCCTGTGCAAGCACACAGATGCACATCCCTTTTTCTAGTTCGAGTGTGAATAACAATACAAAACAATATATTCAGTTATTGACTTTTTTTGTTTTAGCATCAGCTGCATGAGCCACAGAATAATGTGGTTTACCAACTATTTAGTAGGAAAATAAAAGGAATTGGTCTATGATTCACCTTGTGAATGGAAATGACCCAGATATTGTTGAGATGCTAACCTGGTAATCAACACTGAACTTTCTCCAACTCATTTTTCATTTTAGTGAGCTCATACAGAAACAGTGTGAACAATCCCTTTATAGAAACCAGTATTCTTTTTCTGACCAATTATACATAAACTTGTGCTCAACTTGAGAAATTTCTGCAAGCTGGGAATTTTGCGCACAGCAAATTGACAATTTTTTTGTATATATCCATCCCAATGGTTACTTTACCAAAGTTATTTCTGAAATTTTAAACTGTTATTTTCTTGTGCTCTCTCCTCAACTCGCACCAGTTTTAGCCTACAAGCTATAACCAGCAGATCAATCAATTTAGTTTTACCACCACTTGCACCAGTTCGCAGCTGTCATGGAGTGGACCTACAAAGCAAATTCCATGGGTTCCATTGGGTGTTTTAGGTAGTGCCAGGTATGGGCCAATGAGTTTAGTTAAAGGAGCATCTGCTCACTCATGGCACCTACACCAGCGACTGACCTTGAGCTTCAAGGCTAACTGTTTAAAGTTATAAAAAAAAAGGTCAATCCATTTAGCTTTGGTTAGTAATGTTGCAACATATGCCGAGCAGGTTCCTCATTCTAGATTTCCTTTTGAAGCAAAGTGCTTTTCTCTTAAGAAGCAAATGGGCAATGGCTAAAGAGAAGCAGACCCTGTATGAGCCTGCCTGAGATGAGTTTGAGGTTTAGGTAGCTTGTTAAGTTTTACAAGACCAAGAGTTAAGAGCTGTAAGGATGTAGGAAATTTACAATGACCAATTTGAAGCCAAAGATTGAATATTTATTGTAGATTCATTAGATTACGGCATGGGCCTCATGGTTCCCCAGTTAGTTCGTTGATACATCATAATCTAGCAAAACTTTCACAGAAATATGATATACTGCCTGGCTATGTTTAGATAGATTATTGATAAGCTATACTTCTGTCGGCGAAATACATAGAGCATACAGTCTATCCACGAGTGCATAGCAATTGGAAGTCCATTACTCGTTTTCTGAGCAAGATCGGATCTACCACTATATGATCACTGGAGCTCAAACTAGGAGCATTATGTCATGGCTACCCACTCTATGGGGTAAATAGGAGGAAAACCTTTGGTACGTCATGAGAAATATAATATTATTTTCAAGGCTTAGTACTTAATGTCTTCTATATTCTAGGTTATTCTGGTGTTTTCCATACTTCACTACTGTTGCTGATTTGTTTGTATTTGAGTTATCTTGACAATTGTCCTGGTGGAGATGTTGTTATTCCGAATATATTGAGAACCAGATTCTCTGAACATTAACTTATGTCTCTAACATATATATGTCCCTTGAATTGATTCTAGTTTAACGGTAGTATTTTGCTAGATTTGTATTTTTTTCATTCTACTAATAAATTCAACCATGAAGAATGGAAACTTACCATCTGACTGTTGTCCTAGGTTTTGATGCGGATGCTTCCAAATTATCACCATCATGTCCGTACATATGAGAGCACACTTATAACTAAATTTTTTGGTCTCCACAGGGTACAACCGTCCAGTGGTCAGAAGGTAATGACCAAGACATATGGTACAAACGCAATACACTTTTCATTCTGTAGATGGTTTATTCTGTGAAGTATTAGAATGGGTATAGTTTGATATGTTTCCTACGGTTGTCTATATATCCTATGCAGCTATGCTTTTTTGCTACAAATATTCTTGGGTAAAGTGCATCTCTTGATTCTTTACAGTTTCCTTATTTTGCAATTCCGGTTCGTAGTAATGGGAAACATATCTTGCACAGAATTACGGATTCATCAAAGATTTGACTTGAAATGATCATCATTAGGACGGTCTGCCAACAAAGTTGAAATTGATGCGAACACAATTCTCAAAGATTTGGATCTTGACTATTGTTTATATTTGGAACCTTCTTGGCATGACACGCTCCTTAAGTAAGAGAATATTTTATTGACAGTTGCCATTAAATACGTTTCTTCTCCTGTCCATTAAATATTTTCTGGGTTACCAGCATATTAGTTACACTTTGGGAACAAATAACCGAATATGGTATTCCATTCATACTTGTAGTTGAAATTATATACTTAATTCATGTAGGCAAGCTATGCTGCTTAAGTTCATCAGCTCGTTTGCTATGTTATGATTGCTTGTTTTAAGTCAATGTTTCAAATTTGTGTGGTTTCTCATTTCATTAGATTTCCCGCTAGAAAAATGTGTGGTTTCTCATTGTTTTAAGTCAATGTTTCAAATTTGTATTTTCAGCCCCTGAATTTAGTACAAATAAACTGTATCAGAACATTAATTATCTTGCCATGCTATAGGTCACATGTTATAAGACTTTCAAAAGAAAATTCGTGCAGTTATATATAGCTCCAATTTGAATGCCATGCTTCCTAAGCACCTAATTTCTTGACGTCATATATTTCACGGATGCCTATCAAACCAAGAGTTATAGATGTCAGCTGGACTAAAATTAGTTGGCCCATGTACATCTATCATTGTGGACAGATCTGAAGCTAATCTTGAAGGTTAGATCCTACAAGTTCACGACTTTTCAGCTGTCAGAAGTAGACCAAAATTTGCAAGTGATTTTGGGACCTTGAGGATGATGATGCTACTTGGTTAAATCATACCACTAGTGTGGCGGTGTAGCGGTTAAGATCGTAACCTCATGCGTGAGATCGTGGGTTCAAATCCTCTGTGTGAGGAATTTGTGGTTGAATGGGTACTTACCCACCCTAGGCCAGAATAAAAGGCTCATTTTAAAAAACTTGGTTAAAGCATGAACATGCCCGGTAAGTATCCATTCAACCACAGATTCCTCACACAGAAGATCTGAACCCACGATCTCATAGTCTTGACTCCAACACGGGTTAGTACCCATTCAACATGCCTGGATAATCAGTAAGGATGTAGCATGGGCAAGTTTGGGATTGGTAATCTCAGCTAGAAGATCTTAGGTATTACCATCCATAGTCTTGACTCCAATTCTGGTGAGGTACTGTGTTAATGTGTCATTTAATGGGCAACATCATTAGGTTCTGAAGAGTCATAGTTTAAAGATATTGGAACTCCATTCCAACTGAAGCAACATGTCTCACACCCAAGTTTTGTAGCTTTTTATCACATTGCATCTTGCCAATCAATAGCAGATGCACCAACGTGTGTGACACTACTCATGACATAATAGGAATGCCTGCTTTAGTTCCTTTTGTTTTGTTTATAGGTTGAGATTTGTGAGCTAAACATTAAGGAACTGAAGTTTGGTGATGCACACTGTGGCTGATGAGTAAGGGCTGGAAATCAGTCAAATTTACAAGGTCAACTACCCAAACTAGTAGGAAGAATATTAAAGAAAGCTGTGAAAACTATAAAAGACTACATACAGCTTGAAAAACAATAACACGGGCATGTTAATTGGCTCAAGCTAATTGAACAATGACGTGATAAGACAAAAATATTTTGCAGGGACAAATCCTATACCATGTGTTTTTACAACACTAAGACTATACCACCAATTAGGAGCAGACTCAAAAACTCCCAAGTCTTGGTTTTATGGAAAATGAATGATTCAGAGTTTCAGATATCAAAATGCCTTGCTTACTCCTGACAGCTATATTTGAAGGTGATTTCTGGCCATGGTGATCTTTTTTCAGATACACAGGAGGATGGGACTAATTACCCGCCGGGTCTTGTGTTGGATACACGTGACAGAAATGGAAGCAGTGTGATTCTTGGTCATCATATGAGAGGTAGCTTTTGGCGTGCATCAGCTGCTGGTGATCGATCAGGAGGTGGACCTCCTACTGCCAGATACCGCAAGGTTAGCTTCTTCTTTCAGATTTTAGGTTGTTTTGTTGTACTTGTCACAGTTCTGAGTGTTGATTATGAGGAGAGGTTGTGCTTCTACCAAATAGTGTCCTCTTACCAAAACAATAAAAGTATTGAGCCTTAACCCCTATACTCGGTCTGCTTTTGATCATGGTACACTTATATCATCCTTGAAATCTGACGTCTTACATTTCTTTTCTTTTCTTGTGATCAGACTCCAAATCCAGCTAGGAGTCAACATGCCAGCAAGGGCAGAACATATTTCAGCAGAAGAAAAATTCCTTTATGATGTGGTACTCTACCTAGGGATCATTGATATACTGCAAGAGTATAACATGAGTAAGAAGGTCGAGCACGCTTATAAACCTCTTCAATTGGATTCTCTATCCATCTCATCAGTTGATCCTGAGCTCTACTCGAGACGTTTCATGGGTTTTGCGCAAAGAGTCTTCCCTAAAAACCCTTAGCAACATTTCAGAGCTGTAAAAGTAAGACCAAGTATCAGTCCAATGTCTGCCTGATCATGCGCATAGTAAGAAAATTCCCATCTACTTTGCTCCTACACAGTTAGCCGTGGAAATATCTTTCTTTGAGCTATCTATATTACTTCATCTTAGATCAGCGGAACTATGTTCAATGTGAACTCAAACTCGATGTTCAATCAGACCACCATCATGTCTTAGCTTTGGATCTACGACTATGCCTCCATTGTAGAATTATTATGGTTTCATATTTGTATTTATCTTTACCACTGCATTACAACTGGTTTTCGTATTCTGTCTGATTGTGTTGTCTTCGTAGATGTCTCAAATTGATATCAAAGACCGAGATAAACATCATCTCCTTCAGGTTTTCATCTCGCGAGTTTCCGGTGGTAAAATCATCACCAAATATTAGGGACGTATTGAATCAGCCGCCACAAACTCGGTTACCACATTCTTAGCTCATACCCTGGACGAGTAGCGCAGTGGATCGCCTGCAACATTAGAGGTGACCAAGAGGCCACAATCAGAATAGCTACCACAAAGTGAGCTTATCGGTCGTGTGAATATTAGGTTATTTGGAAACTACACGGAAAATTTTGTTCAAAAAGAAACCCCAGAGGCCACAAGGTACAAAAGCCCTCGCTGCCGAAGAACGACCACAAACCTTTTTGCTTCAGAGCAGCAGTAATCTGAACATTGAAACTTGGCTCCAAGAGCAATCCTAGAAAGAGAAGGAAAGATGAGAGAGTTCTTGATGAAATCATAGACATCATGCACTGCCATACGCAAGTCATTCCAACGAGATGAAGGAATTCCTTCTATGCAAATTTATAAGAGTTGTCCCACAGGATCATCTAATTACATAGTTCTATTAAATAGAATGCAACATCAGGACCAAACGTAGTCATAGAAGTGAAGCATCTATAAAGCCAGCAGCTAGGGAATGTCTTCTCTAGACATAAGAGACGTGCAAAATGAAGGGCTCCGAGTCCAAACAGAACCTCTGAGGTGCAAGCAACTTACTTCCCCAAGATACAGCAGCCAATTTTGCAGCTTAGTCCAAGAATCAAGGCAGAAAGAAAGCAAAGGTAGATGCCACCACGCCAGACCACACTGAATGCCCTGCAGTGCATCTTTTCCACCCGCTCAATGCCCACCTGCTTATCGATTACGCTGTTACTAGCTACGCCATAGGAAAGGAGGAATCCCATATCCCCGTTCTTTCCAAATGGCCACTCGTTTGAGCTTTCTGTCATTTTTAAATGGCTTATATGGAACATTCCAGCAGTGACGTGAATAGAGCTGGATGAGGTCGCAGAGTTCTGTGCTGGTGTTTTAGCCACACAGTCACCATCTTCTGAAGCAAAAGCAGGGGGTGAATGAATTGAGCCCAACATGTTTACAAGACGTTTTGTGAATGAAGGCTCCTTCTGTGCACCTGTAAAACATAAAATGAATGAAGGCTCAGAAACATGATGAAAATCACGTGGACCAATGGGAAACCCTTGCTATTTGATCGCCCGACAAAAACTATACACTAGGGCAACAAATTTTGCAACTTGGATCACTCAGTTCCAGTAAACAGCCTTCAAAGAATTGCACGAAGAGAAACCATATTTTCAGCTAAAACAACTTATAAGCTTATAGCAAAAACTTTGAACTTGCACGGATTGACAGAAAAAATTGTAAGATATTACTGCCATAGCCAAATACAATACCTGGTGCAACAAAGGAATACTCATTTTTGCTACTCAGCATGATATTTGAGTTAGGTCCTCTTGCTGAGGATTCACCCTTTTCATGGTTAGGCACCGAAGCCTGCAGACATGCATTGGTAGTTAGATTCCTAACACCTTCAACCTACAGTTAAGAGATAATACAATGCCCACTCCCACATGCATAAAGCAATAAGAATTGGGCCAGGAAATATTGCCATCATAGCTGGGCAGGTCCATTACTTCTAATGTTGATTCTTCAGCAATGACAATGCATTACCTGAGGGTCATAGTTGGGCAGGTCCATTACAGAAGAATCAACATTCTCCATCATCTCTGAAGTACCAGCAACATCATAATGTAAGTTGGCATCTGTTGCGTCGAAGTAAGCCATTAATTCATCCATCATATCAAACTCATGTGGTTCTGCAATCGTAGAGTGCTGTTCGGCCACTTGTGCAGAATTTTCTTGCACTGATGCAGGGTAGTGACTAGGTGCATCATAGACCAGACTATTGCCTGCAGCTGATTGTCCAAAAGGGTGATCACCAGGCATGGCGACTTCAGTGTCGGACACAGGATACATGTCGTTTTGAACACTTGGAGACATCTGGAACACATCTGAAAAGTCTGCATTATTATCATTAGTGTCAAAGAACTGCTCAAAGTCAATTAGTGGAGTATTGCTAGTGTCACCACGACCCTCATCAATGACCTGACCATCATATACACCCAGAAGGCCATCAATAGAAGCTTCATTACAAGGATGATTGGCAGCCTCATTGTGCATAAGATCATTCAGCTCCACATACCCATTTATATGCACCTCCGTGTCTGGGGACTGATCTGCAACATCTGGATTCTCTTCTGTGCTCTTAACAAGTTCTGGAACATTCTGAATTTCCAGTATGTCAAGGCCTCCATTCAAATCACTGAAAAGATTCTGGTCCTGAAGTATATCCTCCAGATCCTCGAAATGGTTACCATCAACCTGCTCATTGGAACCCACGGTGATAATTGCTTCATTCTCTTGCTGAATGTCCAAGCCATTGCCCTAAGAAACATTGAAGTTGCATTAGATTCACACTTGAAAAAGCACTATATACTTGGAAAGAAAAGGAGCTGCTAAATCCCAGTCAAGAGAATCAAGAAGAGCATAGACAAGCCAAGTACATTGAGTGTATAAAGCATGCAGGTCACTTACCTCGCATGTTAATAATGGAATGCATATTGAAATTGAACCTGGAAACCTAGAATACTGCCTAAGAATTTCCATCCATAACTTGCTGCGAATACATGTACTTAGAAGGACACATCACGACACTGGAGCACAAATTTGAGTAACTAAGTCCAAGCATTCAACTGACAGCTTCAAAGAACCACAAAGAATAGACAGCTAAATGCCATGATACGACTATTTGGTACTAAACATATGCAGCAGCAAATGAGAATTTTACGGCTGAAGCCGTAGTGCTTAAAGCTAGAGACATTGCGTGCGTGCGTGTGTGTGTAAGTATTTCAGACTGCCAACCAAAAGAATCTGCTTATTACTAGTTCACCAGGTTACGAAAGATAAATCTTCAACAGAGTTATATACCATGAGTTATCAGTCTCACGCCAATGTCTAAGTAGTCACTATCACTACCACTTACCATTCTGGCCCATAAATAGGACCATCCATTGCGATTAGAACAGTCTGCAATGTTTGTATGTGTGTATGTATGTGTCTGTATGTATGTATCTATCTATCTATTATATAAAGTAAGGTGGGTTATGACATGGCATCTGAGTCATAACCCACCTTATCATCCTTATATAGCAGGATGGTTAAGAAGTGCATTTTTTTTGTCCCAATGGCATCCTATGTGGCAGGGTTTATCTTATGTGGCTGCTGATGTGGAGGGGGTAGTGGGGGAAGAGGGAGTTAGGGGTGGTTAGTGGGGAGTTATGAGGGGAGATGTTGGTTACCCTGCCAAGTGGCAGGGGACCCCACTAGTATATATATAGATAGAGAGAGAGAAAGGGGAGGAGAGGGGGGTAGTGGGGGTGGGTGGTTACTCATGCCAGGTGGCACGGGGGGCTCACCTAGTATGTGTGTGTGTGTGTGTGTGTGTATAGAGAGAGAGAGAGAGAGATGAAAAACAAAAATGGAAACCAAAATAAAGTATTTTTATGACAACTATCTAACGATACTTCCCAAGGTGATTATATCGTACAGATGGAAGCAAATAAGCAATCCTAATGTTTCTGCATAATCAGTATGCATCTACAGCCCTAGAAGACACGGACAATGTAATATCCTTGACGCAAAATATCAAAGTTTCATCTTATTGGCAAGCATCCAGCATCCAACAAAAGAATAATGTTGGGACCAACATGGGCAAAACATATGATTGAAAGAGTGTGTCAACACTACTCTGGTGAGCACTTGTATATATAACAGAAAACCATGATGAGTATTATGTTCTCAAATGGTGGAAATAGTCATACAACTCTTAGTATTAGTACCAAGGGAAGACTCCCACCAAAAATCATGAGTTTCAAACTATAGCTGACACCTAAACAATTAAAAAAGTCTCTGTTCCAAGACAAATCGAAACTGAAACAACAGTAAGCTTCTACAATTAGTTGCTCCTGGTCAGTATATACATAGATATGTATGCACGTATGATTCTCGACTACAATGAATATTATACCTTTGAAATAAACATGCTAAGAAGTCTCAATCATCAAAGACATCCTATCCACAAATTGTATCAGAAGAAACATAGACAACATTCTACAAAGGAATTCTAATAATAAATATAATCATCCAAACAAGAAAACTAGCGAAACCACACCGAGTACTTACAGGCTCCAAGTCATCCATCTGCAGGTATTCCTGCTCCCTACGAACCAAAAACATGCCATTTCCGACCTCATTCTGCACGACCAAATCATCGCCCAGCTCGTCCCACTCCTCCTCAACGAATGGAGCCCCATACTGCGCCCCATTCATGGGCCCGGCTCCCATCTTCTGGAATATCCTGCAAACCACAAATCCATCCTTTGCAACCAACCCAGATCCCCAACCCAATCGCCAGAGACCAAATAAGGATCCAATCAGTTCCACCAACAACCAGGATAACTGAAAGAACAAAGCAAAACCCACAGCAGAAAATCCACTACCCTCTTACCTGAGGTACGCCAGCCTTGGCAAGAGACTCGTCCTCCAGGCGGTACTCATGCATCACCCAGTTGGTCCTCTGACCTCTAGGGGCGCGACCAGAGTGATAAACTAGGGTCTTCTTCATGCCTACCACTTGAGAGCCACGGCGAACCGGCCGATCCTTGCCGGTCGTCTTCCAGTACCCATTCGGGGTGGCGCGATTGGTCCGAGAACGGCTCGAGTACTTGCGATCGAGAGGGCTGAAGAAGTACCACTCCATGTCCCGCGTACGGAGCCGAGACATGGACGGAAGGTCCCACGGCTCCTGGCGGTAGAGATCCACGTCCGATATAGGATCAACGCGCAGCGGCCGCCCTGTTACCTTCCTCTTCAAGTAGTAGCTCACCAACTCCTCGTCTGTCGGGTGGAATCGGAACCCCGGAGCGAGGAGACCTCCACCATCGCCACCGCCACCGCCACCGCCACCGCCGCCGCCTTCGCCTTCCATGATGTAATCGGAGAGGGATTTGATTGGAAATTGAGAAGTTGATGGTCGTTTTGTGTGGAAATGTGAGAGATTTCGAGATTTCAGTAGGGTTTGGCGAGTAATTTGGGAAGGAGGAGACGAGAAGAGGAGTGCGCGAGAAGCAAATGGGCTCGGGACTTTTATTAGGGCCGGATATGGTGCTCGTGGGCACTGCTAAGTTTAGTTTCATCTGCCTACGTGGTGAGGTTTTATTGGAGAATTTGGATGCAAGCGCGATTCCACCAGCATGCCATTGCCATGGGATCGACGGGTGTAGAGTTTAGGTTAGTTAAAGTAGTCGTGGCAGCACCAAAGGCGAAGGGAGTTGTCCCTTCTTAGGGTGATTTGGTTTGATTGGGTTTGGTCTTAACCGAGAGGATTTTCCGAGAAAAGGGGTGGATATGATGTTATGCACGTGACAATGATGCATCGATGCAGCTGTGTGAATGGATTTGATCAATTTGGTTTAGGTTTGCAATTTAGGTCTCGCTTGAATCAATTTGGGTTAGATCCGAAACAGCTCTGAATGTTCCATTTCGCTCGTAATAATGAAGAATATGTTATTCTATATTATTTATTTAACATTGAGGTAGACTATTATTAGTGTTGAGATATGATTATAAGGTAGATATGGTTGAATGTTCAAAGGGAGGCAGTTAGATTAATTTGAAAAGCATGCTAATAGGATAATTTGCAGCCATATGTTAAGTTCGAGTCAGGTTGAATGTAAGAAAATCGTCAAATTTTTCTTATGTAGTAGTTCGACTTGATGGACACGCGACGGGCGACCCCACCCAATCGTGTCCAGTGATATTGCACGCGATTGGGTGGGTGCCGTGGCTTGGCTTTACGCGTGGGGTCGTATCCGTGTCTATTTCAAGATCCACTTTACTCACCATCCTGCATGGCTGAAACCACGTGGCTACGAGAGCGGAGGGATTGACCGGCAATATTTTATTAATGAATTTGGTCAAGATCTCTCTCGGTAGTACACAGAAAAAGATAGGCTAAATTACAAGGTTCTAAAAAGCGCTAGGCGCTAGTCGAGCGGCCAAGGGGGGCCTAGCGCCTAGGGGGATTAATCGGGGATTAATCGGGGCCTAGAGATTAGGCGGGTTTTTTATTTTTTTTAATAATAAGTAGCATAATAACATCAAGTAGTAAGAAAATAACTAAATTAGTAGCATAATTACTTAATTAGTATGTTCAAAGTTCAAAACCAAACTACATCAAGTAGTAGCAAAATAACTAGCCAATTACTCATCCTCTTCTTCTCCATATTCCTCCACAACGCGGTCTTCATCGGACTCAAACTCAAACTCATCATCTTCTACCTCGTCTTCATCTTCCGACATAAAATCTTCCTCATCTAACTCTCTTACTTCAACATTTCTACCACTTCTTCTAGGTTGAAGGGCTTCATCCGCCCCCATAGCTTCACTAATCACCTCATATGGAAGTCCCGAAATGGGGTCAACTTCATCATCACCACCTTCAACAATCCATCCTTGTGCATGTCTTGCTTCTCTTGTTAGCAAGACATCTCTTTCTCTTTTTCTCTTGTTGATGAGTTTGGCATTGAATTGGACATACACTAGATTGTTCAACCTTGTTGCATCTAGTCTATTCCTCTTCTTTGTATGTATCTACACCCAAAAAAAAAAATCCCAAGTTAGTATAATTCCTAAGTTACTAAATCTAAATGAGAGAGAGGGGGAGGGAGAGAAATAGAATTACTTACTCCCTCAAAGGTGCTCCAATTTCTCTCACACCCGGATGAGCTTGAAGTCAAGGAAAGAATCCTAATTGCAATTCTTTGTAAAATGGGTGTATGATTGCCATAGTTAGACCACCATCCAACTAGTCATGAAAGAAGAACAATTCAATTAGTAAGTAATTACATAAGTTGCATGTACAAATACAATGAACTAAATTACCTGGATCATATATGTCATCATTATTTTCACATCCCTTTGCGGCAAGTATTCTTCCAAATCCACCTTCTTTGTTCTTGTACTTCAACAACTCTTGATTGACAACGCTATCTTGGGCTTCCACATCATTCGGTAAGAAACATTCCACATAAGTAAGAAACCCATCCATGACTTTTGCATCATTGGCAATGGTATGATCCTTAAAAAAGTAATAAGGATTCAATAAATAAGCCGTCAAATGCAATGGACTATCTAGCCGCCCCAAGGCTTTTGCACCAATGATTTCTAGTGTTGGCCGATAGCTAGACACAATTTGTTTGAATGCCTCTTTGATGTCTTCATTTGCTTGTTTGATTTCTCCATACACAAAGCCCATTGATGGCTTTCGATCCCCATCAACAAGTCGAAGCACCTTCACAAGTGGAGCAAACACTTTCAAGCATAGGTTTACACCATTCCAAAAGGCATTACTAAACACGATAGCATATGCATCTTTCCCCTTTTTGCATTTAGCCCACTTGCTCTCTCCCCATTCATTGCTACCAAACATAATCCTCAAGTCTTGTTTCTTGTCCATCAAACTTTGCAAAGTTAGGAAGGCGGTAGCAAATCTAGTCACACCGGGCCTCACTATATCTCTCTTTTTTGTAGCTTTCCTCATCATAGCCAATGTCTTATGATGGGCATAAATGAAAATAGTGAAAGCTTTTGCCTTGTCTATAATTCCTTTGAACTTAGGAAGCTTACCAATGCCTTCAAGCATGAGGTTCAATGTATGAGTAGCACATGAAGTCCAAACAATATTAATATTAGGCCTCTTCTTCTTCAACAAATCTCCCGCGGCCATATTATTTGAAGCGTTGTCCGTGACTACTTGAATTATATTTTGAGGCCCAATGTCATCAATGAACTTGTCAACATAATTAAAGATATATTGCCCCGTGTGAGACTCATCCGAATCTTCTTTGGAAGCAACAAAAGTAGTCCCATGTCTACAATTCACACACAAGTTTATAATGCTTCTCCTTTTTCGATCGGTCCATGCATCGGTCATGATAGAGCAACCCGTTTTAGCCCACTCTTCTTCTTGCTTCTTGAGGGATTGTTTGGTTCTCTCCACCTCCTCCTTCAACAATGGCTCCCTTAGTTGGTATTGGCTTGGAGGTTGGTACCCCACGCCAAATTGACCAACCGCTTCACAAAATTGCTTGAAGGTATCATTCTCGATAGCATGGAATGAAATACCGTTTTCATACACCCATCGAGCCAACCATAGATGCACTTTATGAGTTCTTTCCTTCCAAAGTGCATCACTTATGTTTTGTTGTCGTGTCGTCTTACATGAAGTTTCGGGATTGATATCCGATACAAATTTATCCATTGAACCAAAAAATCTAGGCCTCTTCTTTGAACCAACGACTTCAACTTCATCGTCCTCAAATTCTTCTTCCACTATACGGACTTCATCCCTCATTTCCTTCTCCTCTTTCTTCTTCTCCTTCTTCTTATCCTTTGCCTCCGTAAGTGCCTTCATACACTTGTCTTTATCTTCCTTGGTTGACTTAGAGCATGCCGCCACATTCCCCTTTACATGAGCAATGTGTTGTTTGAGCCTATAAACTCCTCCACTTATCTTTTTATTGCACAATTTGCATACTATTTTATCCAAATTGGTTGGATTCACTAGATAACCATACTCCCATCCCACATCATTTGAAGATCTTTTCAATGATTGACTGTCGGTGGCGGTAGAATTGCTATTAGAAGCAGCTGAAGAAGCATGGTGAGAAACAGAACCCATCGATGACCTGAGGTCCTGAATCGAAAAAAAAATATATAAGAGAAGGTAAAGAGGAGAAGAGGAAGCCTGAATCCTCGCAGGAGAAGTTGGAGGAGGACAGGAGGGGAGAGGGGAAAAAGACCAGTCGCAGGAGAAGCAAAGAGAAGAGGAGAAGAGGAAAGAGGAGAAGAGGAAGCCCGAAGCCTCGCAGGAGAAGTTGGAGGAGGACAGGAGGGGAGAGGGGAAAAAGACCAGTTGCAGGAGAAGCAAAGAGAAGGGAAAGAGGAGAAGAGGAGAAGAGGAAAGAGGAGAAGAGGAAGCCAGTCGCAGGAGAAGATGGAGGAGAGGAGGGGAGAGGGGAGAGGGGAAAAAAGAAAGAAGATAAACCTTGGAGGAGAAGCAAAGTCCTTGCCGCCGTCGACCTTCTCCACCGAACCTCCTCTTCCTCACCGACACCCAACCTTCTCCGCCGGACCTTCTCCGCCGGATCAGGCGACGAGAGAGAGAAGGGTTACGCCAAGGCCGCGACCTCCTTCCTCTTTGCCGCCGACAACCAACACCGTCTCCACCTCGCCGCCGCCGGACATCGCCGCCGACCTCCTTCCCCTCCCTTTAAACTCTCTCTCCCCTAGGGCATCGGCGGCATCGGCAACTGAGGAGAGAAAATACGATAACGGTTTTCTAATCGGTTAGAAACCGTTATCGTATTTAACAACCCGTGACCCGTTATCGTATTTACTTATCTTTGACCCGTTATCGTATTTTAGGACCCGTTATCGTATGATATAAGGGATTCGGCCCGCCTTTCCCTCCTAGTCGCCCGCCTTTCCCTCCTAGTCGCCCGCCTAGTCGCCGCCCAGCTCCGCCCAGCTCCGCCCAGAGGGTTTCCCGTCCAGAAGTCCCCTGCATCCATAATCGGGGCGGTGGGCCGCCGACTAGCGCCTAGGCGGCCGCCTAGGACGATTTTTAAAACATTGCTAAATTATGTATTAGTACCCTATAGTTTTGGTCAACTTTTTATATGGTCCCTGAACTTCAGTTTCGTGACATTGAGTCTCTCGATTTTGTTTTTGATTCTCATGTGGGCCTCCACCCCAATTTCCGTCGTCTAACTAACGGCAAAAGGGGTCACGTGCGCCGCACGTCACCCCCTTCCACCAGCTAACTAACAACATCGCCGTCGTCCCCTTCTTTCCTCTCTCCGGTGATCCGGCAACCTCCTATCAAACCCACCGTCGCCGTCGTCCACCCGCGTGGCCTCTCCTCTCCGCCAATCCACCTCAATCCCTCACCAAATTCCTCGCCGTCTCCGATCCCTGCCTCCTATAACACCAATCGGCCTCGAAACCCTCTTCTCCGCAGCCGGCCACCACCCGATCTCCTCATCTACAGCCTTCCATCTCCCTGACCCACCTCCAAAAGCTTCCTCGGGCTGCCACGATTCTACCTCCACCCTTCATTGGCCTCGAAAGCACCTCCACTGCCGCCGGCGACCACCTTCCATGAAACCCACCGCCGGCCACCAACTGGAATCTCCTCATCTACGGCTTCTAAACGCCCCAAAACATCACCGGAGACTTCCCCAAGCCACGACGATCCTTTCCTGACTTTTCTAGGCCTCGATTGGAGCTCGGATCGACGGAATTTAACTCCGGCGAAGTTCACCTCGCCCCCATCCTTCGATCAGACGCCGCAGGGTTGTTCCTCATGCTTCCACGATTCCATCCCCACCGACCCCGTCCTCCGGTGATGATGTTTCACCGACGCTCCGCCGCCGGCATGCTTGCAGCCGTTCAATTGTTGCCGGACGCGACTCAGGTACTGCATCATTCCGTTAGTTAGCTGACGGAAGGGGGTCACGTGCGGCGCACGTGGCCCCTTTTGCCGTTAGTTAGACGACGGAAATTGGGGTGGAGGCCCACATGAGAATCAAAAACAAAATCGAGGGACTCAATGTCACGAAATTGAAGTTCAGGGACCATATAAAAAGTTGACCAAAACTACAGGGTATTAATACATAATTTAGCCAAAAAGATATGATCCAGATAATACTCAAGTAGATTACTCTAAACTAATTACACTACTCTCTTTATTCTATTGAGATTTGTATGAATGAGTCGTTATTGGTGAGTATTGATTTTTACGTACATCCGGGTAACAAAATTATTGTGTATGATTGGATGATATGTGTGTCATTCGTAAAATGTGAGATTAACATATATGAATTGAGAGCCATTAATGAGAGACATAACGAGTTGTTTGCATGTGACATCTTTGCCTATAATAAGATCAGTTTGTGGAGTGAAAGCGGAGTGAGTAAGATCAGTTAAATACTTTGCTCTTATTTCACTTCTTTTCTCTTCTTAGTGTGCTGCTTCCTGATATTTAAATATTATATAATTTCTTTGTGTGTATTCTCATACACACTCGTTTTACAACATATTATCAGCACGAGAGCGGAGGGATTGACCGGTCAGTATTTTATTAATAATCACAATTTGGTTGAGATATCTTTCGGTTGAAATGACGGTAGTATAGAGAAAACTGTATGATCCAAATAAGACTCAAGTGGATCACTCTAAACTAATTACACTACTCCCTTTATTCTATTGAGATTTGCGTCAATGAGTCGTTATTAGTAAGTATTGATTTTTATGTACATTCGGGTAACAAAACTGTTATGTATAATTGGATGACATGTGTGTCATTCGTAAAATGTGAGATTAACGTATAGGAATTGAGAGCCATTAATGAGAGACATAACGAGCTGTTTGCATGTGACATCTTTGCCTATAAATAAGCTCAGCTAGTGGAGTGAAAGGGGAATGAGTAAGATAAGTTAAATACTTTGCTCCTACTTCACTTCTTTTCTCTTCTTAGGCCACGTTTGTTTCGCGGGACAGGATATGGGTGGATATAATCTCCCGGGAGATTGTATCCTGGGATATATTCTCCCGGGAGATGATGTGAGGGGTTAAACCCTTCTCTCATGTTTGGTAAGACAAAGGATAAGGTGGAAGAAGATTTAATCAAATATTTAAACTTTTTTATTTTTTAATCCAATGGATCTTATCTCATGGGATTACATATTCCACCTCCCCTATGTGATTATTTTAGCCCATGTACATGGGATATGGAGTCCCAATGGGATAATTTATTTCATGCCTAAAATCACACCAAATATGGGATAAAGTGTGGTCCACGGGATTACTTTATGGTTGACATCTCTTTCGATTGAAATGACGGTAGTATAGAGAAAACGTTATGATCCAAATAAGACTCAAGTGGATCACTCTAAACTAATTACACTACTCCCTTTATTCTATTGAGATTTGCGTCGATGAGTCGTTATTAGTAAGTATTGATATTTATGTACATTCGAGTAACAAAACTATTGTGTATGATTGGATGACATGTGTGTCATACGTAAAATGTGAGATTAAGTACCGCATAGGAATTGAGAGCCATTAATGAAATTTCAACTCTCATGACATGACGAGTTCTTTTCATGTGACATCTTTGCCTATAAATAGGCTCAGATGGTGGAGTGAAAGGGGAATGAGTAAGATCAGTTAAATACTTTGCTCCTACTTCACTTCTTCATTCTTCTTAGTGTGCTGCTTTCTGAAATTTAAATATTATATAGTTTTTGTGCGCATTCTCATACACACTCATTTTACAACACGTTATCAGCAGGAGAGGGAAGGGATTGACCGGTCAGTATTTTATTAATGATCACAATTTGGTGGAGATCTCTTTCGGTTGAAATGACGGTAGTATAGAGAAAACGGCATGATCCAAATAAGACTCAAGTGGATCACTCTAAACTAATTACACTACTCCCTTTATTCTATTGAGATTTGCGTGAATGAGTTGTTATTAATGAGTATTGATTTTTATGTACATCCGGGTAACAAAACTGTTGTGTATGATTGGATGACATGCATGTTATACGTAAAATGTGAGATTAAGTGTCGTATAGGAATTGAGAGCCATTAATGAAATTTCAACTCTCATGACATGACGAGTTCTTTGCATGTGACATCTTTGCCTATAAATAGGCTCATCCGATGGAGTGAAAGGGGAATGAGTAAGATCAGTTAAATACTTTGCTCCTAATTCACATCTTTTCTCTTCTTAGTGTGTTGCTTCTTGATATTCAAATATTATATAGTTTATTTGTATGTATTCTCATATACACAAATTAAGAAAGTGCATGAAGTACACAACTTAGTGCCTGAAGCACTTAGTTCGCACCCAAAGTACAAATCACTATATTGTGCTTGAAGCACATAATCTCGTACATGAAGTGCGAATTATTTCAGTATCAGAAGTACATGTATTAATTTTTATTATTGTTAATATAATGCTTAAGTACATATTTGCTTAATGCTTTAATACCTGCAGTTCATATCAGTCATTCACTATATATATATTTTTTAATGTGGGGTATTATCGGCCCTTCGAGGCCATCCGAGTGGTCAGCGCGGCCGCTCGAACTTATGGGAATGAAGCCCACGGTTTGAATCCGGATCACCGATCTGCCAGGAAAACCTGGGTTAAAAAAAACACACACACACAAAAATGAAAAAGAAAATTCTTGGCATATTTATTTTGTACAGTCTGATCATGGCTAGCTTAGTGAAGTTGGAGTTCCTCCCCTGGATGTTACCGGCAGTAACTATTTATCTTGGATGTTGAACTCCATCTAAATGCTAAAAACCTGAGAAGTACTATTAAGGAGAGGAATGTAGCCACACCAAATGAAAAAGACAGTGTCATTATATTTCTCCATCGCCACATCCACGAAGACCTAATAATGAGTACTTTGTTGTGTGGGACCCACTAGATTTGTGGAAAAACTTAAGTGATAGGTTTCAACACTTAAAAACTATTGTCCTCCCCGCTGTCCAATACGTCTGGATGTACCTACGCTTTCAAGATTTTAAGACCGTTAATGAATACAATTCAGCCCTCCACAAAATCACATCTCAATTAGAACTATGTGGCCAACCCATATCCGACCAAGACAAACTTGAGAAGTCCTTCTCCACCTTCCACGCCTCGACCCTGATTTTATAGCAGCAGTATAGGCAACATGATTATAAGAAGTATTCTGAACTGATTGATGCCTTACTTAGAGCTAAGAGACAGAACCAAATCATGTTGAAAAACCATGAGTCCCGTCCCTCGGGTTCTGCTCCATTTCCATAAGCAAATGCTAATGCATATCGTGGACACGGTCATAGACGTGGTCGTGGCCGTGGACGCAGACAAGGTCGTGGTCGTGGGCGAGGTAATGATAGGTTTTATTATTATCATGAAAGATACAATGCCCCTCAACCCCTCCCTAAAAATGATCAAGTAGGAAATAAAAAGTGAAAAGAGCATAAAGATGGAACCTCTAAGAAGAATGATGATGAAAGCTACCAATGTGGGGGAAAATGGCACTGGTCTCACAACTGTAGTGCGTCTAAGTATGTTGTAGAGCAGCACACAACAAGAGGAAAGAAAAAATGTGCTAAAACGAACTTTACAGATTTCGATGGCATGGTTGATATTCCCCTTCATGAAACCCCCATGGTTGGTACATCTCTGGATGTACCGGACTTCCTCGTAGGATCTGAGAAATGGATGGACACTGACTAGAATTATGTATCATGTTTTTATCTACCAGTATGTACTGTTATTTTCCTATGTATCTTTGAATGCTTTAAAGTTTATGCATATCCTATGAATGCATATATTGCTTTAATTGTTTCCCAGATGGATGATGATGCATGTCTTGCAGACAATGCAACAACAAACACGATCCTCCGAGATCGTAAGTACTTCTCACAGTTAACATTGAGAGAATTAAATGTTAATACAATATCAGGTCCAGCAGACTTGATTGAAGGCTCCGGAAGAGCCACCATATTTTTACCCAGAGGAACAAAACTATTTATTGATGATGCATTATACTCCATTAAATTCAGAAGAAATCTACTCAGTTTTAAGGATTTATGTCGTAATGGATATCATATGGAAGCGACGAATGAAACTGGTGTAGAGTATTTATGCATCACAACTACAATTTCATGCAAGAAGCATGTACTTGAGAAGCTTCAAGTCTTTTCTTCTGGTTTATACTATACAAAAATAAGACCAATAGAATCACATGATGTGATGCACCAGAAGTGCACCAATCCAAGCATGACCGACTTGGTCACCCTGGATCGGTGATGATGCGTCGAATCATTGAGAATTCACATGGGCATAATCTTAAGAACCAGAAGATTCCTTTGGCCAGTGAATATTCATGTGTTTTTTGCTCTCAAGGAAAACTAATAGTAAGACCATCACCCTCTAAGGTTACCTATGAATCCCCAAATTTCTTGGAGCGAATTCAAGGTGATATATGTGGACCCATTTATCCCTCTAGTGGACCATTTCGATACTTCATTGTCTTAATAGATGCATCCACACGATGGTCGCATGTGTGCCTTCTATCCACTAATAACATTGCTTTTGCTAAACTTTTAGCTCAAATCATTTGGTGACGAGCTCAGTTCTCAGACTATCCCATCAAGGCAATTCGTCTTGATAATGTTGGTGAATTTACATTTCAAGCATTTTTAGATTATTGTGTATCAATAGGGATAAATGTGGAACACCCTGTTGCACACACACATACTTAGAATAGTATAGCAGAATCACTTATTAAATGTATCCAACTGATAGCTAGACCATTGCTTATGAAGTCCAAATTACTTGTCTCAACTTGGGGACATGTTGTATTACATGCAACATCTTTGATTTGAGTCAGATCATATGCATATCACAAATTTTCACCTGTGCAACTTGTCTTTGGCCAACAACCAAATATTTTTCACTTAAGCATTTTTTTAATGTGCTGTTTATATTCCAATTCCTCCACCTCAGAGAACCAAGATGGGTCCTCAACACTGACTTGGTATTTACGTTAGTTTTGATTCACTTTCTATCATTAGGTATCTTGAGCCTTTAACAGGAGATTTGTTTAGAGCTCGTCTTGCTGACTGTCACTTTGATGAGTCAGTTTTTCCACCATTATGGGGAGACAAGAAGAGGTCAGAAGTCCAAAATGAAATTGTATGGAACAATTCGATGTTGTCTCATCTTGATCCTAGAACAAGTCAAACTGAACTTGAAGTTCAGAAGATTATACATTTATAGAAGATTGTGAATCAGATGCTTGATGCATTTACTGATTCTCAGCGAGTGATGAAATCACATATTCTAGCTGCAAATGCCCCAGCTCGGATTAATGTTCCTAAGAACAATCCGAGGATCCTAAAGCTTATGAATCTAAAATACACCAGAAGCGATAGAGACATATTGGCGCCAAGGATAAAGTCTCAAGGAAAAGAAAGACACAAGGACAAACTGGTCATAAGGTTGATACTTCTGAAGAGATTAACAAACCCGAAGTTTGTATTCCAAATAAGAATCAACTCGATAAGACATCTCCCAAAGAGGTTCAAGCACCTCTCGAAGAGGTTCAAACACCTCCTGAAGAGGTTCAGACACCTCCCGAAGAGGTTCATGGACCTCCTACCTCCTGAAGAGGTTCATGCACCTCCCACCTCCCGAAGAGGTTCATGTACCTCCTAAAGAGGTCCAAATATATGAAAATGATGAGATCTCGATAAATTGTGTGCACATTGAGAAAAGGTGGAGCAAAAATGAAACTGTTGTCGACAACTTATTTGCATATGCAATTGCTCTTGACATTACCAGAAGTAATGAAGAGCTTGAACCAAAATCCGTCGAAGAGTGTCGACGTAGATTTGATTGGCTAAAATGGAAAGAAGATATTCAAGTTGAATTGAACTCACTGGCAAAACGAAATATTTTTGGACTTGTAGTCTAGACACCAGAAGATGTCAAACCAGTGGGATACAAATGGGTTTTGTGCGCAAGCGAAATGAGAATAATGAAATAGTGTGATATAAAACATGGCTTGTGGCACAAGGTTTCTCGCAGAAACCTGGTATAGACTACGAGGAGACGTACTATCATGTAATGAATGCAATAACCTTTCGCTTCTTGATTGGTTTAGTAGTCTCAGAAAGACTAGATATACATCTAATGGACGTAGTCGCTGCATACTTGTATGGGTCACTAGATACTTAAGTTGCCTGAAGCAAATAAATCTCAGAATCTGTATTCTATAAAACTTCAAAGATCTTTATACGGGTTAAAACGGTATGGCCAGATGTGGTACAATCAACTCAGTGAATGCCTCCTAAAAGAGGGATACATAAACCAACCAGTTTGCCCATGTGTCTTCACCAAAAAATCAAATTCCGGATTTATTATTTTTGCAGTATATATCGATGACCTGAATTTAATTGGGACTCATGAAGAGCTCATAAAGGCATCTGACTATTTAAAAAAGGAATTTGAAATGAAAGATCTTGGACATACAAAATTCTGTCTAGGCCTACAAATCAAGCACTTTACAAGGGAAATATTGATTCACCAATCAAATTATACAGAAAAGGTTATGAGACAATTTTATATGGACAAAGCTCATCCATTGAGTTCTCCAATGGCTGTCACATCTCTTGATGTGAAGAAAGATCATTTCCGCCCTCATGAAGATGGTGAAGAACTCCTTAGTCATGAAGTATCATACCTTAGCGCAATTGGAGCTCTCATGTATCTTGCAAATTGCAGAAGGCCCAATATAGCTTTTGCAGTTAATCTATTGGCAAGATACAGTTCTGCACCAACTCGAAGACACTGGAATGGGATCAAGCACGTACTGCACTATCTCCGTGGAACTACAGATCTTAGACTATTTTTCTCAAATAGTTCGAGACCACAGTTGGTTGTATCGCGCCCCGACCTGCGAAAGCCCAACCGGGCCGGGCGACGCGAACCGGAACCTACAAAACGTGGAAAACAAAGCTGGCGAGGGTTCCCTCTAACCTATTGGTCTCCCTAACAGTTCACCAAAAGTACCCCCAGATTAAAAGACAATATAATAATGAAGCCTCGAACCACAGATTTAAAAGTAAAAAAAAGATTTAATATACATATCCTCGGAGAGGGGGGAGTTCAAATACAACATTACTCCCGTATGAGACTATCTAACATAGGATAAAAACTGTACAGGATCACCACCTCTCAGACTCCGCCTGGCGCCGCCGCACCGCCGACCAACTGCCCGGTAGGGGCCAAGGAAGAAGAACTGACGCCTGCACCTGCAAAACGCAGCCCGGGTAGGAGTGAGCACTAAGCTCAGTAGGGATCTACACTACGACACACAGAAGGAAGAGGGAAACGCAACAGTGTCGCCCTCAAGTAGAACCTGGGTGTATACAGGGGTCCCATAACCCCACCGCGTGTCCCTGAGGCCCCGATCATGGTCTTCCAGCCGGGCTGGTCACATGTCGGGTCACACTCAGTAGCAGAAAACAACACTGCTGACTCTCAACAGGACACAAAACACTGTTTGGTGGGAAAAGACACCACTGAGTAGGTAACTCCTCTACTCAAGAGTTTAAGAACGCCGGACACCGGCTACACCTCAGATCCGACTCGAGGCCGACACGACCTCTACAATCATCAAGTAACAAGTGCACCAGTCATCTAAGCCTATCATCGAATCGACTGGACACCACAATTCAAACCGGGTCCAAACCACCCAACCCCGGTCCTAGGACTAAGTCCGAGCTTCCAGCCTCGGGACGGCGACCCAAGGATCACCCACGCCCTAACCAATGCAACTAATGTACAAATCAACCATGCATGCTATGACATACACAGATAAGAAGCAAAGCATGCAACAGTATGTCAAGCATCATATAAGTCTACTGGATCGCTGCAGCGGTACTACCAACCGCTGCCAGCCGATCCGTAGCGGGTCCCAGCATTACGACGGTACCACGACCGTCAACCGCGAACTCCTGCAACGGGAAGCAACCCCGAAAACCGCTGATGAACAGTAAACAATATAATATTATATTCCGAAATATAATACTATATTCAAACACCCAAAACCACCACTTAGGGGCTAATTGATCCCGTCGATCCGACATCCAAACGACGTCGGATTCAAGATCCAACTTAGTCACCAGTAGGTGTATATACCAGGATCATCATATCCAAAATTCATAATCATCCAACGGTTGGATTAACAAAAAACACTAATAAAAAATCGTTAATCAAACTAACTTACCCATTAATTGCTGCAACGCAGCCCTTCAGCAAACAATTCATAACAAATCGTAGAAAAATTGGAAAAATACGAAATAAGATGGGATAGAAAGCTAACGAGTAGATGTACAACTCTTATGTTTATCAAAAGCCACGATCATGTATACTCCGGTTGGAAAACTCACCGCAATCCGGCTGTTCTTCAAGAACAGCAGAAAACCGGAAATCCGAGACTAATCATGTATAAAACCTACTCAAATCTCAACTGATTAACATGAAACTTAAATCCGTAATTCTAATAGGCATAAGAGATCCAACAAAATAAGGATCAACATGATCCAACGGCTAGATCTAGAGAACAACCCGAAACAACATCAGTAGGTATAACCATACCTAACAGCGCTTTCCTCGGCTGATTCCCCGCGAGTTGATCACCAAGAAGCTTCCAAACCACTTCAGGGATCTTCCTCTCGTTGTCACGGATCCAACGAGCCTTAGAACGCCAAAAAAGATGGTCGGAGGAGGGAGAACGGAGGTGAGGAAGATGGCTGCCGGAAACAGGGGAAAAACAGGGCTCTCGGGAGAAGAAAGAAGGAGGAAGAAGAAAGGAGGAGAAGGAAGAAGAGGAGGGGAAGAAAAGGAGGGAAAAGGGGAAGGGGAAAGCCGGGGGAAGGGGGAAAAAGTGAGCGGAGGGGAGGGAAAGTCCTCCCCCCTCTGACAGGGGAGAGCGACGGCCAACGGCGGCCGTCCTCGCGAAGCAGAAAAGCCACCGACACGATTCCGATCGATCGCTCCAAGGAGCGATCGATCGCTCGCGCCCCGGATCGATCCCAACACAAGTCGGATCGATCCGAGCGGGTCAAACCCACTGACTCGCTTACGAGTCCGATCGATCGTTCCAAGGAGCGATCGATCGCTCAAGGGTCGTCAGCTGCCTAAGGGCAAGCTTTCGCGCGCCCGAGCTGGGATCTTCCGATCCCGAGTCCACCTAGCCGTTCTAAACAAACACTAACACATACCAGGTCAGTGTGTGCACACGCGGGTGTAAAACAAACTAACAAGGCGCAATTTACCAAATTGCCCTTGCGGTCTACAACGAGCCACAGGGGTAGAGGGGCAGGTTCTCACAGGTTGGCTACACAGATGTTGGCTATCTCTCTTATCCACATAAGGCCAAGTCACAAACCGGCTATACTTTTCTGTATGGCGGCACTGCTATATCTTGGCGATCTATGAAGCAGACACTAACTGCCACATCTTCAAATCATGCTGAGATACTTGTTATTCATGAAGTAAGTAGAGAGCGTATCTGGTTGAAAAGCATGATAGAGTATATTCAAAACACTTGTGGATTATCTTCAATCAAAAATACCCCAACTATATTACATGAAGATAATGCCGCATGCATCACTCAAATTAGAGACGGTTATATCAAAGGCGACAAAACCAAGCATATATCACCAAAGTTCTTCTTCACGCATGAGCTCCAGGAGAGCGGCGATATTGATATCCAGCAGATACGCTCCAGCAATAACTTGGTTGATCTATTTACAAAGGCACTATCGACGATAACATTTAGAAAGCTAGTGCATGATATCGGAATGTGTCGTCTCAAGGATCTCTTGTGCTAAGCACCTGAAGCTTGCCTTATATCTTCATGAGGGGGAGTTATGATCTTAGAAGGTATTCAGTTACTTTATTCTTTTTCATTCGCTAAGGTTTTTTTTCCACTAGTTTTTCCTTGGCAAGATTTTAACGAAATAGTCTTGATAGCCTAATATCTCTCTAAGCAAGATTGGCGTACTCTTTTCCTTCGCTAAGTCTTTCTTAACAAAAGTCTTTAACAATGCACATTGTTATAACAATAGTCATATAAGGGAGAGTGTTGTATATGATTGGATGGCGTGTGTCATATGTAAAAGGTGAGATTAAATGCTGTATAGGAATTGAGAGTCATTAATGAGAGTTGAAATTTACAACTTTTATGACGCGACGAGTTGTTTGCATGTGACATCTTTGCCTATAAATAGGCTTAGCTGATGAAGTGAGAGGAGAATGAGCACGATCAATTAAATACTTTGCTCCTACTTGTCTTCTTTTCTCTTTTCAGTGTGCTGCTTCTTGATGTTTAAATATTATATACAGTCATTTTACAATCAAAGAGATTTACTAAACAACCCTATGTGACTGATGATTTAGCACAATAGGTCAATAGCCACCTGTCATCCCAAATCAGTAGTCAAAAACAACATTGCGTGGGTTTACATAAAAATCAGTAATTGGACAAAAAGAATAGTAATCTGCCGTCCAAATGAAAATATCTATTCACATTGGATCATTCAGATGAGGGTATAAGACATCTCATTTCATATATACCATGTGGGCAATTACATAGGTTCGTGTGAACACAACCCCACGTGGAGTTGTGCAAAAATGATTTTTTTCTAATTTGATTTCCTCCATATGTGGAGCATTAGTGGAGGATACACGTCACATTTTTGGGATTATAGTTATGCCTGTACTGTTTGGAGGATCCTCTTTTAGAATTCGATCAATTTCGACCGACCGAGGGTGGAGAATGGATGATCCGGTGGAATTGATCCTTAAATCCTCTATGAATAATGATGTAAGATGGAGGAAATCACTTGTTGGTTACGGGATATGGCTCTTATGGAAACAAAAAAATGCTGTTATTTGGGAGGGTGTGAGAGAGTTCATCCAAATTTATTGGCTATAAGAATTTAACAACAAGCGAGCGAGCTTTGGAGGGCCAAGGGATGGGATGAGGAGAAGCTAGGTTCATTGCTGCTATACAGATCCGTTTGAAAGGGACATGTGATTCAAATCGATGCTGCTTCATGGTAGGGAGAAGAGAAAGCATGTATAGGGGTGCTTTGTGCAGACCATCCGGGGATGGTGGGTGCACTTCTCAAGCATGTGCATATGCAGGTTCGGTGGAGGCTGCAGAGCTTGAAGCTGTGAAGCATGTTTTGAATGAAGCGTGGTTTTGAGGGAGGATAAGTGTGATGAGAACTTGGCCGCAGACGTTGTCTAGGGCTCAAGATTTCTCCCCTGTTGATGGTAGAGGCACCCCCTTAATCCACTTGATGGCTGGAAAACCCCTGACTTTTCTATTAGCTGAATAATGAGAAATACATGACTCCAACTCTTAAATACTCCAACCCTAACGACCTTCTAATCTCAGCTGTCCAATAGTCCGGCTGGTCCTCCTAAGCCGTACGCCACAAGCAGCATAGGCTATTACATGACTCCATCAAGATAAATATAACATATAGTCCAGCCTTTTCTTACTACTAGCATTAATACTCAACTAGGACTCCTGACCCAACTACAGATAACGTGGATTAGGCTTGCGCAGCCGAACAGGTCGCGGCTGCCTATCATCCACCCCCCCTGGAAGATTGTCCTTGTCCTCAAGGACAAAAGTAGGGAATTGGCGCCGTAGTACCTCAACCTCCTCCCACGTTGCGTCTTCTGGCCCAAGACTCGTCCACTTGACGAGAGCTTCCGCCACATAATGCTTCCCTTGCTTCACCCAGCGGTAGTCCTGAATGAGCTCCGGTGTTAAGATTGGAATTCCCTCTTCAGAACATGGTGGCACTTCAATAGCTACTGGTACCTCACGTCCAACCCGTCGTCGCAGCAATGAGACATGGAACACTGGATGAATTTTGGCGGACTCCGGCATGGCCAATCGGTATGCTACCGACCCCACGCGATCAACAATCTGATAAGGCCCAAAAAACCTGCTGGCCAATTTTTGGTGTGCTCTGCGAAAAACAGTAGTCTGGCGATATGGCTGAAGCCGCAAATACACCCAATCTCCTACCTCAAAAGTTTCCTCCCGCCGATGCTTGTCCGCCCGTTGTTTAGTTTGGTTGATAGCTTTATGTAAGTTATCCTTGAGGAGCCGGATCACTTCATCTCGCTCAATTAAGACCCGATCCACTTCAGCTACAGGGGACACCCCGGCCAGGTAGTGAGGAACTTCCGGCGGAGGACGTCCGTACACTGCTTCGAAAGGTGTCATACCCGTCGAACTATGGTAAGTGGTGTTATACCAGTATTCCGACCAAGGCAAGAACTCCGTCCACCGCTGAGGTTGTTGACTAGTGAAACATCGCAGATACTGCTCAAGTGTTCTGTTAGTTACCTCTGTTTGTCCATCCGTCTGAGGGTGATAGGTGGTACTCATCTTCAGACTAGTGCCTTGTTTTTTGAAGAATTCTTGCCAGAAGTGGCTCATGAACACCTTGTCTCGGTCACTAACAATGCTTCTCGGGACTCCATGTAGCTTGACAACCTGCTGTATGAACGCCATCGCCACTTTGGCCGCTGTATAGGGATGGCCCATAGGAATGAAATGAGCGTACTTTGTCAGCCGATCCACTACTACCATCACCACCTCCATTCCTGCTGACCGTGGCAACCCCTCGACGAAATCCATCGAGATTTCTTCCCAAACACGATCAGGGACGGGTAACGGCTGAAGCATCCCCGCCGGACTCCTGGTGTCATGCTTATTCCTCTGACACACGTCGCAAGTAGCTACATAATCTTGGACATCCTTGCGCATCCGCTCCCAAAAAAACTGATGCGCCAATCGCTTATAGGTTCTCAGTACCCCGGAATGACCCCCAATAGGTGTATCATGGAACTCCTTTAGTAGTCGGCGGCTGAGTTGGGACCCGGGCGGCACCACCACCCGGCCTTGATAGCAGATGAAACCTCCCTATCTGGACAGCTCCTCTTCCCGTAATGAGCTGGAAGTCCCTCTGGCAACCCGGCGACCCGAAGCTATCTCCCCGCCTGGTACTCGATGGTGCAGATCCACCAGATACTCGTCCTCTCTGTTTGCGACGAGCAGTTCCTCCCAGATGCCGGCCGTCGGAGCTGAAATCGCCAACGCCGCTGCTTCCTCCTCACGACGAGATAAAGCATCCTCCGCTGAATTTTCCTTTCCTGGTTTGTAACGGATCTCGTAATCATATCCCAAGAGCTTGGACACCCACTTCTGCTGTTCTGGCGTCACCACCCGTTGCTCCAGAAAATATTTAAGGCTTCGTTGGTCCGTCTGGATGATGAATCTGCGCCCCATCAAGTATGGCCGCCAGAGCCGGACCGCCTCCAAGACTGCGAGCATCTCCTTAGCATACGCTGACCAATTCTTCTTGGAGGTTGCAATAGCTTTGCTGAGATATGCTATCGGTCGCCCTTTTTGCATCAGAACTGCCCCAATGCCTATCCCTGAGGCGTCTGTTTCCACCACAAAGGTATCTGAGAAGTCTGGGAGAGCAAGTACTGGTGTCGTTGACATCGCCGTCTTCAAGGTACCGAAAGCAGCGGTTGCTTCTAGATCCCAAACAAATTGTCCCTTCTTCAGTAGCTTCGTTAGGGGGGCCGCTATGATGCCGTAGCTCTTGACAAATTTTCGGTAGTACCCTGTCAAGCCCAGAAATCCACGGAGCTCCGTCACGGTCTTGGGCGTCGGCCATCCTTGCATGGCCTCAACTTTCTTAGGGTCGGTTCTCACCCCTTCTTGTGAGATCAGATGGCCCAAGTACTCCACTTAGTCCTTTGCAAAATCACACTTGGAACGCTTGATGAAAAATTTGTTAGTAGATAAGATGTCGAGAACTAACCGTAAATGTTCCAAGTGGCCGCCCCATTCCTTGCTGTAGACCAAGATGTCATCAAAGAACACCAGGATGAAGTGTCGGAGGTGCTGCCGGAATAGTGTATTCATAGCAGCCTGGAACGTCGACGGCGCGTTGCACAGCCCAAACGGCATGACTACGTACTCGTAGTGTCCGCTGTGGGTACGAAAGGCAGTCTTGTGGATATCCGCCTCCCCTACCCTTATCTGATGGTATCCAGCCCGTAAATCTAATTTGGAGAAATACCTGGCACCGTGTAACTCGTCCGCATATCGTCCACCGTCGGAATAGGAAATCGATCTTTCACTGTTACCCTATTCAGCCCCCTATAATCAGTACAGAACCTCCATGTGCCATCCTTCTTCCTGACTAGCAACACTGGTGACGAGAACGGGCTTGAACTTGGTCGAATCAACCCGGACTGGAGCATGTCGGCCACCTGCCGTTCAATCTCATTTTTCTGGAAATGAGCATACATGTAGGGTCGGACATTCACCGGCTCTGCTCCCTCCACCAACGGAATCCTGTGCACGAACTCCCGTTCCGGTGGCAGTTTCGCTGGCTCGTCCATTACATGCCCAAACTCCTCCAATAGCTTTTGCACCTCCCCAGGCACCTCTAGCGGCTCGCTTTCTTTTTGCTCGGTTATGACTTGGAGAGCAAAGAGCTCCCCTCCTCCTCTGAACTCCCGCTCCAACACTTGTAGAGGTACTGTTCGGCTAGCTCCTACTGCTAGGCTCGTTTGGATGGTCTGCTCCTTACCGCCTGATTTGAACTTCATGCACATCTTCTTCCAGTTGCACGTCACCCAACCCAATTCCTCAAGCCATTGGATCCCCAGTACCACTTCAATGCCTTGCAACGGAATTGGATAGAGAGCCGTCACGAAGCTGTAGCCTTGGATTTCCATTGGCACGCCCACATATTTTTCCTTGCAAAATAATCTCTCCCCATTGGCCACTCGCACCGCGAATTCATCGATCGGCGTAACTTCCAAGCTCAGGCGCCTGGCTACATCCTCGTCGATGAAGTTATGGGTTGACCCACTGTCGATCAGAACGGTCATCTGCTGTCGCCCGATATTAGCCACCACCCGCATTGTCCTTGGCCTCGAATAACCCGTCAATGCATGTAACGATATAGTGGGCTTCTCCTCTTCACTGGCCTCCCCCATCGGACTTGTTCCATCTGTTCCCCACGACTGCTCAACCCTATCTTGTTCGTCGTCCGTAGCATCCCGTTCTTCCATCTCGACCCAGAAGGATTGTGGCCGCTGGCATTTGTGTCCGGGTGTAAACCTCTCGTCACAGTTAAAACACAAGCCCTTCTCCCTTCGCTGCCGCATCTCCTCCACTGACAACTTCCTGACTCCTGGTGGTGGCACTCGGTTAGGTAGACTGGAGTTAGCGGGTGGACGGTTCCGGCCAGGTGCCGGTAGTGCTACTGGTGTGGGTCCAGGTCGGCTCAGGGAAAACGAACCAAATCCGCCCCTAGTGGCCGGCCGACTAGCCTCGGATCGTCCACGACGTCGT
The DNA here is from genome assembly GCA_963920575.1 of Narthecium ossifragum. Classification (NCBI taxonomy): domain Eukaryota; kingdom Viridiplantae; phylum Streptophyta; class Magnoliopsida; order Dioscoreales; family Nartheciaceae; genus Narthecium; species Narthecium ossifragum. The sequence continues at coordinate 32,949,743 of OY986964.1, forward strand.
GACTTCTGTATCTTGTCATCCAGCAAATGCGCATATTCAATAGTTTCACGTAGTGTCTTTGGCCTGAATACGCGTACCTCATCAGCAACTTCCTCTTGTAATCCCCCCAAAAAAGCGCCAATCAATGCCGACTGCGGCCAGCCCCGCACTCGCGTTGCGAGTATCTCGAACTCCTGTAAGTAGTCACGCAGAGGACCTGTCTGTCGGATATGCGCTAAAGCCTCGTCCTGGTTGATATAACGTACCAACCCAAAACGCGCCGAGATCTCCTTCTGAAACTCCGCCCATGACAACTCTGACTGTTCCTCCTGATTGCTCTGGATCCATTGCCACCACTGATTGGCTTCGCCCTCCAAGTGAAAGGACGCCCACTGAACCTTCTCTTCCTCGGGTGTTCTGTGCATGCGGAAGAACTGCTCCACCCGGTTCATCCATATCAGAAGATCTTCGCCCGTGAAGCGAGGGAACTCCAGCTTCATTGAAGGACCTCCCCGCCGACCACATCCTTCACCATCTTCGTCTTCCCGATACCCGGATTTATGCGAGAATCCAATATGAGAATCTCTGTCTCTTTCCGCCTTCCTATCCTCTCCCTCCACAGACGGTTTCTTCCCCTGCATCTTTAACAACTCACTTAGCAGCCCATCCGTCTTCCTGGATCTGGCTTCCGCTTCCCGTCGCGTAGCTTGGTTCTCCTCTTCCAGACGCCGCAAGACGCCATCAATTTTTTTAAACCTCGCCTCCGCTTCGACGCGGCCTGTCTTGTTTTCCTCCTCCAGGCGTTGCAACGCCTCTTGCATCCCTCCGAACTCTTCCTGCACCCCCTGCATGTTCTGCTCCAACATGTCGATGCGATCTTTGTTCGCTGGTGGCGCCATGGCTGCAGGATCGTTGCTCTGATACCACTTGATGAGAACTTGGCCGCAGACGTTGTCTAGGGCTCAAGATCTCTCCCCTGTTGATGGTAGAGGCACCCCCTTAATCCACTTGATGGCTGGAAAACCCCTGACTTTTCTATTAGCTGAATAATGAGAAATACATGACTCCAACTCTTAAATACTCCAACCCTAACGACCTTCTAATCTCAGCCGTCCAATAGTCCGGCTGGTCCTCCTAAGCCGTACGCCACAAGCAGCATAGGCTATTATATGACTCCATCAAGATAAATATAACATATAGTCCAGCCTTTTCTTACTACTAGCATTAATACTCAACTAGGACTCCTGACCCAACTACAGATAACGTGGATTAGGCTTGCGCAGCCGAACAGGTCGCGGCTGCCTATCAAAGTGTTATGATAGAATAAGATGCTAAAGGTATTGTCAATTACCTAAGTAGAAGAGAGGTATGGCCCTCGGCACTGTAGATGCGCTTCGATGGGTTTGGGCTAACTTGTCAGTTTGAATGAGTTGTTTTTTCTTTTATATCGAGACCTTGTAACCTTGTGGCCGATGGGCTAGTGAGAAAGGCCCTAGGAGGCTAAGACTATATGTGGGTAGTGTTGTATATGGTGGTGAGGGTGTGCCTCCCACTGGGACTGATGTGTAGCCCAATTTCGCTTTAAGATGTAACTCAGTCTTTAGGTTCAATTAAGCAAAAAAAAACACACACACACACAAAGGTTCTCTTTTTTTCTCTTTTTTTTTTTTTATCTCACCAATATGTTTAGGTTTTTTCATTGATTAAATCATCCAAAAACTAAGAACAAAATACATAGCATAATTCAATCCAAAACATCTAGTCCATCAACACCGGATCAAAAAAAACTAATCGTCTCCCACCGATAACATTTTGCAACACCATCGACCCTCCCATTACTCCAAGGGGTATGCAGGAAGCTAATAGAGATATCCAATCTGTTTAGGTTGAACATAGGAAGTCGTGATCAAAACATGTTTGATTTATCTATTTTTAGCATACCTTTTTAAGCGGAAATATGGATATATTTTTCATTAACGAACCAAAATAGGGAGAACGTAAAACGCCAACTAACATTCCCAGATCCCAATCAAACACATTTTCTGCATATTGCTAGTGGAAAACCAAGAAAAAAGAAAACATGAAAACATTTCTCAATCCAAACGTTCTGTTGTCTGTCGTATTGATGGTTTAATTATGATCCAAAATTTTAGTACATAGACTCATATATGACGTAATCATCTGATCTTTCTTGACGTGTACAATGCCGTCATTATCTTCACATGTGACGTCCAGGATGACCCACTCCAGACCCGAGACAATCAGACAACACACGAACCTTCCCCGGTTAGACTCACTAAAAAGAGATAATAATCTTAAATTCCAACACCCAAATCCAAGCAAGACTTTGTTAATTGTTCCACGAAGAGACATGGCAGTGTAGATTTTAAGAAGATCCAACTTGGAAGCAAGCCATGACGACAGCTTTAGATTCTCCTAAGTTTCTTGACCAACACTTGGCAGTTGGTCCTCGTCACTTCGCTGACTTACTCACAAAAAATGATAATAATAATAATAATTAACATGAAAGCAAATACAATATACCAGTGGATTCTTGTGCCCCTATATGATTTTTTTTTAGGTATATGATGGGGTGATTGTTCTCCACTTCACTTTAGAATTAAAAGCATTTTCATTGTTAAATGTAAACTTATTAATCATGGATTACTTATAATTATAAGATTGATAATATATATATATATGAATTATTCAAATAAAATTATTAGTTCTATGGAGTTATAAAAGAACCAAAAACATAAGTGTCGGATGATAACGAATCATTAGGATCCTAATTCTCTATATCATTCTTGTATGATAGGATGGTTATAAAATAACCCTTGCATTGTCCTACGTGACATGAGAATGTCTTAGGTGGAGTTTATGTGGCATGATAATCCTAGTTGAGAGGGATTTAGTGGGAGTGAGTTATTGAGTGGTTATTGAATTGGGATGGGGTTGGTAGTTACTTTGCCTGGTGGTGGGGGCACCACTAGTATGATATATAGTACATTATATTATATTATGTCGAGTCTCAACACAGCACAACAATTACTACAGAAGAGATGATGTGACTTCCAGTGAGGGTCCAAGCCATGAGCCTGGATCTCAAGAAAGTTAGTATATGTTATTATGTTACTAATCTAGGTAGCATACGTGTCTGGCTGCTGATCTATGATTGATAGATTAAGCAGAGAAAAGCTCGGCACGGGGAATCCTGGCGGTCTGGAGAACAAGCTTAGGTAAAGTAACCTTTGAACACTTCACAGATCAAGCTATCCACGGCGTCATCACCACCAATGGGCTTGGACAGTGGTTCATGTCCGTTGTTTACACTGCACGACGGGGAAGGGAGCGCAAAGTCCTTTGGGAGACGCCGGAGAAGCTTAACAATTCAGGGTGGCCACACATCATGCTAGGGGATTTTAACATCCTTGTGAGCTCGGAGGAGAAGCGAGGGGGGCAAGGTTTCCGTTACTCCACCTCTGTCTCGGAATTCTTAGCTTTCATAACCCAAGATAGCTTGATAGACCTGGGCTTCAAAGGTCCCTCCTTCACCTGGTCAAATCAACAGTTCGGCAGGGCAAGGATCCTAGAAAGGTTGGATCGTGCTCTGTCCAACCCTTTGTGGCGGAGGTGGTTCCCTGAGGCTGAGATAACGCATCTCCCAAGATGTCGCTCCGACCATCGTCCTATTCTGTTGGAATTGGCCCCTGAGTTCCAGTGTCCTGGGCCTTCCCCGTTCAGGCTTCAACACATTTGGAACACTCATCCCACCTTCCATCAAGGTGTCACCAGAGCGTGGAGGAGGAAGCGTCGAGGTTCTGATCAATATGTGTTCCATGGGCATATCAAGGAGATCAGGAAGATGGTCAAGACGTGGAACCGGCGTGACGAGGGGGATATTACCAACTCTCGCTTGCCTCTTGAACAATACCTCCATAGCCTATACTTACAAGAGGAGCTCGGTCCTCTAACGTTGATCCAGGAGCAGAGGATAAGAAGCCTTGAGCATTAGTTGAGCGCCTTGGATGTACAGCAGGAGTTATACACTTCTCAGCACCGCCGCAGAGCTTGGGTTTTAGAGGGAGATCGGAATACACGCACCTTTCACCAGGGTGTGAGGTCAGGTTTCCTCTGCTCCAAAATCAAGGAGCTCAAGCTTGAGGGGGGTGAAGTGGTCCAAGATCAAGAGGGCATCGCGGGTCAATTTCTGAAGCACTACCAAGACCTTTGGGCAAGGGATAGAGGAAGCTTGAATACAGCTCTCCCTCCTCTTCCTCAGATCTCCCTCGATGCTAGAAACCTCTTAACACAGGAGGTCACGGCTGAGAAAATTCTGAGCACTCTCAAGGCTATGGGATCAAACAAATGCCCAGGGCCCGATGGCCTGACGGTGGAGTTCTTTCTTGAGCATTGGAGCACCATTGGGCAAGATTCTCGTCGCTGGTTCAGGGATTCTTCACTAACTGCAGAATGCCTAGTGGTTGGAACGACACCTACATCGCGTTCATCCCTAAGTGCGCCAATCCAAGACGCGTCAAAGAGTTCAGGCCCATAAGCCTCTGCAACATCATCTACAAGGTCATCTCCTCCATCATGGTTAGCCGGATGAAGCCTGCCTTTCAAGAGGTAATCAGCCCAGAGCAATCAGCGTTTATTGAGGGAAGATCCATACAGGATAACATCGATGCAGCTCATGAGCTAATGCATTCGCTGCAAAAGGCTCCTCGTTCGGAGGCCCTTATGGCAATCAAGGTTGATGTCAAGGCGGCCTACGACTCTGTAAGCTGGAGATTCATTCGAAGGGTCATGGCGCAGCTTGGGTTCCCTCCTGTTTGGGTCAAGCTGGTAATGGAGTGCGTCACCACCACCAAATTCTCCCTTCTCATCAACGGCAGGGTGTGTGGCTTCTTCTCGGCAGCTCGTGGTCTTCGTCAAGGTGATCCTTTGTCCGCTTATCTGTTTATCCTTGCACAGGAAGTCCTCACTAGGCTGATCAAGACCCCATTGGTAGCTCTGAAGGGGGTGACCTATCTGGACTCAACCGTGCGTGTGAGCCATCTGTTGTACGCGGATGACGACCTGTTCGTGACCAGAGCAAGGCGGGAGGAGGCTAAGAAGCTTATTACCATTCTTCGCTGGTACAGGAGATTATCTGGGCTTGAGGTAAACCCAGATAAATCCAGCGTCAAGATATCCCCTTCCACCTCGTCACGTAGGAGACAAGTGCTCTCTCAAACTCTGGGTTACTCTATGAGAGCAGAGCCATAGCGATGCCTCGGGGTCCCCCTCGACTCACGCAGGATCCAGGTAAAGGATTTTTCCCGCCTGATTGATGCGGTGCAAAAGAACTTGGCGAGCTGGAGAGGATCAATTAAAGCTGAGGCGGGGAGAGCTGTGCTAGTCCAAGCGGTGCTCCAAGCCATGCTGGTGTTTGCCATGTCCTCTATTCACATACCAGTCACTGTGCTAGACAAAATTTCTTCGCTGGCCCGTGGCTATCTTTGGCAGGGGAAGAAGGGAGCTCTCTTTATCGTGGCTTGGGACACCGTTTGCCAACACAAGATGCATGGAGGACTAGGTTTAAAGGATTTGCGAAAGTGGTAGCAAGCCTTGAAGATGAAGCGCGCAGCCACTTTCCTGGATCCACAGGATAACGTTTGGACGTCGATTTGCCACGCCAAATATAATTTTGCTGGAGACCTCCCCTTGCTTAAAGGCTCAGCGAAAGTCTCAACTCTCTGGCGGGCCACATGCAGAGCGGCGGATGAGCTTCGCAAAAGTATGAGGTGGGAGCCCGGCCTTCACTGTCGTGCAAACATTCTACTCGATTGGTGGATAGGAGAAGGACCCCTAGCCGCGCAGCCTTGCCCAATGAGATCCGATGAAGCTCTGTTGCGGATGAGAGTCCAGGATCTTTTTGCTAACGACGGAAGCTGGGACACTTGCAAGCTTGGTGCTCTGTTCCACCCAAGCATGGTGGAGAGGATTCGGACTATGCTACTTCCCCCCCGCACTGCGGCTGCGCGTCCCAGATGGGTTTGGAACAAGGATGGCATCATCACCTCTGCTTCGGCATACCAGTCACTGGAGATGAGGGAGGGAAAACAAAGGGAGGTGGAGCAATTTGGGATTTGGAGAAGTGTTTGGCACGCTCCTGCAGGTCCTAGAACCAGGATGTTCCTTTGAAAGATGATGCACGGCAAGCTGCCGACCAGGTCGGCTTTGTGGTCTCTATGTCTCTGCTCCGACCACCTCTGTTCCCGCTGTGGCCTGGAGGAGGAGACGTTGGAGCATCTTTTATTTCAATGCAGGTACGCACGTGAGGTGTGGTGCAGGGTTCTGGAGGGCACCGGGGTCATCACGTCCGAGCTTTCCATCGAGGAGTATCTCAACCTTCTTTGTCATGCCCGGAAGGCTGAGGAGGACATACGGAGGAGTTCGTTGCTTGCCTATGGGGCATGGTGGATTTGAAAGGATAGGTGTAAGGTTGTTGCCGGCGAGGTGGGGCATGAGCTTGGGGAGCTTGCTCGCCTGGTAAGGTGGCAGTCCAGAGAGTATATAGCTACATCCACACAACGGGGAAGCAAGCCGGCGGAGATGCAGGAACAGAGCATCAGATTTCACGTCGATGCATCTTTTGATAGTAGGGCTACCACAGCGGGTATTAGGGTGGTCTGTATAGACGATGATGGGTCGGTGCTCTGGGGCGAGAGTGGCACTCACAAGACGGGATCCATCCTCCTTGGAGAGATAGGTGTTATCCTCTTAGCCGTCAACAAAGCGAGGGACTATGGGTTTAAGAGCGTTCAAGTCGAAAGTGATTCCTTATATGTTGTGCATATGATAGGGGGAAGACTTCCGCTTGTAGAGGAATGCAAAGACGTGGTACAAAATATATGGTGGTCGAGTCGTGCTCTTACTGATTTCCATGTCGCACACAGGGCTGGCTCCCCAGCCGGCCAGCAATTTTGTAATTAGCCTCTTTTGAGGTTTGTAGCCTTATGGCTTAATTAATAATAATAATAAAAGCGGAGAAAAGCTTCATGCATCATGAGACAAATACGAGCTCAAATGACTTCAAAGCTTAGTTTAGAATGTTTTATGTCTTTTTTCTCGACATCAAGAGTTGCTTGTTTCCGGCAATTCTGCTTTTTATGAGCTCAATTATTTATATGGGCCATGGGCCGACATAAAAATCATCAGTACTACAAAAAATTTGGCATATTATATTAATAAAACAACACTTGATAAATAGCATATCTTATTTATTTATTTGTTAAATGAGACCTCACCCCCTCAATCTTGCTTAGGATGGGCAATGTCCTTTGCAATTACAAAATCTTAACTCTGTCAAAACTCACGAGTCACGATCTTTGATTGCAATTACACCCTTGAATGGATCTCCTAGCCTTATGGTTTAACTAATAATAATAAAAAAGACCTTTGATTTCATATCGTGTTAATTAAATCTAACGACCCAATCAAAAAATTTAATCTTATAATTGCAGGCGATCGAGCCAATGTTAATATAGTCTAACAAGCCTTACAGTACTGAACTCATTTGTGTTATAGATCATGGAATCAAGAGAAGCAGAATTGGCGCATGACATTCTATCTCTTATCTGCCTTAATTAATGTCAGTCTCTCTAGGGATATGCATAAGTAAGATAGCTATTGATTGAAAGAATATGAAGAAAGAGCACTTAGTTCTTCTTTATTTTTGATTAGTTGACCCCTAAAGTTGGATAACCAAAGAAACAAATACAACAACAACAAAGCGTCAAATATGGGGAATCAAGAGATTCGCACACGCTGATGCTGTCAAAACATTAACCTCATAATTAAAATCACGAGGGATATGTACAAAAGACAGATTAGAGAATTGATAAGCCAACCGCCATAGGGGCAGCATGGCATCACCAAGTTTTGGCGGCCACAACAATCTGTCAGTTACATAACCCATGCTCAATAGTGAATCAGATTCAAGAACAATTGTGTGGATCCCTCCGCATTTTGTCTCCTACAATCCTCCATACATTACATAACCCACGCCCAACAGTGAAAGAGCACTTAGTTTTTGTTGAAGAAGATGTTACAAGAAAGATACTCAACTTTTCATCACCTGTACTTATCCGAAAAAAGATGTTTATTTTAGTCTATCTGTGGCAATTATATATTGATTATATGCAATGAGCTTTTTGAACTTTCTTGCTTTTTGTCTCTTCAATGTATTGATATCCAGTTATTCATTCTATTCATCAATCTTCTCAAAGTAGAAGAAATATAGCTAATTATTCCAAACTCTTTTCTCGAATTTTTAAGTCTATAAAATCTAAATTTTGCATCTTCAAAAAAGCTACCAAAAATTGCTATGGGTTTCTAAAACTATAAGTTTTAATCTGAAATCATCCTCCAGTTCGTTGGTGCCAATTGAATCTTTTTCACAGTATAAGTATGAGATCTTGATAATGCTCATTAATTCATTTCTTTTGATGATCTTGCAAGACATGCAGATCATCACATATAAAATTTACTAGCTGTCTTTTTCTTCTTGGTGTAGAATATCATGCCTTTCTATATATAATTGTTTCACCAATCTGATCATATTAATTTGAAGAAGCACTTTTCTATATATCTTTTCACTTCCAGCTTGTCAATTTTTCTTTACCATTTTGGCTTTTCAAAACAGTAAGTATATATACCACGGACTAATTGTGAACAATATTCATGAACTATCAAGTTAATTCTCGTTGTTGATGTACCTTTTGAAAACACCTCAATTTTGGATGATTGACAATACTGGGCAATATATTGGAGGAACTGATTCTCTGATGGGAGTGGGTTTTATCATAGGAAAGTTAGCCCGGCCCGTGAGCTAGCTGACCCTTTGCTCTTAATTTGGAGATTAGTTGTGACACTCTCCAGTGTTATCTTTGTATACATTCATCGTGAGTTTAATTCTGTGACGGATGGTCTCGTTGTCGTTGCATGGACAAGTTTGTCGGTACTAACCTCCTGAGCCTTCCGACTTAACTAAGCAAAAAAAAAAAAAAAAAAAAAACTAGAAGCCAAAAATGACAGATGGAACTAATTTTCATTCAACTCTCAATCCAAAACGAACCTATAAATCTTTGTACGTACAGAGAACTGGTGTGAACCTTACACTATTTTTTGACTCATGAGTCAGTCATGAATGAACCTTATAAGCTAATGATCCTAATTTTTGGAACCCCATAATCCTTAATTAGCATCACTTATATATGACAGAAAGGTTGTCCTACGTGGCTGTAGAATGTCCTACGTGGCAGAGAATGTCCTAGGTGGCGCATATGTGGCGCTTATGTGGCATCATAAGGTTGATGGGGTTTAGTGGGAGGGAGTTATTGGGTAGTTATTGAGGTGGGATTGGTGGTTACCCTATCAGGTGGTAGGGGGCATCACTAGTTCTATATATAGCTCAATGACAGGACTATTTGCACTAGTTGTCATTAAACTTATTTATTGAACTAAAAAATAGTGAATCATTTCTAACGTTACTTTCAATGTATCTCGATCGATCTATTGATTCAAAAGCATTAATTAATTATATTGCAACTCTAAGTTCAACAGGGATATCTGCAGTCTGTATACCATATGGGAACTTGCCGACCCGACGTGGCGTTGGCAACTTGCCGACCCGACGTGGCGTTGGCATAGAAACATGCGCGTGGGTGGAGGCGGGCGTGCCATAAGCCGCCGGTCGACCGTCGCACAGTCGCCGGTCGACTGGCGCACCTCACCTTCCTCCCACCTCCCCGGTCGAGGCTCTCTCCCTCCCCCCTCTCTTTCTCTCTCACTTTCTCTCTCTCTCTTTCTCCCGCCGGGGACAGATCCCTCCTCGCCAGCGCTGACGGATCCGACGAAAGATCCTTCCTCCCACCTCCTCAATCGAGGCTCTTTCTCTCTCCCCCCCTCTCTCTCTTTGTCTCTTTCTCCCGTCGGCGACGGATCCCTCCTTGCCAACACTGGCGTCCGCGGGCTCCCCCTCTCCCCCTTCCTATGCTTCTTCTGCCACAAGATCACCGTCGTCCTGGTCTTTTAACCAAGCCGGAGAGGAGGCATGGGTGGGAGGGGAGACCAAAGGCGGGAGCGGGGGTCGAAGGCGAGCCAGTGGAGGCGGAGGGTGGCGCGGTGGAAGGCAAAGACGAAGAGGCACGGGAGGGAGACGGCAGACTTGGAGTGGATGAAGGCCGAAGAGGAGAGGGCGCGGTTCCACACGGGGGGAAACGGATCGGAGGGAGGAGACGTAGGGGAAGGGGAGGTGGAGGAGGCACTGCTATGCCACCGTCACGGCCCTCCGTCGCTGGCACGGCGTCGTCATCGAGACGCTATGGAGATGGCGACCGTCTCACTCCTCCGCCTCGCTCCTCACCGTTCCATCACCACCATCGCCATGTCGCGCCGCGACGGCAACACCGTGCCAGCGACGGAGGGCCTCTTGTCCGCCGCCTCCTACGCCCTCCCCTTCCTCAATGCCCTCCACTACGGCCGCTTCCTCTACGCCCACCTCCCACCCGTCGCCACCGCCATGAACCCCATCCTCCCCTTCGCCGTCGCCTATCGCTCCGTGCTCTACGCCGCTTTCTTCGCCTTCTTCGACATCTATATCTTCGTGGTGCGCAACCCTTCCATGTCGAGGTACGTTCGCTACAACGCGATGCAGGCGGTGGTGCTCGACGTCATCCTCGTCGTGCTTGTGCTCGGGCAGCGCATGCTCAGGACGCCCAAGTGCGAACACACCCATCGCCTTCCCGACCAACCCCACTCTCGACCTCGTCATGGCTCCAACCCAGCGATCCCGGCAACTCCGATGGGGATCCGCTGGATCAACAGCTTCCCCGCGCCACTGAGGACGACATCCTTGAACAGCTCCGATGCGAAGGATCGGAACTCGACGGGGCCGAGCGAGTCCGCGATAGGGTTGACCCGGCGCAACGTGGCGTTGACCTGGGTATGGTTTGGGGGTTCCGACACCCAGCGGTGCACGAGGGAGACGACGAGGGAGAGGCGGGCATGGAGGCGACGTCGGTGAGTTGGTAGGGCCGCACCCTAGCCAATCGCTGTGCGCCGCGTGGAGTCGGCAAAATGCCAACCCAGCTGGCGTCGGCATAGTATCGCGGCCCATACCATATATATATATAAGATTCAGGTACTGATCGAAAGAAAGCTTCCATTAATTAAACCTGAAAAAGGTACGACAGCAATTGCCATGCAACATTAATTCCTAAGTTCATCGATCACATTCCATGCTAATATTAACCATGATCAATAGCATGCATTTGAGAATTATTCAAGACAAACAACTGAAGTATATATAGATGAGCTCTGATTTGGGTACATGCCACGTAGGCATGTACCCAAATCTCCACCGTTGGATTGAACCGGGCACGCATCCCGGTTCAATCCAACGGTGGAGTTACCCATGTACACGAAACTTTTTCCTATATAGATAGATCATCTAAGAATTAATCCTATATATCCTAGCTACAACCTTACTGGAGATAAATTAATGGCACACAAATATTTCCAGGACATGAAACTATAAATTACATGTTACCTACCTATCATCAGACCATCATCCAACAGCTAGCTAGCTACATCATCTTCTCATCTACCTGCCATCTATCTTGATCTGAAACCCATGGTACTGTTGCTTCTTCCCTTGCTTCGCAAAGGAGCCGGACACTACCGGAGCGTGGCCGGCGAACAAGGCGACGTGGCCCATCAGCTTATCCTTCCTCGAGAATGTGGTGCCGCAGGAGCACTGCCACTTGAGGGCGCCGCAGTGCTTCTCGTGCGTCCGCAGGTCGGACAGCACCGAGAACTGCTTCAGGTTGCACCGGTTGCAGACGTACATCTTCGGGCAGTGGCTCCTCTTGTAGTGATTCTTCACGCAGATCATCGACTTCAGCGGCTGGAATTTGGCGTGCTTCTTGTTCCACCTGCACCCTTCTTGCGGACACGAGTACTTCCTGGCCGCCGTGCTGCTCCCGGCGGACGTTTCGGGGTTCTCCTTGTGCATGGCCGACATGCCGCCGCCCTTGGAAGGGTTTGTCAAGGCCGCATTGGTCTTGTACTTGTCGCCGTGGGCGCGCATGTGCATCCTTAGGTTGGCATCGCGCTTGAACCCTTTACCGCAGACATGGCAGTAATGCGTGTACTTCGCCAGGAGATCAGTTGCGTCTAGCTCGATGATATCGGATGTCGTCGACGGCGAGACTTCGCTCGGCTCCTTGCTCTTCCCATACTCGTTCGCAGCCGCGGCCAGCGAGCTGAGCTTCTGCTTCTTGAAATGCTCATGATCGTCGTCGCCGCTTGTCACGCTAGCAACCCCCGGCATGGTGGTATTGGCCGTGTTGTGATTGTAATGAGCTGCTTCGCCGCCGCCGGCGAAGACGGCTGATCTCCTACCACCCTCCATGCTCAGCACATGATCTATAATTCCATTTCCATGTCTCGACGAGCCCTCGTAGGAAGCCTTGCTCATGTGATGATGATGTTGTTGATGATGATGATGATGATGATGAGGCATGTCATCGGCGCCGCTCGCGCCTATGACACCGCTGCCGAGCGCGACCTGCTGGAATGCATAGAGCATCGAAGACGCCGCCACTATGATATCCTGGATGAGGGTTCCGGCGCCCGAGACCGCCACGGCCGTAGACTCTTGATTCATTGGGTCAGGCGGCGAGACAACCATGCTCACAACGGACTGCACCTGTTGTACTCTGTCCCTAAGAATTGCGAGGTTGTACAGAAGAGTCTGCGAATGAGCGTCAGAAGAACCAGCGGCAGCAGCTGCCGACGACGAATTAGAAGCCATGTCTTCCATTCCTCCATACATCTGAAACCCGTGGGAATTCGCTTGAAAGCATGAAGAGCCTACTGATGGGATCATCTTTTTATAACTACTACACAAAAGGCATCACTTCTTTTGGAGAAACCAATGCTGGAGCCAAGGGAGCTGTGCTGAATGAAACCAGAGGATACCAGGAGTAGTGTGTTGAGATTTCATTACGAAGGGAATTAGAGAGAGATAGAGAGATAGAGAGATAGAGAGAGGCTTAAGGTCAACTTGGTACTAAGAAACACCCCTGGATGAGCCTTCCCCAGACCTTACCAGGCCCACAAAGAAACAGGTCGGTTCTTTAAAAACTAAAGTCTTTTAAACCATTAGAATAGGCTCCAATAATGGCCTGGCCAGAGAAATTTAGTGATGCTAGCAGTATTGATTAATATACAACTACAACATCTTCCTTGTTGGACTTTGCGTGATGGATGGCAAAATCCATTTGTTTTGTACGTGTTTGACGAGGTTTGATCACTTCAAAGGAGACACGCTGGCATACTTTAAGTAAGAGTAGCCAATGCGAAGGTTTGCAAGCTGATCAGATGTTGGGTTCCGTAGCTGTTGATCCATTACTGCAACAATCAGGATAATGGTTTGTTTAAACGTATCATCCCTGCTGGTTTGTATCACATGATTGGTCCGTCATACATACATAACATACATAACATAGTAAGATAGATTGGGCCCAGTAACCCAGTTTTATCCAAGCTAGTGGGCCAGAACAGGCTTTAGAGTATGTTATGAGAACAAAGTTTATATATATAATGTACTAGGTGGTGAGCCCGTGCAACCTGACACGGCTAATTGCACACCCCCACTATCTCTATTATAACTTACGCCACATCAGCCACTATCCTTTTTTTTATTTATTTAATTATAATTTTATACCACGTGTATGCCATGTGCGTATAAGTTTATGACTCAGATGATGAGTCATAAAAGTAACTACCCTTGGATCTTATAAGGTAGATAAGTATGTATATTTAAAACTAATCTCCTGGCTTATGATTATAAGGATGTATATTTAAAACTAACTTAGGGAAGATGATAAAAATATACAAAGTTAACTTAGGAAAATATACATGTAAATAAACTAATAGGAGGTAAACGGTTGTAACCGTTTTTGCTCCTTATAAGGTTGACTAGGTGGTGGGCCCGTGCCATCTGGCACGGCTAACTGCCCGCCCCCACTATCTCTATTATAACTTACGTCACATCAACCACTATCCTTTTTTTTATTATTTAATTATAATTTTATACCACGTGTATGCCATGTGTGTATAAGTTTATGACTCAGATGATGAGTCATAAAAGTAACTACCTTGGATCTTATAAGATAGATAAGTATGTATATTTAAAACTAATCTCCTGGCTTATAATTATAAGGATGTATATTTAAAACTAACCTAGGGAAGATGATAAAAATATACAAAATTAACTTAGGAAAATATACATGTAAACAAACTAATAGAAGGGAAACGATTGTAACCGTTATTGCTCCTTATAAGGTTGATAACAATATAATATATATAATGTATAACAATATAAAGTTTCTGAACATGATGACAGTGATTAGAGTATAAGCAGTTATTAGAGTAAAGGCACAAGGATATATAGTTTTTGTCAGCAGTTTGAGATCAAGATTCTTGCACCCCGGGTGGAGAAAGAGAATGTTGATGATCTCATCAAAATCCTCGACTTAAGTCATCAGAAGCTGTTAAAACAATTATATATTATGGTATTCCAGAGGACTACATGCATGAAATAAGCTTTAAAAAGCAAGATGCAGTAGGAAATTTGCCCATGACCAAGAAAATCCATGGCCTTTGAACTGCCAATGGCTTCTCCGCAAAAAGGCTGGCATTTACACACATCCATGGTTTAGTCAATGGTTTCAAGCTGTTCATCCGGTCAACACCCGCTCTGGAGAGAGAAAGAGAGAAGGAGATGAACGATGATCCGATCGTGTTTAGACTAATCTCTAATTTCTTGGAAGGCAACCTAGTCAATTTGTTTTAGAGCTTACACCAAATTTTTTGATAATATGGGCGCATAAGATTCATATATATGATGCATGTCGTTAGGGCCAATTAGATTGCACGGTTTGGCGTGCGTCTGGCCAAAGTTTTTTGAGTGGTCCTCAGCTGAAGGGCTGGGGAATTATAATGTAATTAGCGCTGGAGCTCAACTAATAAAAAAAAAAACATAGAAAAATAGAGTTTGCTATCACGCGTGATGAAGTAGAAGACCAAGGGGCAAATAAGTGAAAGCACTTTCAGCTCTTTCGAATCTAGTCAGATAGTGAAGCCTTGATTATTGATCACGCCGGTAAGAAGAAGAAATAAACAGAATTAATATTCACCTTTCAACTTCGAATCCAAAAGTTTTATCAATGGCAACCTTTTCTTTGCCGCAATTTTTTTGCTCATCTCTTCCTGATGAACCTTGGCATCCATCTACTATGAGTCCCAACATTATCTATCATTAACGGCAGCACTTTGTTCATATCTAAGCTGTTCAATTTCTCCATAAAGAAAAATATCTATCCACATGTAGACAAATCCAGCAACCCCCTTGTCTCAAACTATCATCACTGGAAAACATTGACAAGCAATGAACACTTGGAACACTGTTTATCAAAGCCTACGCGCCAAGCCATAGACGTCGTTAATTCTCTCTTAACTAACAACGTGGAACTCTAACCCCCGGGCTCAACTAATCAAAAAAAAAAAAAAAACAATGTGAAACGTTAGGGCAATGCTTCTAAAGGACAAAGAATTCTAAGGACGATAAAATATCTCATGCGTCATTCAGGAACAACTGAAAAAAGTCATCTCCAATAAAAAGGCAACAAAATGTTGCATGTAAGAAAACCATCTGCAAATTTATGTTCTATTATAAGTAGATAACATACAGTTTTGTCAACTAAAGGTCTCAAAGCAAGTCCCTTACAACTATTCATGCTCAACGCAGCCGGAGTCATTATAGGAATTTAATCATCTTAGAATAAGCCTCTTCTCCTACTCAGAAAAATGCCAAAAAAAGATCTACTCGAGAACAAATACAAACCAAGGTACAATCATGAATAATTTTCTCCTCAGGTCACTTGAAAGACTTTTCCAACAAAGGAATGACGATGTCAAAGAGTATCCAACCAGCTTTGAACCGCTCTTCACCATCAGAATTTTACCAGGATTAATTCATGGTCAAACCAATCATCACCTCTCAGAAGTAGCTGAAATCTTCTGCATAATCATAGCCTCAGCTGTGTGGATGGCTTCTTGGGACCCAGTAATTGTCACCATCCTGTAGTGTTATTTCCAATGAGTTAGCAAGAATTCATCCATTTGACTTCCTGAACCAAAAGAATTACATATATGCACAATACGTTTTTATACCTATCAGACGTGCCAGGCATGTAATCACCCCTATCTGATATCTTGATCCTGGCACCACTGACCTGCATAATGAGCACCATTCTATATCAATGGGACATCCAAACATTAGCATGTGATAACAGAGTCGAGAAATAATTTGCACCGACATCAAAGAAACAGCATCCATTGTCAAACACCTATTGCATAACATGTTCTCCTTTCACAGCCTTAGACATGCTATACAATCGATATCTTGGTATACACTGCAAAACATGCTTCAACAACTTTCCCGACTAATTATTTTCATTTCAAACCAGAACGTGTGTTCTTTAACAGGAAGGACAATGTAGGAACTTATGTGGTATTTACTATCACATTGGATGAAATCTAGCTCTTTGAAAACACTATGAAGTACCTTATGATAGAGAATGGGGCGAAATTAGCAACTGGTATCCCAAAATCACAGCAGATTTATCCACTAATAAACAGAAACTAAATAAAAAACTAAAGGACTAGGTGAGCCAAACCTGGCTTATCTCCATTATGTTCCTTCCCCCTCGACCAACAACAGCCCCAATATGCTCATCTGCAACACCAAACGACAATGAGCTGCCCGGACCTTCCTGGTTCCCAGCAGGAGACCTTGGAGGAACTGCTTGTGATAACATACCCTGGGGAAGAATCAGCATTACAATGATTAAATAGCACCAAGAAGCTTAACAGCAGCAAGTGTGGTCATTAGTTCTGTCAAGACAGTCCTGCAATATGAGACTGTGACCATGCAGTAACAAGCTCTGACCTTGTTATTTTGGTATCTTCCTCCAGTACCATTTGGTCCATAGTTCACCGTATTGTATGCCATAGGAGGTACTACATATCCAACTGAAACAAAATGACAAACATCAAACTTAGACCCAAACATTCGTTGGAATATAAAATAAAAATCAAGATCAAGAGCTGAACTAAGAAACCTCTCACATAAGCTTTAAACCAACCCGAACTATAGCGATAGTGTTTGCACAAATTCTTGACTACAGGAACTATAACTTTTTTTCCCTATTACTTTGACTACGCAAAATGAACAGGTCACTCTCTTCATCAATATTCCAACAACTAGAAGTACAGAATAGTCTTCGCATATACAAGTTACTTTCTACATCAATTCCAACAACTATTCCTAGAAATTCAAAATAGAAAGAGGTTATTCCTTGGTATCGTGAATAAACGAAATAAACTGGTTGGTCCCTTCTCAATATTCGAACAATTAGAAGAGAATATAGGTCTCCACAAACACAAGTAAATTTCTACATCAATTCCAACAACTATTGGTACAAATCAATAACAGAGAGAGGATGGATAGGCACCTATGACGTAGGTCTGTACTAGACATCAGACTAAAACTGAACCAATACAAAGGAATCAAATAGTTGTTCAAAGCACACCTGCATATGGAAATGGTGTGTTGACGGACTGTGAGTAATGAGCATCTTCTGTTAGCTTGGACAAAATCAAAAAGATTGCTCTCAGCTGTTCCTCTATAGCACCTGTTAGTGTAACCAGCCTGTCATTTAGGCCGACCAAATTATTATTCTGAGGTGATATCTTGATGCCTGCTTGCGAATCTTCAATGAGTTGCCTGCAATATTGCAGAAAGTGTAAAAAGGCTTTAATTACTTACCTTACAGCAGTGTACTAGACAAATCATTTAGCAAGAAATGTCGAAACTTGCAATTTTACCCAACTTTGGATAACTCAGTTTGCGAACAACATAATATCTGCTTGATCACTTTGCCCTGAACTTAAGGCCCTGCTAAACTCGAACTCATTTACAAACAAATGCTGGAAGCTTGCAATTTTGCCAAGCTTTGGATTCATCAATCAGCAAATACATACTATATGTCATCGGCCACTTGGCTCTCAACTTACAGATCCTGCTAACCTTTTTCGTTTCAGGTCATAGTCAAAACTTCACAAAGAAAAGTATCTTGTTAAGTCCTTCACATTATTTTCCAAGAATTTCATAGCATTCCTCCTATTTGCAAACCACTAACCTAAACTTGGGATTCGCCCTGCAGCGGAGATATGAGGCCTAGATTTAAAACAGCAAAACTATCTCTCACTGTCCCACATTATTCCACGTAAATCTGATGTGCTCTCCCTGGACTAACTACTATATTTATTGCAATGTGCACAAAATGGTCGCTATCCTGTATGCTCATCAGAAAGCCAGTGGATAAACACAACTATGCAGGAATTCAAAACCAGCTGGAGATCATTATTTTAAAGACGTAAATTTTGAAGACTTCCAGTGAGGCAGATGAACATAGTTCTCATGCGAAATTCAGTACTACAAACTTAGCAAAAGAATAAGCCACGTAATGTATTTCTAATTGTATCTATAAGAATCTGCGGTCAAGAAAAAAGATCTCAAACCTAAAACCAATAAGTTTGTTGAAAGCATTAACAAATCATGACATTCATGTATTGTAATCCATTTAGTGGTACGACTAACAGCAAAGCAATAGAACCCTTTCATCTTTTATGTACTTTCATTCTATTGAGGCGCCTAAACAACATTTATTCCTTCTAAACATCATGCCTCACTAGATTGAACTGAACAGAACTCATTTGAAATATCCTCGGAGCACCTTTAATCAGAACATTAGAATTAAACTAGTTCGTGTAAGCATTCTGCCATTTACAGATCAAGAATCCAAAGAGAACATACTAGATCCAACCAGAAAGCAGCGAGTTTCATAAAGCCTATGACTAAAGCTTTTGCAAATTGGCCAATTCTGTCTTCTTAGTTCTTGAAGAACGACAATACCGTAAAGCTAATAAACACATAATGCAGCACAACACCACTGCTGGAAATGACTAGTGCTTAAAGTGTCAGGGGGCTATATCACAAAACACCTTACTGTTGCATGTTACAATGAGCTTCATTGAATACACTATGAGGCTCCCAAAAACCATGAAACCAAAAAATTGAACTGTGGACCACTAAAAGACTTCATATTCCTAATCAGATCTTTTCTCCAGAGCAATTTTCAAGTGTTCTGCACAGTATTGTTCGGAAGATAATTTGTCAAACTACAAATAAAAGCATGCTAAAGTGGTTTAACTGTACTAGAAACACTAAGAGAAAGAAAACTAATATATGAACAGTAAATAGAGGTCATATCAAGCAGGAACAAAGCTAAAAGCATCATATGCACTTGAGCATGAAGGGGCTAAAGGCTGGACAAAAATTAATCTGAGCTGAATCAACAACTATGAAAACTCAGTGTATTAAATTCCACTTATATCTAGAATATGAAAAATGTCCACAAGAATTGATACTTTATGGTTGACCCTCCTTTCCCAATTATGCCACCACACGAGCTGTTCGGAACAATAAGTCTGACTTTTACTCCACTTTCTCCACTATTATTATCTTCAGTCTGTACATAAGAAACAAATAAAAACTAACATATAATATCAACAACTGCAAACAGATATAGGTCAAAACTGGAATATAGAAAAAGGGTACCTCAGTGAGCAATTTCTCAAGTATTAGTTCCATTGCCTTCATTATGTCATTGATTACTCCTGAAATCATAATTATCCTATCTGAAGTTCCGGGAAAAAATTCCTGATTACGAGACAACTGAATACGAGCACCAGATTGTGATTGGAACTCTGTGACCGTCAATCCACCCTTTCCAATAATACTTCCTGCTGCCATATTAGACACAAGGAACCTCAAATGTGTTGCCTTCTCCTGATCATCTAGCAAAAACATAAAAACCAATAAGGAAACCACGTGAGTTGTGTAATAAAAATTGATTTGAACGAAAGAACGAACAAATGGAAGTAGCCGCATATTATAAGGGTCAATGGAAGAAGAAGCAAGCTTTATTAGATCCTCATATCCATTTTCATAAATTTTACTCTCAGCACCACATAATAAGTTGGAGCACAGCATGTATCATCAGTAAATAAGCTAGAGGCTCCAGTTGAATGTAAAGCTGCCAGTGGTTGAGACCATGATCAAGTCCATCGATCAAACTCCCTTAATGAGGAACCTAGCTTTAAAGGCGTGCAATCATCTCAGATTGGGTTTACGCCAGTCAAAAGCTCCAACCAGGTCCAAAGAGGAATTCAAACATACAAAAGCTAACACATGAAGAAAGTCCAAACTGTACAAGTGGAAACAATGAATGATATGAAGAATATACATAGACCATTCAAATGACCATAACACAACTGAATACAACTTAAAACTTACACGATTCAAATGTGAACTTTATACTTCTCCATTTAAGGAATGGTTTTCAAAGGCCTTAAACTAGGCTTCACTATTTTGCACCATCTACTGCAATTCTAATCCGTGTTGACATAACATTTGACTTCGAAAATTTTCAAGAATTTTCAAGAATATTCACATTTGAAAGAAACATTTCAAGAGCAACTTTTGCAACTTTGAGCATACTTCACCTCAAACCCAGAACAAGATAGGGTTCCCTTCTTAATTTGACGGCCTACTTCGCCAAACCAATATAAATAAAAGATTTCGATTCGCATCCACTAAAGCGCTAATGCATTGAGAATTAAGAAATATCCGAAGAATGCGGCTCGTCAAGTCCTACCCTAATTTCCAAGAAGAGATCAGCATAGCATGAAATCAATCTCATCAAAAGATAAGCGCCAAGAGATCTCCACACACAAGAAAACAAGAATCCATTCCAAACTTGTGTTCCCAAGTTGGAAAGCTCGCCCAATATACCAGGGCGATAAAAGGATCGATCTCGAAAGAATGAGAAGCATAAGAGATCAAGAAACAAACGACAAGAATCCCAGGATACCAAATTGTAGATCAAAAGGGTCTCACCTTCAGATGGAGATCCGGGGCGCGGGGATCTCTCGCGCCCGGCTTCCGGCGACTCGGCCGACCCCATGGCGAACGGTTCCTAATGGTTTGGCGCAACGAGATGGTAGCCCTTGCTTCCTATATCCTCGTCTTCTCAAGCTTGAGCGCTATAAGATCGCCGTCCACGATCCGGCTGGGTATCGGATATATCGAGACCTAAAACCGTTAACGAGGCTGGGATCCGGATCGAATTATCGAATATTATCAAGTGGAATGCGAACGAACGAGTCCTTATACATTGGGATTGAGGCGGCGTCCAGTGTACCCTGCACCGGTTAATTGACAGATGCAAAGTGCAGCCGTTGGATGATGCTGGAATCATCCAACGGCTCCGATCAAAGGAAGGAATTCTATCTCTTGCCTCTTTTCTCATGTCTTGTTTCTCCTTTCATTAACAGAGAGACTCTCTGCTGTTGGCTATATCAACGGAGCTTGTGCATGGCAAATATCGATGAGAGGGTCATCTACTTGTCGGCAAACCACCGGCGTGTTGCTCCAATCATTGCCGATCGTTATGTAGGGCGTCGAACCTGCTACGTGATGGTGTGCTCTGGACCCTGGGTGTAGAGGGAAGGTTAATCTACTAGAGGACTGGTGCTATCAACATAGCTTTATGTGAGCTCTCTCTTTGATGAGTTCAGATCATGAGATGTTTTGAAATTGAAAATGTGCCTTGGTGATGAGTTGGCGGCCCATGCGTTGTCCGTTCAGGTGCAAGAAGAGGATCGGTTTTGTTAGGGATGGAGTGCAGCTGGGAGTATTACCACCGGATCCTGCTATCAATTTTTGGAGTCTCAATATCGCAATCTCTCTTAGGAAGAGTGTTTGAGGTGTTGGTGGTGGTTGGTTTGGAAGGTTCATGTGGGGCCTCAGGTTTGATTTTTCTTATGGCGATTAGCACATGATAAGCTGCCGACGTTGGCAAACCTTTGGAATGTTTACATGGTCTCTGATAGTTCATGCCCGAATTGTGGGCACCAGTTCGAGACTTTAGAACATATCATCACAAAGTGCCCTCTAGCTCGTGTTATCTGGCGTGTGGTGCTTGACGCTGCTGGTTTGGAGGTGATCTACTGGTCCTTGCATCACTGCTTTGAGTTTCTTTGCCGGTCGGTTAAGGAGGAAGCTGAGATCTTTCATAAAACTCTGGTTACATATTCGCTTTGGTGCATATAGACGGGGTGTTGCCCGCTGATTTATGAGGAGAAACCATTTGTAGTTCAGGATGAGATTCGTAGGATCTCGTGGTTAGCTAAGGAGTACCATCTCGTCCATTATTCTAAGCGGCGTGTTCAGCTGGGTGGTGATCAGGAAGTGATAAATCACTAAATATTGGTAATTAAATCACTTAATTTATCTTTGTTAGGCCTCGAATCATTTAATTAAATAGTTTTTTAGTTGATTTCAGGTTTAATCATGATTTGAGAAGAAATACAAGATTTTCAGCTAAAAATATGAATATATGTAAAAAGACTGTTTTGTCACATGCCAGGAGAATATTCGTCAAAAATTTTGTATAAGTCCATATCTTCTAAAAATTTAGGACGTAATAAAAGACTTCCAGATCTACAACTTTCATGTTGGACACTTTATGAGACTCCTGACGGATTGATGGGAAATTTGAAGACAACCTAGATCTGTGAAAGCAGAAATTTGCTGAAATTATTGAATTAATGAACATTGACGATCAATCGTCAATTTGGACGATCGATCGGTGAACAGTAATGATTGATCGTTTGTATGGACGATCAATCGTCAATTTGGACGATTGATCGGTGAACAGTAATGATTGATCGTTAGTATGGACGATCAATCGTCAATTTGGACAATCGATCGATAAACAGTAATGATGGATCGTTCGTATGGACGATCGATTGTCCGCACGAAACTTAAAGTTCGAGAAAAGTTCTATTTTGAGTCCAGATTCAAGTCCTAATCATATGTAGATGTTCCAGCTATAAAAAGGGATTATTCTGGCCGAAAAGAAAGAGAGTTTTACGAAGGGAGAGAAAAGTTTAGGGTTTTTGAAGATTTTCTGAAGATAGAGGAGCTGCGGCGTGGATCCCTGGTGTTCTTCATCGAATCTATGGCCGCCATCGCTCAGATGAGTGGTTATTTTCTTAACTTAGGGATCTCATGAAGCATTAGGCTAACTTTTTATGTTCTTTAGTTTGAATCTTGTAATCTTCTCAAAACGTGATCATATGAATATGCTTTTCATTGTTAATAGAGTTGAAGGAACAAAATTTCATTGGTGTGCTTTCAGTACTACATGATTTCTATGAATAATTGTAGATATTCATATGATGGTTTTCATGCAATTTATGGTTTTTTATTGAGATAGGCTATGCTATGCTAGGATTAGTTGTGTTAAGATCATTAGCAGTAGAATAAAGTAAGGTAGTTGTAAGATCGAAGACAACCTATACCAAGAAAGATAGAATATGGCTATGCTATTAGGAACATAAATTTTATTTTAGGGATTCATGCAAGCTTAAAAAGTTGTGAGTTCATAATGTTTAGAGAATGAGACAAGAGGATAACTGAAGAATTCAGAAAGTGAAACTAAGGTGAATTGAGTAATCCCTAGGTATCTCTTTCATTGGTTTAACAACAACTTTTAATTGCTTTTCTTAGATAGTTTTAGTTAATTTAAACCTATCATTGATTCTTTTGCTTAGATTTAGGGTTTTGAGAATTGAGTTCAATCTTTCCTGGTAAATTCCATGTGGTTCGACTCCGGACTTCATCGCTATTCTACCCTATAGATTGGTGATTGAATAAGGATATATATATATATATATATATTTCTAAATTGTGGTTTACGTACAATTTAACCACACCGTCTCGCGGAACCGTCAGAAAGCTAATGTCTATCTTTAGGTTGATGCATCGTCAGATGTTGAGAGTGGTTTGGTTGGCATCATTGTTGTTTGTGTGGACAATGAGGGGATAGTGTTGTGGATGGCTTCTGATGCTATGTTCTGCGAGCAGGATGTGGTGATAATTGGTGAACTTCAAGCGATCTCACGGGTGTTGCAGGAAGGTCTGGACAGGGGTTTCAATGACCTATATGTGGAGTGTGATTCACAATCGACGGTGAATTTGATTAATGGTTGCTTTCCGACATCTTCCAACCTTCTACCTTTATTAGTGACCATTTGACGCAAGATTAGTAAACTAAGGATATTTCAATTAATGTATATTCCCCGTGAGGAGAATGTTATAGCTGATAGTGTTGTGGAGACTACTCGAAGAGAAGGGTCACCAGGTTTATTAGGTGTTCTGATATAATAAGCAACACTCAAGGGCCATCTGTGTCTCTGGATTGGCCTGCGGTGTAGTTGTTAGCATGCGGGCTTAACTTAAAAAAAAAAAAAAACAAACAGAGACGTCGATCAAGAATGTATAAACAGTGCATGATGCTCTTGATAAATATAAGAAATAACTACATAATATCATATCATTATCTTCATAATCTGAAGCAAAAACATGGAAATATAGAACATGAGCAGAACTCATCAAAGTTGAGGCATGGGCAGAGGCGCCCATACTCGTGTTTAGCGAGGTTGTGCATGGAGAATCGATGACGGTGTCCGGCATGAAATTTTGCCTCGTCATAGAGGCAAAGAACGGCATGAAATTTTGCCTCATCATAGAGGCAAAGAACGGCAAGTCTCCCGGCAGTACAAGGCTGTGGTGTGGGAGAAGGCATGGATCAAGTTCAGGAAGCTACCTCATCTCTTTCAGGCATACTAGCGATCGATGAAACTCCTTAGTCATGTGATGACGCCAATAAAAATATAATATGAAACTATTATATCAATGGTCGTCGCATGGTGCATGCATGCATGTATTCCTTCATCTTGGCAGCGCATCATATCTGCTCAAGAAACAAACAAGGGGAGAGAAGAAGAGGCGAGATCGAGAGAGAAGAAAAGGCCTTTGATCTGAGCCGTTGGATGATTATGCATTGTACACATATCGGGTATGGATATAAACGGGTGTAGTTTGTAAATCCACTAAAATGGTTCAAATCCGGATCCGGGTTTCAGACCAGAGGTCCACAATCAGACATGCTTGAGTGAAACAAGTCTCAAATGAGAAACGAGTCTAACCACATTTGCCAGACTGGGTCGAGTTCAACCCGATCTGATTGAGCCAGGAAATGGGTGTATTCGGATCCGAATATCAATCATAATTTGAATTGGGTCCGGCTACGTCATTCTAGATCATATCCGACACTACCTAAGCTAGTTTCACCTTCAGCTTTTGGAACTATAACATATCTAACACTTCACTGGAATTGTCCTGAACACGAGCAATGGATATGCAACCCAGCAGTAATGCACCTTCGCAAAAACAACCCAATTTAGATCAGTACCCAACAACTGCACACATCCCCTCTGCTTGATCTCGTTGGGACAACTCTCAGCCTTTCACCTTGTACATTATCCGATAACTATCAAGCCAAATGAGTGCTTTGAATAAGTAATGCCCAAAAGAACAGTATAGGTAATAAAAGAACATGATAGATTACATTAAGAGAGATCAAGGGTCCACGTTTATCGCACTAGTAAACAGGATGCTGATGGAGAATTAACTCCACAGTGAAATCAGCACCTCTTTAGCTGGGGCTGCATGATTTCTGCTTGGCTTTCTCAATGAGAGGCTTCAACTGCTTCTTCTCCGCTAGAATCTTGAGAAAGTTGAACAGGAATGGTATGTAGTTGTGCTTTCTTCTTATGTTTTCAGTCCTCCATTTTTTGAACTTCTCCTCCTCCATAACTATCTTCTCTGAGGCATTCTCAATCCCGGAGGTCACCTCCGCGAGAGATTTGTTTATCGCTTCAATAGCATTGCTCTGCTTATTTCCGGCAAGCATGAGGTCATTCAGCTGCTGGAGAAGATGCTCCCTCTTCTTCTGGAGCTCTTTGAGCTCAGCTGTATGCATCTCCTTCCTGTTCTTTATGATTGCCATAAGATTGAACCTAATCTCGCTTTGAGAGTAGCGTTCGATCCTTTCCTGGATGGCTGGTCGCACCATGCGCAACCAATCCAAGTCTCCTGGCCCACCAGAGCATTGGCCTAGGCTGATGGGACCCTCCTTGAGACCATCTAGCTCGTACAGGATCCCGTCCACGGGAAGATAACTTATGAAGTGGTACACATCATCATCCTTGCCTGCAGCTTTCTGCTCTTCTAGCACAAAAGGCTCAGGTCTTGCAAAGCTGTTATGAGCAGTCCGAATGGGTTCACTGTTATTGATAGCGAGGCCCTTGAGTTCTGGTGGAAAGTTCTTTGTGAATTCTTTTAGCAAAGAAAGCTCAGGGCCGATATCTGCTTCCGGGCAGTTCATCAGAATAGAGAGAATAGCTTGGGTTGCACAAGCATTGTTAATAACCTGCAAGTACGCTACCTCAGGAAAAGAAATATAGCTGGAGAATGTTGAAACAGAATGCAAAAGGCAACAAATAATACTCCCAACCTGACTGGCGAAAAAAAGATTGGGGTTTGGATCTTTCATTACTGGACGATCATCTTTCTCCCCTGGTCGCCATTTGAAAAGGAAAACCAACCCATACACTGGTCTGCGAATGGAATAAAACACATCAACAAAATAGTTTTGGGTTGTGCTTGGGGGGGAGGGGGGAGGGGGGAGGGACACAAGATAAAACAAACAATTGATTTTGTATTGGAACAGATACAGACCTGAGGTTATCTAGGGATTCCAGGTCTAATGAGTACAATTCCTCCACCTGTGGAGACAAAATGAAAGAATTAAGGGCATCAAGTTAGCATGTAACAAGTAAACATATGAGGACCAGCTGAATTTATAGTGTATTTTAGTCATCCCAGAGAGCCACTATCTATACAACTATCTTTACAGATACACAGCAGAAAGAAAAACCAACAAGTTGAAACCAAGGTATTGGAGCTGGTGAAATCAAACTGAGAGCACATCCTTCATAGAATTAGTTATAGAGAGGGATTTACACACCTCAAAAAAAAGAGAACCTATGCTCCTCAGACAAGTATATTTAAGACCTCCACAAAAATGTACAATTTGAGATTAGAATTAAGGAATGTGTTGGGTCATTCCAATTAAGGGATCAACAATGACCAAGAAATGAATAAAAAATAATTTCTTTCGTTTCTAACGATTTACAGGAGCAATGTCCTTGACTCTTCCATCTTCTCTCTCAGAAACTAATAATTACCACAAATTGAAAATGGAAACGATTGTCTAAAGTCATTGTTCCTGCTTTAAACATGACTATATTTACTACTAAGCTGGGTACACCAGGCATTGCACCTGCTACCATGTCCTAACACTGTAGAGTTCCTTTACAAGCGCACCTACTGTATTTTTGAAACAACAGATTCTACCTTTCCCACTTTGGTGCCTCTAAGGCACTGTAGCATCTCCATATGAAAGGATGGCAAGGATGGCGTTACTTGTTAATTTCAAGCAACAGAAGCTCAAGACAGTCAAACAAACTCCTTGCAAATCAATTTAAGCAATTATTTCTAAGGTTCTTTTTGCTCAAGATATGTACAAATGGCCACAAGGAAAGGTCTTCTTTCTGTTGATGACATAATCAGTAGTTAATGATGCAGCATTGTTATAATCATTCTAATGAAACGACAAGAACCAAAAAATTAACAATCTTTCCTGATGGTGCTGACATAGAAACTCAGTAACTTACACATAAAAGTTATTTGACACAAATCACAACATAAGGGCATTGATCACCAACATTGTTTAAAAAAAGAACAAGTTAACAGGTGAAACAACCGTACTTGGACACCTTTCACTTGCATCTGTTGTATAAGTTCCGTGAAAACACCTGACATGTGAAAATAACATTAGCACAAGGAATGTATACATTGATTCAGCATTTCCAGTCTCTGTATTGAATAAAAACCAAATGAATAAAAGCCCAATGCATCTTTTCAACGAACATCTAAAAATCTGATACACCCACACTGATAAATCTACACAGAAAAATTCAGTCGTGGCTTCTGAATTCGCATCATGTGTACCATCCTGCCACTTGCAGTTTCGAGAAGTACTATGCATATGTGAGCCACCTTAGGGGAAGAAAATTGGAGTTGTGGGAAATAAGAAATACAGATCACACCGCTGCATGTGAATAATTGAACCAGATAAACCATATATAGATCAACTCAGATGGTTGAAATCTCTGAAGTGAACAAAATTAAATATATCAGGCCACCAATGCAGCAGCATTATCACCATAGGAAGTTCAAACCTAGGTTCTTGAACATTTTCAAACACCAAGAGGTACAAACTTTAAGTTGCTAGAGACTTCCTAAGAAATACCGCAGGTATAAAGTAGTTGCTGCAAAAATGTGACCGCCATATGCTTAGAAAAGGCAAAATGGCCAACTTATAATGTCATTTACAAGGTAGTACATGAACCATTGAATGCCCCAAACATCGATCACTATTCTTAATGTCTTATAATACTCACCTACACAGTAATATTATTTTGTTGTGCCCAACTTAACCTCCTTTTAGTCTATCAATGAGATGACAGTACTCCATATGATTATAAGATAGGCATAATACTCATCATGTTCATATGGTTAGTTGTAAATAGGTAGGACCAGGTCTTCCAACAATATCATTTCACATTGCTAATGGGGTGCATGGAAATCAGTAAATGTCTAAAAGGTTCAACTACTCAATTCCTTGGCTCATTTTCACCAACTGGTTGAAAATCAAGTAACCTCCCAAAAGGAGGAAGCAATCCTAGTTCTGAACTTCACTAGCAGCATATAATAATCATTTACATCTTAGGGACAGAACAACTGTAAACAATAAAACATGCTCAAAACTACTGCAGTTGGCAAATGGAAATGTCAAAGTATTCTCACTCTAGTAGCAGAAATGAAAGACAGAAAAAAAAATATATTATGTGTATCTTGAATAAACTATAAAAAAAATAAGCTACAAGCAAAGATTTTATAGCCACCTCCTGAGAATGTTGTAAATGCGGCATCTCAATATTCGCACAAGATTAAAGGACATACAATACCCCAATATGATAGGTAAGCTTGTAGAAAACTTTTAGAATCTGAAGTCCGCAATGAAATTTTGCACCAGAAATAATAATATCAAGACGAGTAAAAATAAATATGCAAACGTACCGGGATCAGATTCAATGGTGCACCAAGACATGTTGAATGTATCTTGTAAAACTGCAGATAGAATAGTTGCCATTTGTCTTGTTAGAAATCCTCATGGTAGCTAACTAGTGAACGTAATAATTTACTAGGAAAACAATGTTGGCAAACACGAGAGTCAAGAGCACTAAACAATGGACCAATTAATCTAATAAAGCCAGAAAAAAAAGCTTCATTGTTAGATTAGTTTAGAATGACTGATGTTTTTCATTCTAACAAAGAGAGACTGTTGTCAGATTGTTCGGTGATTTGACTTACTTTTCATTCTGACAAGAGAGACTGTGTTATGGCTAAGACTATTTGCAAAACAGTTAGTCTTTTCATTGTGCAAATTAGCTGCACGACTATTTTTCTAACTAAAAGGTTCCCACCCAAAGAAAATGAAAACAACAGAGCATACACTCTTCAACAAAGAGTTGCATATTACCAAAGGAACCAATAGTATGCTGCTTTAAAGTTAACCATCAGCTTTCTAGATTTTGTGGAAACTTGCTTGACTGGCATCAATTCTTTATCTTATTCTACAAGAGAAAACCATAGTTTGACCCTTGCAGATGGTTGTAACCTGGATTAATGACCTCTTACAGTATCTAAGGGGTCTAGTTTTCCAAAAGTTACTAATCCATGCTTATATTATAGACTTCGAACGTTGTAGAAGCTATGATTTCCTCCATTAGTTAGATAAGCACTGGCTTGAAATATAGATGTATAATCATCGCACAACTCACAGAATACATCAACTTAAACCGATTTCTTAGAGAACCCAACAGAAGGAATGAATAAGATTCAGAACAATCCTTTATGTATATATCACGAACATATTTAACTGTCATTCTTCTGAATGCTGATGCTGGTACAGACAAAGGTTAAAATCGATTGCTTACTATAGGTCAAGAAAAAGATATCATGAGCCATGCTTTTTTCTCACTTACAAATTCAAGTACATACAACCCAGACCGGAGAAAAACTCAACTACTGAACACTGTTAAATGAAATATAGTTACCGATTGATGGATGTTCAATTCACCTAGACTTTCATGCAGGAAAAAGGAACATTTAGTAACCACATAATTGAACAATAAGATAATCAAGAAATGTAAGCCTTTTAAAAACTGCAGATAAAGCCGACGATTGAAGCAAACAAATCATGTGAAGAAAACAGGAAAGGATAAGTACCAGTCAGTCAGTCACGAAAAGCCTCAGAAGTTAGCTCCGAAGAAATTTCAAGAGGCAAAATTGATCCCAAAACCCTAACATCAAATCAAGTAGCAAGTAAACTTCTAGCTAGTTTCAGAACAATAACAAACATTGAGATTAAATCAAGCAATAGAAAAAAGAAGAAGAGGAGCACCACCGTTGAACGAGGGCTTCGAGGGCGAAAGAGACGACGAGGTCGAGGGTGTGAGCCAGAGAGGGGAAGAACAAAGAGAGCAAGAGAAGACGGGGGTGATGAGGAGGGGGCGCCGCTCCGCTGTGCTCAATGTATGTTAGGTCGAGCCAGATTGAATCAAGACTCGGTCGGAATCAAATTTCTGGAGCTCGGTGGCGCTTTCCAGATTGGGCTCGGCCTATTCTGATTCCGACTAGACCGATTGACTCGATTCTTCTTTAAATGTTAATTTAACCACACCCTAGATGCTAGTCATCTCCCTTGGACTTGAAATAAGTGGTTAATAGAAGTCCTTTCGAAAAAAAATTGCAGGACTTGAACTTGTAACCTTCACGTCAAAGATCACGAGTTAAGGCATGCATCTAGACCCAATTAATAAGTTACTTTGTAGTTAGATAGGGAAGCTAAAGTCTAAAAACGTATGATTATTTACGCCACGTGTCTAGAATTTCAATGTGTTTCTTAATATTAGTGACATGGATAGGCATACATCTATTAGGGATGGCAACGGGGCGGGGGTGGGGTCCCCGACCCCGACCCCGCAACCTAACCTAGAACCCCGACTCGATAGTTACTGCACCCGACCCCGCCCCGCACACCTAAACCCCACCCCCACCCCCACCCTGCTCCAAAAAATTTTGACACATTGAATATATTATATCTAATAATATACTGAAAACTTATCATTTTAAAAAGCAATTCAAACAAAACTTGTCTCTATGAAATGATACAAACATGAATTGTATCAATAATAACTCAAAAATATTGTCCAAATATGATTAGGTTAAGACTTGTTAGGAAAACGAATTATCGTGGGGTAATATATCACTATATTAATTATTATAAATATTCAATCGGAACGGGGGTGTCCTCCCCCAGCCCCAATCGGGATTTTACACACTTCCCCAAAACCCGATTCCGAACCCATTTAGGGTCCCATGAACCCGTCCCATTAAGGACGGGGTGGGGCGGGGCAAATTGCCATCATTTCCACAAAAAGAAACAAAATAAGAGATTGAGTTTGCCCGAACCCACTCCATTAGGGACGGGATGGGGCGGGGCAAATTACCATCATTTCCACAAAAAGAAACAAAACAGGAGATTGAATTTGCCGATACAAGATAGTGGGATCTTCTAATTTCACCACCCAACCTAAAAAGTCAAGTCGATAGAAATGGGCAAGCTTTAGATATTTGTATTACAAATTTATCAAGATACTTGACATATGGGTTGACGCTGGATGCGTCTAACCACGCAATTGTGCTTCCTCTTTTACTAAACGGTGGCTTCTTGCTTCAAAGAAAGACTCAACAACAAGCTTTGCCGGTACTGTCCCTCCTCTTGAAGTAGCTAGCATTGCAAACCACCCCCACAACCACTCTTCTTCCAAACGCCGGCATTACTAAAATTATACTCTCCGGCGTCCCCAGAGGGCTTAGCGTAGGTATTTTCCAACCTCCACAACATGCGCCACCCCATCCACTATCTCTAAAAAGCTCTTTCAAGATGAGGCTACAATCATGGAGACCGTCCTCACCTTCCTTCCTACTCACGCCTCTGCAACCATCTCCAAATATAATAACAACCCCCACGGCCTCTCTCTTCCACCAACCCACATCCCCCAAAGCATGCATGGACCAATCTTCTACCAACTCCACTATGAAGATAGGCAAGCTTTCTTACCTTTGGACTCCAGCTGTTCTTGTTGCACTTGCATCCATCCTCCTTGTTTTCTACTCCCTCCCAGCATCCAAAACTAGTACTCCTATTACCTTGCCAAGCATTGGTGCAAGCTTTGAATTTTTAGAAGATGCCATCGCTCTGGTTAGAAGAGGAGTGTCGTGGTGGCGCCGCCACCACCACCACCATGACAAGAAGCGAAGGCCGGAGTGCCATGGCTCGAAATGGGCATCAAATATTGTGTCTACTCAAAATGTGACCCTCATCTTCACTGTTGATCTCCGTGGCTGCGCAAACTTTAGCAGCGTGCAGGAGGCCATCGACACCGTCCCGGACTTTAGTCCTAACCGGACCCTCATCCTCATCAACTCTGGAGTCTACAGGTTACCAATTAGTCAATTAGTTCATAACTCATCATATATATTCTCAAGCTAGCGTTGACATGGATTTGTTTGCTGGCAGGGAGAAGGTGGTGGTGTGGGCTAACAAGACCAATGTCACAGTTCAAGGCCAAGGCTATCTGAACACATCTATTGCATGGAATGCCACTGCCAACTCCAGTGGAGGCACTAATAACAGCGCCAGCTTCTCCATCTTTGCTTTCAACTTCATAGCTTATAACATCAGTTTCCAGGTTGCTTCTCTCGATCTCTTGTCCTTGCTGGTCATCATGTATTGATGCGCCTATAAAATTGAGACTCATTTTGTGGTAATTGGATGCAGAACACTGCGCCTCCTCCATCCCCCGGAGCTGTTGGCGCTCAGGCGGTCGCGCTGATGGTTTCCGGAGACCAAGCAGCCTTCTATGGCTGTGGAATTTATGGCGCCCAAGACACGCTGCTGGATGATCAAGGGAGGCATTACTTTCGCAACTGCTTCATCCAAGGCTCCATTGATTTCATCTTCGGCAATGCTAGATCCCTCTACGAGGTCTGCAAACAGACTGTTTCATTAGAATGCCATCCTTGCATTAGCACAATAAGCTCCTCGTGAGCTTCATCACATATATATATGTTTAATTAATTAATTAGCAGGGCTGCACGATCAATTCGATCGCGAATGACAGCACAGGGGCTGTCACCGGCTGCGTCACGGCACAGGGAAGGCAGACGGCGGCGGAGAAGTCCGGCTTTTCCTTTGTGAATTGCAGCATTACTGGATCAGGGAAAGTCTGGCTCGGCCGAGCGTGGAAAAAGTATTCGACAGTCGTCTTCGCCAGAACATCCATGGCCGGCATCATAGCTCCTGAAGGATGGGATAATTGGAATGATACTTCCAGAGACCAGTCTGTGGTTGATCCTTATTTCCATTACTTTTCTTCTTTTATCCACTCTTAAAGATCATTTCTAATTTCTAAACAAATAAGTAGGATAACACGATCGATCGAACAACTTAGTACCTCTGTTCTGTTCTGATACCGGCCATGTTTTAACTAAGCTTAGCGTAAAGTAGCAAAATTTCTGAGTAATTTTTATATGGAATTCTAACATATGGAAACTCTTGCAGGACGGTTGTATTTGGTGAGTATAAGTGCGTTGGAGCAGGGGCTAACTGCACAGGAAGAGTTCCATACTCCAAGCAGCTTGGAGACTGCGAAGCAGCGCCATTCACGGACATCTCTTATATTGATGGGAGTGATTGGGTCCTCCCACTCCAGCCAAACCATTGGAGCAACCCCCATGCAATGGCCGTCGCCATAGAGAGATCATTACAACACACCAGCCAGAAATGAATACTACTAGAATCAATGAGATATAAGCCAATCTGATTGCAAAGCTATTATTGATGCCATGTAGAAAGTAAAAAAAGGGTGGTGCTTAATGGTTAAGAATGCTTCATGTATACATACATACTTTAAAGTATATGTTTAGATGTCTACACCTTGAATTAAGTTATCCATCTACCAGGTCTTATTCATGTTGGGACTATTGGAATATACTATCAGAATATAATAACAATATATTAAATTTCCTTTTTAAAATTTTAATTGACTGAGCCTGTTAACCAGACTTTAAAAAAACAACAACAAATGCTCCGTCTTCGCCCGCCCAGGCTAGAAGCTCTAAATCACTCCGCCATGAACTCACATTCAAAAGATCCAACTGCAAAAGCCAATATATATAGAGGTACAGATCCAAAGCAATAATATGGACAAAGAAAAGGAAAGAAAGAAAGAAATGAACAACATAGATTATAGTTCAAAACTTATAGAAAAAAATATCTAGAATATATAACTGTTGCTCAATAATTTAAATATCCAGAACAAATCCTACTTTTAATAGCAGAAGAGCTTGTAGAACTTCATGTGTATAGAATAGGATTTAAAATAGGATTCCAATTTGATCTGAGCTCAAATACCAACAGCTTAAAATAGAATCATGGGCTCTCTTCCCGGCCCGTCGCCACTTACCCGCCACCCTTATAAAGCCTCTCCTTACAAAGCGAGGTCGAACTAACTCGAGATCTCTCGCTATTTCTCCAAGACTCCAACCCTCTCTCTCTCTCTCTCTCTCTCTCTCTCTCTCTCTCTCTCTCAGGCCTCCGTATGAAGCTGCTGGAATGCCCCCGGGGACGGAGGACTCCCAGGGCTCGAGCTCCTCCAATCCAAGGTACCGATTTCTTCCTGTCTCGATGTCTTTCTTGATGATCGTGCTATTGCATTGCCGGTTTATCGATCAGCTTCGTGTTAAACTTTGCGCCTTAGTTGAAGATGGGTCTAAAATTTTACTTTATTGTGGAGTTGTATCGAATTGGTATAGTTGGATCGAGGACATTGATAAGGATTACCTAAGACCCTAAAAATTTCATCTTTTTCTTTCTTTCTTTCCTTTGGCCCTAATCTGAGAGAGGGGCCTTTGCATAACTCTTGATGATTGGTGAGGTGTTTGATGGCTGGTTTCTTTGTGTTTGTGTAATTGAATCGCCTGGGAGCGAGCCAAGGGAGATCCAAGAATGACATGAACTGGTGTTCGATTAAAAGCTAATTCTTGGAGTATAGCATCTTCAATAAGCAGCGGAGACCGTAGATTTGAATTGAAGAGGTGAAATTAGAGTAATTATCTGTTTCAGGCAACTCATTCACAGTGCCAAAGAGAGAAATCTCCAATTAAACCCCATCATGCCTGATTGAGTTAGGAAAACATTGAATAACTATCCTGCATCGATATGTTAGTGAACTAGATTTGTAACATCATGGTTGACGAGAAGTTGTACACCGTTTGGTTATATTAAGATGAGTTTTGGATATAGAACGAAGCTTTCAAACTCATTAGCAATTCGCTTGAAATCTTTGAATGAACGGATGATGTCTAAGGATTGGCGCTGAGCAGTAGACTGTAGAATTTTATTGGATTGGAACAGGCAATCGGCGAAGGAGTAAGTTGGGTGGAGAAATCTACTATTTGAAATGCTTTCATATTACCTGCTGATTTACTGGACTCTGTTAAACATATACTGTTAATCTAAACTAAACAGCATAGTTCTAGTTGAATTGCTGTGCATTTTAATTTTCTCTGTGGTTATGTAGCATGCTCATGCCCCATAATAAATACTTTTCTTTACTAAAACGGTGTGGAACTCAGGTTTTTCTACCTACATTGATATAATTTTTGTGAATCAGTTTATAAGCAATTAGTGGCCTACTTCAGAACCTTGTGACATAAACATTGCTTCTAGGATGTATTGCTTTAGGTATGGTGCTAATTGGTGACAATTTATTAGCTGTTTTTCTGAACCTCGACATAGGACTGTCTTGATTACTTTTACTTCATCTTTTCTCATTGGCTACTGTTCTTTCCTTTTGAATGATTGACAAACAGCTTCTTTGACCGAGTTATCAGGCTGCAAAAACAGTTCTTCAGGCTCTATAGCAGCTAGTACATATCAAGGCAGTTCTTACCATGCTTCTAGAAATAATGAGAAAATGTCAGAACTCTCTCTGTCCCGATGCATTACATCATGGAATAGGAAACATATGTTGGGCTCAATGGAAGCAGGAGCCATTGGATTTGAATCAGATGCTCAAGCAGCTCAATTTCATTCATGTGATAACGGGTATGTAACTTGTAAGACTAGAGCTTTATAATGCATTCCTGTTTAAATCGTGCTCGTTGTCCTTTGATATTGGTCAACAACTATTCCAAACCTCTGGCCTTCAAAATGCATGTGGCGTCAGAAACTTTGTCATTAGTTTCTTCTAGGATCCAGGTACTAGATACAAGACTATTATCATAATCTCTTGAATAGTCGACACGCCTTAATTTGTTCAAAACAAGATCACTGCCAGAGAAAAGATGACCCAAGTAATGAACAGCATGCACAAGTTTCCAAGAATCTCATGAAAATAGCATTTCGCTGGCTCTCTTTCATACTGGTAGGACATGGTACTGCTACTCTGACTCACCATTCTCTTCTGAGATAGACTTCTCTTTTCTGCAATGCAGGGAAAATGAAAGGCACTTTAATGATCGAGCTAGC
The DNA here is from genome assembly GCA_963920575.1 of Narthecium ossifragum. NCBI lineage: Eukaryota > Viridiplantae > Streptophyta > Magnoliopsida > Dioscoreales > Nartheciaceae > Narthecium > Narthecium ossifragum. The sequence goes on from OY986964.1 coordinate 32,986,663, forward strand.
ACCCATTTTACTGCAGGACCATCACCTCTTAGTCCAGATAGCTCCGTCTTACTGGCAACAGGAAGTTCTGATGCTTGGCTAGCAGTAGGAAGTTTGGTATGGGCTAGAATTGCTCACCAAGAGTGGTGGCCAGCTGAAGTAGGTTATTCGTATTATTTCTTTTGTTGCTCTTGAGGAAACTCTCAGGCATCCTTTTGGCCTCACATTGAGCATCCGTTTTAATTTAAGTTTCTCTTCTGATCGAATTTTCTCAGATTGTCGATGAAAAAGTTGTTTCAGAGCAGATAAGAAGCGAGCATGTCGGTCATGTTCTAGTGCAACTATATGGGAGTTACAAGTAGTAAGTGTGGTTTCTTCCTTTGTTGATCAGTGTTGTAGTTAGCCCTTGTCTTTTGAATCCCAACTATATTCTTTTTTTAAAAGGTTCTAGCTGCGAAACTGAAGTTGATTCTTTGTTTCTCTTTCCAGTGAATGGGTGGATCCAGTAAAAGAAGTGTCACACTTTGATTACGTGAGTATATATAACAATCTACTAGCTAGCACCTTTTTTGTGCATATTTTTGTCATCGTTGAATATTTACTGCTAGGCTATTGAGACACAAAAGTACAAATCGTGCATATATATAAAAGCTTGGACCATATGATCCATCTTTTCAGTAGCTTCTAACATTGCATTTCTTTTCCACTTTTTAGTGCTTTGAGGAAAGAAGTAAAAATTCTCTACCGGGTTTCCAAGATGCTCTGCAGCAGGTAATTGTAGATGGGCTTTCTAGACTGACTCATTTCTGTGCTTTTAAACCCCGTCTTTTCTCAGGCTTTGTGCACGCAAGTACATGTTGGCCCTCAAAAATGGCCAGCTGATTGTTCTAGTGAGCTGAAAAGCTCAATTAAACATGAACAGCCAAATGGTACATCAAGTTCAAGCGAATTTCAGGATGAGTGTGCTGATGAAGGGAGGGGTAGAAGGAAAAGGAAACTCAAGATTCATTTTGATGTAAGTGTACATTAAGACCTGCCGTATCTTTTCTTCCTTAAATTTAATATAAGCTCATCTCAAGTTCTGTGGATGAAAACATATTATGCCTTTCTCTTTTCTAATGCCTAATAAATTTTTGTTTCCTAAGAATCCTGAAGTCCTGCAATAAGAATTCATAGTTTTTCAGGAACATGACTCCTAAAGACTATCAGTCACACAAGGAAAGAAAATTCTTAGCCTAAGCATTCTCTTTTCAGGAGTTGACTGCACAAAATAAGTCGCCAAGAAAAGCACGACGTTTAAAGATAATGCGGCACCTTGGGCTCATTGCTCCAGCTGGTTCTCCTTTCTCATTCTAACAGCAGAGAATAGCGTGACAGAGTTGTGAAGATCTTTCGGAGCTGATGACTCTCGAGTTCAAGTGTACACTTAATTCGTTTTTTTCCTTTTTCGCTTTCATTTGATGAGTCTTATAATATTCTACATCAGAGGGCTCGGACTTCTTAACGTCTGAATTTTGTGTGCAATGCATTGCCTTTGGGAATTAGGAGCTTATTTTACTTCATCAATATTGTAACCGATATTTGTCATTAACTGTATCAAATAAATATCAATTAGAATCCAATCCAATCAGATATTCTGGTATGAATGAAATCCCGAAGCAATCCAGACACGATCCTATGTGAAAGCTTTTTAAATTCCTTTTTCCCTTGATCGTACGTGAAACATGGATTCCCTGTGATATAATTGACAGAAGAATTAAAGCAGAGGTAGTGCTATTCCTAATATCCATAGGCTTGGTGGTCTCTTATGCACTTATTTCTAGCGCACCAATGGTTTGAAACAGCTGATCAACAGTTACTCTCTTTTTAGGTAGAGAGCATGAACACACTGATTGGTGATAGCAGCCTAGCAGGATGTGACAAACTGAACCCGACTTTATTATCAAGGTTCGAATTAAATTTCGATTTGAGTCCTATAAGAAATTAAAGAGAAACATTTCAGTTTCAGGTTCACTCTATTAATTTCAGCTGCATTTGCTGAAACAATCCAAAAAATATCCAACAGTGATCAAAATATAGCCCGATTCTTGTATGGGTTTCTGTTCAGGTTTCGGATCCAATATGGGATCGTTTCCTACAGAAATCCCATATCACGATCTATATATGGACTATTAAAACTGAGTATGTTTTTTTCTCACTATATCATGGAAAAAATTCTAACCAATTAGGTGAGGACGAGCTTCCAACACTATATATGCGAAAAAGCCAATTAGACATCAAATACTAAAGCGAGATCCTCATGCATTGTCATAACCCAACAACCTTGAGAGATCTCACCGTCCGTCCATGAACCGGATTGGTGTTGAGAACCAAATTAAAGGAGTGCTAGCCATGGATCATGGATGGAGGTGAGGAGGTCCACCTCTTTCTATTCGATTGTCTTCTTCTTTGAGAGGGGAGAAAAAAGATGGAAGCGCACGTGCAAAAGCAGCAAGGCGTACTCAAACAAAGCCTTTTCTTAGGTAGATAGTACTTGGCACTAGTTGCAATAGCAATCGCAAGTAGCTAGCTAGCAGTACAAGGCTCGGCATATCCAAAGATGCCGAGCCACAACGACCCACAAAGCTACAAAGTGGTATCGCCAAGACGAGGCGTGCATGCCGCATATGCTCAGAAGATCCACCCTCTCTCCTACTAACTCTCCTAACTTTATCCTATGATCCCTAGCTTTAAATGGTGGCTTCTCCAACCCCTTTTATAGTTGTAGTCATGCATTGCCATGAAGACCTCCCCAACACCCCTATAAGATCCTCAAACACACACCACACTTGGGCCCTCTCCATCACTGATCCTATCTATATATATATATATATATATATATAGAGAGAGAGAGAGAGAGAGAGAGAGAGAAAGTCATGATGTGATTGATCGGCAGGCCGGCCGGAGAGTGCTCGGCGTGGCCACGCCGGCCTGAGGGGTGGGCATGGCCGAGTAATGTATGATGGTGGCGATCGATCGGGACGGAGACCGGTGCCGTCTCCGGTGTCCTGCAGGGCAACTTGCATCCTTTGGCAGTACGTACCTAGCTACGCTCTCTCATCGGGAAAACTTTAGGTAGTCGACCGGTGACCGGAGTTGGTAGAGGGGAGGCGTTAGATATAGTATCTTGTTGCAATTATATATTTTATTTTGGAATAAGGGTAGATGGCTGGATTTATAGCTGCCATTGTTTGCTGTGCTTCTGGACTATATATATCTACATGCTAATAACGCATGCTTGCAAACCAAAATAAGGTGTAATATGAGTGACTAGTATTTTTCCATTTTTCTCATGCAAGTGTTCTCTCTCACATATTCGTAACCATATATGGATTATGGAAATAGTAGTAGATGAGCACTTTTAATTAAGCAGTGGCTCACTGTTGATCGGTTTGCGTCCTTGAATTAGCTCAAAAAATAATATATCAAAGATCCGACTAGTTGACGTATGATCATCAAGCGATGCCATTGCACTTACTATACGATCCGTGAGACCACATAGCTGTCGTATTTTATTTTATTCTATTATATTTTCTAGATGAATTGAACCCGAGCCATGAAGAAGAGGACTGCTCTCATCTTGGATTCAAGCACTGACTCCGGAGTTGAGTGGCAATTTTTAATGGAAAATAGTTACGACAATCTGACACAACCGGGTTCCACGTTTCGGTTTTCCTTGTTTAATTCGGTGGCTTCCTGTCTTGTTTTATATTTTCAATGGCTTTGAGACTAGTTTCAGGGATGCGGTAGTCGTCAAAATCCGATACATTTCAAGAGTTTCGGATCAGAACGGTCAAAACTTCAAACCATGGAACACAATTTGAACAGGTGTAGGTTGTGGCGGTCAGAGATAGAGGAGCTTTGGGTATAAGTGTTATGAGCCACTTTCGGTAAAAGGCTCAATTAATAAAAAAAAGAAAAAAGAAAAAGAAAAAAAAGAGAGAGAGAATGGCCTTCAGGCTCCACACATTACAAAAGAAAAGAAAAATATTTCTGACGCAACACAACATATTTGGCGCAAACTCATAAGCCCCAATAATATAATCTTCCATCTCATGTAGCCTAGAGTGACAGTGGACAATTTGTTGTTTATGCTAGCGTTATATATGTTTTAAATACGGGCTTAAAGCTCCCTACCCTATCATAAAAAGTCACAAAGGGCTGATGACAGCGAGATCTATAAATATCTAATCCGTTCTCCTCCCTAACGCAAGACGGCATGAGTCACTATGTTTTTGGTTTATTCTACTCTCAAGAGAAGCAAAACAAAAGAAAAAATAGGGCAAAAGGCACTTAAATCGATTAAAACGTCCACGATCCTCAATAATATAAGAGTATCTACACTAAACAATCCAAAAAGGTGCTCAAAATTAAAGTGCTAGATATTACTTATGCATAAAATAAGACCATTACGTAGGGATACTAAAACACACTTTAAACACCACAACGTGCGGTAGGCACCACTCGCAATCACTAACATACAGTCCATGATTAGCCTATAAAATTGTGAAATACAAACATTTTGAAAAAATTACAAGGAAAAGAAGGAAACGCCAAAAGGCCAGAGGGACATGAGTACAAATTTCATGAGATAAATATCAAGTTCTTTTTCCCCCCCATAATTTGTAAGCATGAACCAGGATAACACATCAACCTTTTCCCTATGAAACATGAAGTAACTTCCCAATTGGTGGACTACGCAAACATTATTACCCAAAAAAAAGAATGAAAACATTGTAACTCTCCCCTGTACACGGCAAATCCATCTTTGGACATCCTATGTGAAAAGCACTGCAAAAAGTGGCTCTCCTGACACAATCCAAAGGTAAAAAGACCCAAACAAACAGGCAAAAATGTTGTATCAGCTATTTTGCGTTACTTGAGAGAAGAGGAGGCCTATAATTGAGGAACCAGCTTGTGTAGCATAGACGTCCCCTGAAACAAAAAAGGGTGGGCACCTTTCGCATACCCGTGTAACTGCAAGGCAAATTGGTAGATCATAAATCGCTGATAAATAATATTTCTCCAGCTTAAATCAAAAGGTATAGATTTACCTGCTCAATTGTTATGTTAGCAAAACCAAATTTCTTAGTCCAGATAGATTCAGCACCGTGGGCCGCAGCAAGCACAAAATGCTTAACTTTCATGGATCCCAGCATTCTTTCTATGCATGAGAACAGAGACTGGAAGTAGCCCTATATAATGCATATTGTTTAGTCAGCTGTGCGAAGATACAACAGCCATTGAATTGATTATAAAGCTAGTGCATAGCCACAGATCACAAAAGGACAGAACGATAATACTTCTGCTCACATCAAGATAATCATACTATTTGGTCAAAAGCTATTATAAGTACTCGGCTTGGTCAACAAGCACAAATATTATCTCTGCAAGCACAAAAATCCTCAGGATCGTTCTACTTTTAAATCACAAATATTATCTTTAAAATCATGAGAAATATTTTCGGTCAACCTTCATGAATCCATTTCCCGACTGCAGTTATACAACCATTATATTAAATGTCACCTAAAGCTATGAACTTCCGTCGTTACACCCTTTTTGTGCAAAAATTAAAATAGAGACTGCTAGCAGTGAAGCTTTGTGCTCAGTACTTCAAAAGGGCCATAAATAATGTGGCATAAAAATAATAAATATCCGAGTGATAAAATCCATCTTCCATGAGCATATGCGTGAGCATTTGGAACATATCACAAGAAAAAGAACATGAACTACCTTCCCTTGACCTTCCCTGTGCGTAGCAGCTAATGCAAGTTCTGCAACTTCACATCCCAAAATTCGTAGAACGCAAGTTGACATGACAGAAGAACTGCAAAAATAGGAGATTCAGATCGACAATAAAATACTATCCTGATACCAAATGAGGTTACGATCTTAGTTCTAAAACAACTCTTACTCGACAGTCAGCACCGCACAATACATCCCCCCAAAATCTTGGTCTCCAAGACTCTTTCTGCAAGGGAAGATATTAAGTCAATTGACCACCAGATTCTTGCAGACAAAATCATAGCATCAAGAGATACAATTTCCATAGAACAAACTCATATCATCGTCATATAGGTGAAAGCCATCCTCACCCATGAACCATGTAGGGTATCAGGTTGCATCCTTTTAGAGGGTCAAGAATAGGATCAAATGACTCCTGCAATAAAAAGCAAGCGAACATGAATCAAAAGCCAATAATAACTATGCAAGCAAAGTAACTTTCAGACTGACATGTAGAAAGCCAACAAGAACATGAATCGAAAGCAAATACGAACAGTCGGATCAAAGAAATCAAGAAGCAATATTGCATAAAAAAAACTATGCAAATCAAACCATGCAAGCAAAAGAACTTTCAGACTGATAAGCAGGAAAAGAACATGTGTCAAAAGCAAATAAGAACAGTTAGATCAACAGAAATCAAGGAGCAAGATTTAAAAAAAAGAACTGTGCAAATAAACTATGCACGAAAAAGAACTTTCAGACTGACTATGCAGGAATGCAAGTGCTTAAACTGCCATTATACACAACTTGTGAGAATATTTCTAGAAGTGCGGCCATGAGTTTGTAATTTAAAATCACTTATGAGAAAATTTCCTGGAAAAGCATCCCCTTCCGATATATATTCTTTATTAGATTCTTTTAAGTCAACTAATAATGGATGCTTCAAAATTAAGCATCAAAACTTCACCAAAGAAAAAACAGTAGGAGAAATGGATGTATAAGCCTGATGGACATGGAAAACATCAGCTACCAAGCCTACCATAGTATCCGACTTCAGATGGTCCAGAGAACAATAACACTTATACATTCTACATAGACTGTCTCTCACAACATTATAATTGCGAACTTACATGGAAAATGGAGAGAGCTTGGGAAAGTAGTGAATCAGTGTCAGCAGCAGAAAATTTCCCACTGAGAAGTCTCCACCTTACATCAAAAGTGGAACTTCCTAACAAATTTTCTTCACACTTCTTTTTGATGAGATCTGAATATGAGTCCTGGAGCTGTTCTGAACCATGAAGAAGTAACCCTTGCAAAGAAGTATAAATCCTGTTGCAGTCAGAACAACAGAACCATTCGCCTTGGGGCAACTCCTGATGCAAAAGCAGTGTTTCAGTTCAGAAGTTAATACTACCAATTCTATGAGTAGGAGTGTTAAATGGACAAAGCTGAGGCCTTCATGGCCTGGAAGCTTCAGTTTTGCGCTTAATACTACGTGCAGGCCATTGACACCTTAACCCAAGCATACTCGAAATGCATATGAAAGAATAGTACACAAACAAGTGAAAAAGATGATCAAACCTTTAACTCGGCCATGTTGCGATCCTTTAGACAGCCAACATGATACTCCTTCTCACACTGAAAAGGGAATGTATTCGACCATCTATTAATGTCTTCATAGGTAATTCATAACATTGATTCATGGTAGATACAAGACAACCTATATTAAAAATATAAATAACAAGAAGAAAAACATACTTGGTCACAAATCAGAACGGTTCGTGGATTAAAACCTGATGTGCTAAAATCATGGCATCTGCAATGCACATTAAAATGATAAGGAACTCTAATACCTAATGCTTAGGCAAATTTCAAAAATCTAACCATGCAGTATTGTGCAATTAACCAGATATATCTAACCTGCACAAGACACAGCTACCAACATCTGCCTCTGATGTCTTGACAATACGAATGCAGCGCCTAAATATTTGCTCAATTGGATCAACCCCGTCAACCCTCCCAGCAGCAATAGCATTATCATTATGCTGAAGACATTTTTCCCTCTGATGCAAATTTTCACAAAATTGACAATGCCATTCTCCATTTGGAATTGTTGAAATTCCAGCACAATCTGCAATGAACAGGTCATATTATGCACAACAAATGTCAATAAACACAAAACACTTTCTATGTGATTGTACTGGATTTGCATAACTTATAACAGAAGTACATCTTATTGGAAACTCAGGTATGTAGATTCCAATGAATAAAGAACATTCTCCCAACTGCTGTTCTCCAAAGAGTTCTTAGTCATTCACTTAATGAGTGATTAGATTTGACAAAAATAGCTTCTAGTCCATAAACATAAAGCAACTCAATTATGGATAGCAAATAAGCAAAAGAACAGTAGATAGTTCACATATTTGGATCTACTCAGGTACTGGAAGACACATGCTAAAAATGGATTTGAACCATATTAAATGCATTAAGATCAAATAAGTACATGAAAGCAGCAGGATTTCAAGATTCAGTTTTTAACATGAATCATTTCTAAAAACAAGAAAATTGTTTAGTATCATTTGTGATCTAAAACAAGCTTCACGAGTCGGATATAAACACATTTTCACCATTTCAACTTTTGACTAGTTCTGGGAGAAACATTTTGTTTTGGTTTATGCAAGTGCCAAGCCCAACAGGGTGTCATTGGTTCAGTATAAGTGCATGTTACAATTGGGAGCCGGTAACGAAATTTTCTCCAATATAATACAGGAGTGCCACCCTCCTCTCTACTCTCTCCTCTACCCTCCTCCCTCCCTCCTCTTCCTCCAGCCTCTTCATTCGTCGAAGTCTAACAAAGCCATGGCCTAGGCAAGCATGCAATTCTTGGGCCTAGTCGAGCTTTGACCCAACACTACAGCCAAAGCTCCTGCCACAAAATGCATTGGATCAGATCCAGGCTTCAAGGGTTCTACCCGGCCTGAACACTGTTTTGGGCCAAGCTTGACAAGGCCTAGCCCAGGCAGAGCGGAACAATTCCTAGCCCACCCCTCCTTAGAAGAAATGTGGAAAACCTTTCTCATTAACTTGCAGTAACAACTCCACGTATCGAACAATTTGGCAAAACCTCTCAATACGAACCTAGGGACTAACAAATATCGTTAAGTGTTAAGCGTCTTAAAACAAATCATAGAATCACATAAAATGCTAAACTCCTGACATTAAGAAGCAGATCCGTTTTCACAAACTACAAAAAGGTCACCATAGAAATTAAGAGGCGTTCATCGGATAAGTCAAGGCATTTACCTAGGTGGAAAGCTCTTGGACAGAGATCACAAAGAAGAAGGTTTCCACCGTCAGCACAAAAGCTGCAAAGATCATCAGTTTCACTGGTTGACAACTTACGGACCTTTGCCAGGGAAACTGAGAGTTCATGAAGTGATACTCCATTCGAAGTATAGATGTTATTGTAACTGTGAAATCACGACAATGGAGAAAAAAGATGAGTCGGCGTTATAAATATCTTGAAGTGCATCCACAACATGCTGAAAAATTAAGTGCGATCAACTCACGGTTTTCGTCGTGCAGCCCGACCTGCATGTGATTCGAATTGGGATGGACTAACCTGCTCATTAAGCATCACGATTAAAATAAATGACCAAAAACTTCAACAGAGCAGAGAAATTACTGAAACAAACTTTTTACCACAGTGCTGCAGCATCGGCAAAATATTCCAGACTCTTTTATATAACCTTCAAGCAATCTCTGTCAAAGACTCGAAATATGTAAGATTGTACTAGGCGAAAAAAGTAAAATAGCACAAGCTACATCGGGAGCTGCATAAGATAGCTCAAATCCTAACCTTTCCACGGACATAATATCCTACTTCAGTCCCATCTGGTAGGATTCCATTGAAGACCAATTTATGCAGTCCCAAATCCCTTGAAATAGGAAAATGCAATAACAATCAAAATTGTTTCCGAGTCGAGAAAGAACAGCAGCATCAATGAAGGAAAAGAAGTGGTACCCACTTTTTAGTTAATCTTCCACGACCACTTTGCTTAAATGGTGTTTTTTCAGATGCGCTGTCAGAAGATTTTGGAACTGATGCTGGCTCAGATAACCTGACACAATTTCGAGTATTCTAGCATTTAATGCAAGCATCATTAAAAACATTGCTCAAAATGCTCAGGCAGGCAAAGCTTTAATGTTAATGAATTAGAGAATAAGCTTCACACCAACAGCATAACCTTTATAAATACCCTATAGCATTAGCTATTTAGAAAATTGTGAAAACAAGCTATTAAAAGGAAATAAAGAAGCCAGAATAACTAAATTCACTTATTCATGTCACCATGCACTAATTGAAGCAAAACATGGAAAAAAATTCGAATTCTATTTGATCAAAGTAAAGCTTCTATTAGCTCAAAGAAACTGCCAATATCTAAAAAGTTCGATGTGAGAAAAAAAGTAAATTCATATAAATTTTCACACCAAGAGGCACTAAATTTATCCTGTAAATGGATGAACAGTGAATTGCTGGACTAATTTGGATTCTTTACATATATATTTAGGGGTGTCAACGAGCCGATTTCAAACGAGCTAGCCCCAACTCGAGCTCAGCTTGACTCGACTTGGCTCCAACTCGAGCTCGCTCAAATCAGCACAATATCCTCCATACAAGCTGATCACAGCTAAGAGACCAAGTCAACATTAATTTATAGCTGCTCCCCTCCCCTCCATCTTACTTCCTATTCCATAAGTAACTATATATTCCTCCAATCAACATCAAGGGAGGCAGTACAATAAATGCATGCCCCACGTGCACTCCTGACCCTCCTCTCAGGAAAGCAACAGCAACCCACGTGTCTGACTCGCTTTCTAACCTTTTGCCTCAAACCCTTTTTATATGGCTAGTGCAATCTGAGCCCTTGATTCGATGATCAAACAGTTGAGATATCACACATCTAATAAATTCATTAAAAAAATACGAAAAATCTTTGAACAAACATGTGTATGTTGTATTATTAATATACTTCAGCTGGATTGAGCTTATATTGATAGAGTCGACCCCAGCTCCCTGTTATCAGCTAAGGAATCAGGCTAGCATCGAGTGAGCTGTTATCGCGCTCGAGACAGCAAGGAGCAGGCTATTATCAACCTCAGGGCGAGCTGATATTGAGCAATTTTTGAGCTGCAACCTGAATTGTCACTCCTACATATATTGCCATATTCTAAAAAGATATTCACCAGCATAGAAAATCACTAGCCTGTGCAAGTTCATCAAGAGCTCAAATGGAGAAGTGGACAGTAAGCACATTGTTCCCTCATCCAAATTTTAGGAGACAGACTACCAACAATGTTATAACTAGTTCTAAGGGAGAACAAGATCTGCAGGAGATTCTATCTAAAGTTCGGTCCTAATAAATGCCTTCAAAACTTACATGATTGATGTCACCTTAACGCAAAAAATAAAGTTAGCAAAGGACCGGGCGAAGATTCACCCTAATATTAGAATTAAAGAACACAGACCTGCCTATCTTAGAAGACACATTCAACTGGCTTGGGGTCCGTTGAAATTGCTTCAATTGGAAGCATGGATCACATAACAATGAGAACTTCCCAGCTATCGAAGTATCAAATGACACTGCAGATCAATACTTATCAATAAGCATTTGTAATTCACCAAAACAAAAGGTGCACACCATAGTGGTAAGATTATTCCTCACCGTTGCATTTCTGACAAACCTTCTGGCTCTGTGGCCTAATTGCATTCTGTATTGCTGCTTGCAACATATCCAAAGGTGCATTTGAGCATGCTTTCAGTACATCCCGAAGGCTATTGCCATTCTCCAAGAAAATGAAATCTGATGGATGCTTTTTGGTACTACCAGCATGGAGCTCAAATTGATATGCTGAAACAGCCTACATTGCTTGAAACAAAACCCGAGTAATTATTTGCTTTACAAATTTAGAAGACTAAACGAAGATACAAAAGTGAGTGAAGGATAAATTAAAACCAAAGGCTTACATTGGATCCTTTGCAAGAAGGGCAGGAGCACAATATACTTCCATCCTTTATCACACCTACCAGACCAACTTGCTGCAGTAGTTATTGCCAAAATCAATATACTGAACGCAATATTAGGTATATTAGGTAAATGACTGCTTGAGCTAACAAATCTGAAGTAAAGCATGACATGAGCTACCAACCAAATCAGCCAAACAATGTGAAATATACCAAAAGTTGATAATGGCTAAATCCATTGAATGACGGATGAAAATTAAAAACAACCCAATCTTTGAGTAGAAGACAAAACTACCAAATAATATGTCATGTACCTTGGCAATACAGGAAATGTACTTGACGGACAACCCATCAAGCAAGCCAGTGGCAAGCAAGTCCTTCACGTTAGTCGGAAGCTTCGTGAGTGCAATCTTCTTCGACATCTTTAGTTCCATCTTCTTTTGTGGTGACGTCCCCAAAGACCCATTTGCTGTACTGGTCCCACACATGTTTTCCTCAGACACATTATTTCCCATAGGGACATTCTTCGCTGGAGAATTCTCCAGAGAAACCTTTAATGCCGACCTTGTGATCCTCCTTGTAGGATACTCCAGTTGACTGCGCTCGACCAACATACCATCATCCCTTTTGGCATCAATCGGCATCTCTGTCATAGTCTCCTGTGACACCAGTGGAGTAATCTTTAATGCCGATCTTGTGAATCTCCTAGCTGGCGTCTCCACAACACCACCATTCACATTAAATTCAAGAGAACTGACCACAATCGGAGTATCCAAAGAACAGGCCTGTTGATCTGCAGAGGCAATAGGACAATCTGTAGCAGGTAGACTGGCAAGACTAATCGATTCCGAGCTAGCAGGCATCTCAACGTCCACTGCAATCTTATCATCATTGATCAAGATCGAGGACTCCATTACCAATCCTTCTTGTTCCAACAGAGAAGGTCTTGGAAAGGTAACCACAGCCGATCCTTCCAGCGTACCATTCAATGCCGCTCGCGTAAGCCTCGTTGCAGGCTTGTCAATGGAAGGTGCAGCCGTGTCCTCGTCAAATCCATTATCGATCGAAATCAGAGTCTCCACCGCACGCCCTTCCTCTAATCTTTCAAGATCCACAACTTCCAGCGCAGTTCCAACCTCCTCAACAATCCTATCATTCTGCACCTCCCTAAATTCATCAACAACACTACTCATACGCCTATCCCCTCCAAGATCCATCTTCGATCCATCCCGGTCGCCATCCACAACCAATACACCCACAAAAGTTTCGGGCGTCTGGGGCTCCTCCTGGTGTCCGGATCTCTTTTGCCTCTTGGCGCTAAAGGAGAGGATACGAAGAGATGACTTACCGGAACGGGTGCGAGAGAGGGGCGTTTGAATCGCCGCCTGGGCCTTAATGGCAAAAGCAAACTCACGCTTCAGCCCCGACCTCACGCCGGACCGGAGCACGAACTCCTCCGCCGCCTCGCCCTTCGCCATCGCCGTCATACCTGCGGCACCATGAAATTATCGAATCGGATATCGATTAGGGTTTCGCGAATTAGGGTTTCTAGGGGGGGGGGGGGGGGGGGGGGGGGGGACGATGAGAACGATGCAGTAAAACAAGAAACGGCTTTAAATAGGAACCTGTGGTTGAAGAGATAGGAGGAGGAAAAGGGGTCGGGCTTATTTTTTTTTTGACGGCAATGCCCCTGTCTGGTCAGGTTTGGGGGGCAATTTGGGGAAGTGGAGGAGGTCGCTCGGGAGACACGTCGTAGTGGGACGGTTTGGATTCCGGAGATTTGGATCCGAATCCGAAGCAGGAGAGAGTTTCCAATAATACCCCTAATTGAATAGGGAGACGAAGCGTTTTATTCAGGGGGTAAAGTTGGAAAGACCGTAATGAAAGGACGAGGATGTCGTTGGCGATTAGCTGCTGGATGGCGGTGATGACGTGGTGCCGGACTCGTGGCAATTGGAAGTCCAGAATGTAATATTGGGGACGAAGGCAGCAACCTGGCATGGTGGGGCCTAGTGGTTTGGTGGGGCATGGTTGGTCGCCGACCCAACTTTATTGGAGATAAATTAATGAAAATTTTAAATCAATGGGTGACATAACCTCGTTCGTATGCCACACGTGTTCGATTGGTCGGATTGAAATTTGAAGCTCGGTACTCCCGGGAAATCTTCTAGCTGGGCCGTGAATTCGTGATCAGGCTAGCAGCTAACCTGCAACCCGACCCGCCCCGGCCCGAAGCTGTGGGCCGCACCATGGGCTCAAGCCTTGAATTGTCTGGATACCCTTTTGTTTGTTCTCCACTGTTTGGCTCCGGCGAATCCGCCGGATGGCATCCGCGGGAACGGATTTCATATCGGCATCCGCCGGAGCGGATTCCGAATCGGCGTCCACGCGTCCCCCCGATCCGTGGAGGTGCGCCAAACGCAATGTCAACCTCAGTCTCATCGAGTTGGATCAGTACCGGATCCTAGCAATTAAAAATCAAGAACATCAATCCCATTAAATTTATCACTTAAACGGAACACAAATTGATTATTCGTGTAACATCTGGACAATCTGCTAGAAAATATTTGCTAAACGTTCAACCCCAAAAGATTAGTAAGAGACTTATGAGACTGATGTTCTACGGGTGTATACAATGGGGGCAGAGAAGGATAAAGTCACACCATATAGTACAGCATCTCCTACTCTAGAATCTAGATGGCTGGTAATAAGAGGCTAAGGATGCTACTAGAAAACTACAAACCATAGAATCACTATTCAGAATGCTATCCTTTATAGCAGTATTCAAAGATTTCGATAAGCCCTCTTGAGCTTCAGCTGGGTGTATACATTTCTGCTGCATACTAATCAATGTTTCGCTCCAGGACAGTGTGGAACCCTGAATCCATGATTACGCAGCCACACATGGCTGCTGAGAAGCTTCATCTTCAACAAAGTCGACAAGAATTAGCTGACTCCAGGTTGCATCATGGGAAAGAATGCCCATTTCTTACAAGGATCAGGCTCTGGCCCGGCAACTTTCTCGTTTGCCCACCAGTCCGAACCAATAACAGGCTCTGAAGGAGCACCGTCTGAGTTGTCAAATTTAAATTCTTTAGCTGTCCCAGCAGCATCAGAAGCTCTTGCTCTCACAGGCAGGTCGTGGTAGGTTTCATCGACACAAAGCGCAGCTGTATTCCCTGTTTCATCTATGCATTGCATTCTGACAGGCGCGGCTCCTGTTTCAACCAACCCAGATTCTAACATAGCTTCACCCGAAATGAAAGGTTTCCTGGCCATACAACGAGCAACGTGTTCAGCAGTTAGTTCAAATGAGACTCTCTGATCTGTCCCATGTTCCACATTCTGCGACCTGGTAGCTGAATCCAAGCCTGATACAATTGCAGAGATCTGGCCATCCAACAGTGAACCTCCCTCTCGCGAAGCATGTCGGGACATCAGCTTGCTCGATTTGAGCCCTTCAGTGGATAAGATATTGGGAGGATCACTGGCAGGGAATACAGGAAAGGCGCTACTAAAGGAACGAAAATCAAGATCAGGGAGAGGGGAGGAAGTGCCTGAACATACTGAACCAGGTGATACAAGGTGGCCTATGGGGCTTCCTGGATATAGCTGATATGAATTGAACTCATAAACTGCGCCGTTTTCACAATTTGAATTGAGGGAGGAGGTCAGAAGCTTTGCAAATGGCACCTCAGGTGACGAAGGTGTGGTCAGGTGCACCGGTTCTGGAGGGGGAGTGAAGGGGGCAGTGGAAGGTTCAGTGGTGAAGGTGGAGAAGACAGGGGGCGAGACCAACTGCGTCTCGTTTGCGTACGGTCCAATAGCAAAAATTGAAGCAGGACCGGGTGAAGAGTAAGTGTTGGCCGCAAGAGAAGAGGACAGTACACCGACAGGTGATTGAATGGCAGATGGAGGTTCTGATTGGAGGAAAGAAGCAGGCGATGAAGGAGGTGCAACAAATGGTAGTGCTAGAGTTGGTGGGATGGCTCGGTTCTCAGCTGCCGGGGCATCGTAGCCTTGCGATGTTGGCTCAGGAGCAAGGGCTGCATGACCAATGCGTTTACTATGTTTCTGAGGTTTGAAGCACCAGTATGCACCAAAACAAGACCCCCACCTTCTTCTCTGCAAGCAAAAAATACTAAGCGTAAATTACAAAGCACTAATTTGTCAAAGTGTAGAATGTTGTGGTCCTTTGGATGTTGATAGCGTGAAAATAGAGAATAATGGCATGTTTATATGGTCTGAATATGAGCAATGAGCAGAAGTTGACACTTCTAGTGCACATGAGAAATAAATAGGAGCTAATGGCAATTAAACTTTGCAGGGAAATCATCAGCAGCAAGAATTACATGGAATAATTAAGAAACAAGGACAATTTGAAGGGCCAAGGTAACTAGAAGATTGAAATCCAAAGACTTCAGCCTGATTGCTCAAATAAATGTAGCTGAAATACTTTATGTGCAGTGTTTACAGGGAGAATGAAATTGTAATCCGCATAGGTGGAAATAGTGATGACAGCATATATGTATACAAAAATTGAAACTCTTTTGCAACAAAAGTAGAAGAGAGAATATAAACTAATCAGGAAAAGGAGAGAGAATAAGTCAGACAACCTAACTCAAAATCCTAGCAGCAGATCCTCGAAATAGGCTACCTTATCGAACAAAGTTAGCAATTGAAGACTGCATCAATTTCCTCACATATCATGATTCTCTTGAGATAGCTCAACAGGAAGTCCTTCACTACGAACAGAACTACCACCTTATTGTGAGATATCATTTAAAGGACATACTTTTATGGTCAACTAGAAATCCTTCCCACACTTCTACAATTTAAAAGATGTCAATGACATACTAATAACATACTACTTCCCCCTTTAATAAAAGCAAAGTATCATAACTAACCCAAAGAATCTTTATATTCTCCTTAGGTTTTGCTAGATTGTTGGGATGTTGACTTCCATATTCCTTCGCCCTTTCAAATAAGATAGAACAACAAACACAACTTGCCCACCATGGGATAGAATTATAACATCATAACTAAAACAGCATATTCTACAGTTATTTCTCACCCAGAAGGAAATTGGATAATCAGCTCAACTACCTCTTTAAATATCTACAACAAAATCCCTCCCCTGGCCCAGGGTTCTTTTGATCTACCATCAAACACTCTAAACTCGTCCCATCAATACAATCTCTTTGTTCCCCCAAGTTATTGGAGCAAGAGAAAGCAACTATCCTCTTTCTACGGAATATTAGATCGACACATAACCCAATTCAAGAATCCATAGACACACTGAGGAATGATACTATACTATCTTAATTATCCAGCACCGTTCACAGCACACATATCAAGCACGAAAAATAAAAAAGTGAATGCAGGCATGCATGTCCAGAGGAATCAACACAAAAGGCATTATCTGAAATATAAAGAATCTGAAGTTGATTTCTCCCTAACAATCCTTCATAGAAATAAGCAACTAAAGCAAATACCCCTAACACATTACCAAAGGAATCCATGGCAGCCCTCAATACATCACCTTTTGAAAACTAATGAGGGATCCATGAGTTCCCAATCCTTCCCAGCTCCAACTACAGTGCAGCCTCCAGCTTTTCCTATTCACAGCCCTCAATGATACTCTTTCTAATAGACATCCTTGGAAGTACACACTTTATAATCCTGTGGAAAAAACCTGAAACTATCTAACGAAAATGGAAGTTTCACCACAAATCCCAATCCTCCTCAATTCCCATCACAACCAATTACTACTATTCAAACTCAATCTCTGTAGTAACTCTCTAATTTTAATACCGATCAAAACGAATCTCCTCCTGTTATACCTACAACTTATGTTCAGTGGACAGAAAAGTTCATTGATGAAATCAGAAGTAGTTGACTATTTTCTCATGACAGCATTCATTCTCAGTTTTCATAACAAAATTCAATAAACACCACTTGCATGCAACTGATATCTAACTTAACCTGACAATGGTTCTCTATAAGCCTTGACTCTAACTGTACTGATTTCTCAACTAGCACAATATAATGGTTCCGATTATGGATCCCAGCTCTACAGCCACAAGCCATCTGATCAGTGTCCATGCAGTACTAGATCTTCAAGGTTTAGAGCAACAGTAGTCCATAAAACAAAGCGAATAGTACACACTAAGACCATTGATTATCTAAACTAAAGGAAAATATGGAGAAAACAAAATAACCAAAGAAGCCTGATATATTGCAGTGTATTAAGCTCTGAGAAACTGACACTGCCTTCACTTAGAACACTCCAAAATGCCCACAATCTACATAAACATTCCCCATTCAGCTGAGGCATGTAGGATTCGTTCTCCAGTGATATCATCATGCTCACTAAGGGAATTAGAACAAACAGAACAAGAAAAAAAACGGTCGCAAAAAAATTGAACCTTGAACATGTCAAACATTCCTTAAAAATGGCAATCCAACTCAAAAGTTTTAATAGTGACTCGAGCTGACCATGGCAACTTTGGGAATAGACATATGCAAGTAAACTATCCGGCAACCTTATATCTGTCAAGGAAAGCAAGAAAAAAGTTTCTAGATTACATTTAACAAAGAGTTCTTAAAACCCGGCATGCTTGCTGCAAATACCATCGCTCTCCCTTCTAATACATCCCAATGCTTATACACCTAGATCACACTGAAACAATATTGTAATTAACAATCAAATCTACAAATAGAATTAGCTTTCAGTGGACATAAACAGCAATATATGCCTATACGAATCAAAGTACAAAGAAAATACTGGATGAAGACCAAAATAGCAGCATCAAGAACCATAAATTTGTGCATCCATTTCCAATTCACTTTCCGATAACTCTCACCAATTCAGGACATATATCACCTTACGCACAAACACAGTTTATTTTGTCACAATCCCCACGAACTCCATAACAGGCCATTTGTACAATAAAAATCTCATACTCCGAAATAGAGGATCACCAAGAATTACCTTGATCCTACAACTTCCCACCAATCTAAAAATCAAAACACCGCAAGAAATCCAGGGCAATTAATCTAATCCGGCCAGATAGCAACCGAAAACGGATCGAGAACCTCACCTCGGCGGTGATTTGCTGAACTCGGTTCTCCGCAGAGACGATCGCCGTGGCAGCGGCGTTCACCGTCTCCGCGCTATTATTCAACCTCCTCATCCCTCCACCGCCCAATTCCGCCGGAAAACCCCCAAATCACTTCCGGATAACCATAATTCCTAGCCTAAAACCCTAGAAATACAACCGGGAACCCATCGTTAACAGCTCAAACCCTAAAATTCTCGCCGTAATCCTTCTCGAAAGCAAAAATCCATCCGCGAGAGAGAGGCGAAACAACGAGTAAATAAAACCTCAATATTAGACGAGGTGTAGCTAATTAACTCCTCTCTGAGTCTCGTCATAAAAAGGTCAACACGGCACCGGTCACATCGGCGTCCTTTAATAAATTACAAAATACCCCCCTCACAAAGTTATGTGGCGGGATGTCAACATGGTAAAATAGGAGGGGCTTTTGGGAAAAGGGTGGGTTACTTGTTAGGTGGATTAAAAAGTGGAGGGAGGGCTGCGTTGGTGGGGTATGGCGTAGGCGGACGTTAGCGTCGGCCGTGGGGGCGGTCCGTTGATCCGTTCCTTTCCACTTTCCCCCCTCGTGCGCCAGGGGGAAGTTGGCGGGACCCACACCCTTTATACCGAATAGAGGCTTTCGATGGCTTGCACGCGAGAGCGAAGGGGATCTACTAGACTACTAGTAATCAACTCACGTGAGGTGACTCATGCGGTTGTTTGGTTCGCTGCACCTATATAATATTTATAGAATAGCTTGTTTGTAGCAATTATATATCATTATTTATTATAATTATAGTATATTTTATTAAGTTCTGATGCAGCTGTATTTTTTGTGAGAATATAATTATAATATATTCTATTAAGTTTTGATGCAGCTGTATTTATTGTGAGAATGGCTTTTTAATATGATTGGATGTTGGTGTTGGGTCCGTTGGGACTTTGGCGCACGTAAGTAATCAGGTACGCGGGATGATTAGATCAAGTTGTCGTGTTTTTACTTCGGAGATCTCCATAGATTTTGTTTGGTGATAAAAGAGTACTGGAGTACAGCTTGGAGATATAAAGAGGTTTGTTAATGTAGGCGAGGACAAGATCGGTGGGTTGGCGCTGCCCGGGCCTCTGGGCTTTCGTGGGCCCCAGCAGATCCGGCCGGACGCCTTGCGTGGCGCTTTCGTAGCCACCGTTGCCAGGGACGGCTAGTAGTCGTTGGTGCCTTGGTGGGCGACAGCCGCGACACGGAAAGGGACCTAATATAGGGCCAATTGGTTGGGGAGGGCCTGAGGCTGAGGCCCATTGTTTAGTGGGCTTGGACCAGGTCCAGATTCGTAGAAAGGGTTGGTTAGGATGGGGGTCGGGAGAAGGCCCGAGACGTCGCGCGCCTATCTGGTCTCCTCGCTTCTCGGCCATATCTAGTCGAGAGCATCGATGGCCACAGCAATGGCCGTCGTCCTCTCTTGCCCCCATAAGCTTTTGGTCTCGAGGAACGCTGCGCGTTCTTATAGTTATCCCTTAACTTTAAGCCTCCGCCTTCGTGTTGGTCTCGTGACGCCTTGGTGTGGGCTTAAGCAGCTCCCTTTCTCGTGCCGGCAACAGTACTGTGGTGGTCATCGAGGTACTCTTTCGTGATGTAATTGCTCTTGATCGTTTTGGATTAGGGTTTAGTTTTTGGGGCTTTGGTTGCTGGCGCAGAGTGGAGGGGGAAGCGAAGACGGGGGCGAGCTGTGTATGCTTCTTTGTTTGGAGTTGGAGCTCCAGAAGCTTTGGTTATCGGAGTGGTGGCTCTGCTCGTATTTGGACCTAAAGGCCTAGCCGAGGTGATTTAGAATTCAATGATATGAGCTTTGATCTTTTTTACCTCTGTCGAAATGCTGGTATAACACGAGATTCCCAAATGCAGGTAGCGAGGAACTTAGGAAAGACCTTGCGTTCGTTCCAGCCGACAATAAAAGAGCTTCAGGTGGTCGCAAATCTCCGTTTCTTTATACCATTTGTGATGCGTTATATATGCTCCAATGAACACTACTCAAAATTAGAGATTGGTTTATGTGAGAGTGTACGTGTTGCAGGAAGTGTCAAGGGAATTTAAGAGCACCCTCGAACGGGAGATAGGGCTTGATGAAGTTGCGGCCCCAAATTCCAGCAGTTACATAGCCCCTTCATCGCTTCCTAGAGTAAACCAGCAGGATGTAGTTGACCCAAGTAAGTTGATAGCATGATATATCAATATATTGATAAGATGGAAAAGTGGATCCTGTTATATCTTGAGAACAGATGCAAAACAAGAAGTTACTAGATTTTTATGGAGAATAATTGCATCTTGAGTTTGAAGCAATGCTTCTACTTTTTATAAAGCTTCAATCATCTCAAGACTGGGTCTGTTGGGGTTGTATAGTGACACCCTGTATCTGGATGAATCATTCCTTCCACCTGGTACAAGTGTTCTTTTATTTTCAATCGAAGACATGGAAGATACAAGTTCTGAAAAATCTTATTTACGGATCCCATCTTCCCTCAGGTGGTTTAGGATATATGATATGTGATTGTTCCTTATTATCTCTTCTTTTTGTCTCCTTGCCATTGAGCATATGTGCTAGCTCGCGCATTTTAATCAGGGTATCCTCAGGCTAAAACCTCTTTCATCTTTGCTATGCTTTTTGCAACCTCAATCTAAAGAGGAAGTTGCAGACTTCAATTTCTGGCTTCCCTAGGCATCTATTACATAAGGTTTAATCATGAATTCAGAAGAATATCAAATTGCTTATGTATTTCCTGGGCTAAGATCTTTTCAATTTAGATCGAGAATATACCATCATGTTATTGTGGACTCCATGTTATGTTGGTCTAACTGGTTCAATCAATTACAAGAATATATATTTTGGAGCTTAGAATTAGAAAGAAGCATGTAGTTGAATCACCAGGGACACTGAAGTTGCCAAGTAAGCAACTATATTTTTGTTTCTTTATTATCATAGTTGGATATGTGTAATGAATCTTATATACCTTGAATTGGACAATGCTTTTACTTACAAAGATGTTAATGAGGCCATATATCAACTAGGTTCCTATCGAATCTCATACACCTTAATTTGGACAATGCTCTTACTTTTATGTGCCATGAGCGACTCCAAATGGCCTCCTATGTTTGGTTTGCGAAGGCCAGCAAAGGGACTTCAATTAAAAGAGATGGTGGGAATTGTAAACCTATATCCACCCTGTTTTTTTTTCTGGTACGTAGACTGGATGTGTTTGTTATGGGTGGATTTAATCCAAATTTTAGAAAATGCTAAACCACAAGTATGGTCTACACCATCTACACTTGCAGTTCCTTTTGTCTTATGTTTGTATTAATTTGTCATGTTTGCAACTATTATGATAAAAGTGCTGGGCTGGTAGAGATTAAAAATTAATTGCACTGTAAAAATCTAAATTAATTCGCCATTGCTATGGTGTTTAGTCTGTTAATTTTACATGAAACATATGTAAAACTATTAGACGTTGCACCGTGACGTACATTCTCCTGCTGCAGCATTTGTCCGTATTGCTGTGTCAGTACACATTATGCATCTTTAGATTACTTATTCTTCAAATAACATCAACAATGGTATCTGGTGGGATGTATTTGCAAAAGCCCAGAGACAAGGGGCCACAATCTTTAGCTCAAATTTTCCGTAGTTGCTTTGTGCTTTAAATTTCTGCATTTACGTGATTAACATACCTATGTTTTCTCGACCTTTTTCCTAAAGACCTATGAGCTTATATTGGACACCTACATTAGTACACATACAATTGCAACCAAAACCTTGAGTTCATACTTATGTCAAATAAGCAGATGGTGCCCCTACAACAAGGCCATACTCAAGTGAAGATCTTTTGAAAATCACAGAAGAACAGCTTGCAGCATCTGCAGCCCAAGCTAAAACACAAGCATCTGCTGAAGGACAAGCTCAAGGTTTGGATTTTCCTACTCTATTGTCTTCAATTTCTCCATGTTTCTTGTTGGCATTGGACTTCATTACATAGCATATGTGCATCGTGTGACACCAGCATCCACAGCTTCTTCGGGAGGCATGTCTACTTCACCAGTCTCGGAGGCTGCGGCCACACCTTCTTCTCCAGATACTTCTGGTCAATCGTCTAAAACGACAGAAAATGAGAGGTAATCATACCTACATGGCAGCACTGAAAGCTTCCAGACGGACTCTTGCTACAATTTCCAGTTTTGGATTTGTTACTGCAGTCACTGTATATTACTGCTGAATCGAATTTAGGTTACCAATTTTTGTGATGTGGGTCAATTTGATTGTGTTCGAGTGGTGGCTTCTTAACCCAATTTTCATGGCTCAAATTGTAACAGATCATGAACCTGTATTGAAGTTGAAGTCTTATAAAGGCATTTTTGTCGTTTTTTTTTAGATTAAATTTCTGCCAGAAATCCTAAAATCCTATCTGAACCAAAATCTTACTACCGAATACCAGACAACTAGAAAGCAGGCCAATTGGACTGTATTATTTAGATTGAAGCGATTTGCAGAGATTCTTCCGTATCTTACTTATCATTAGGACTCGGGACAACATTTACTGTCCATTTTATAGCTAGGTAGCTGAGGATTCATGCTTTCTGTAGTTAATATTGATGTGACCTTTTGAAATTTATCGACATCAACAATGTGCATCCATTATAGTTAAAAGTTATTAGATTTCTGCTTCACAGCAGCAAATGGTACGTCACTATACAAAGTTACCGGTCCTTGTGAAAGCCTCTTGATAACCCAACAGAACCAAAGACATTGTTGCCAAATAATAAGCCACAGAAACTGCGCAATATTTCACACCAGATGCAACACATTCCATTTAGAAGGTAATGCCAAATCCATGTCCAGAAACCCATATCTACATCTCGAATCCTAATACGACAAGCAGCATCTTTGGAAGGCCAGATCATATATTTACAGTAAAACCCCATACATACAACACAGCAGGGCACAATGTAGTATTCAACCAGCAACCCAGGCGCTCCTGTTTTACGATCTCTGAATTTTGCTGGCGCCATCACCGCTATCAAGAATCTTGATGGTCAACTGCAGAAGCACCACGAGTCAACATGATACGAGGGTGCCCACCAACTAGAACGTCCTTGAACCGGTTGATCGGTCCCACGACCCAGTTCATATTCTGTCACATAGGTAGAGCCCTCAGTATCCAGGTGGAAGCAAAAACAAGGCCGGCAAATTGCTTTTTACCAAGTTATTGATCTGACATTAGACACTTCCAACTCAAGTTGATAATACCAGGCGATGGTAAGTTCTATCATATAGCAGCATACAGATCGTTTCGTTCGAAGTTGACCAGATAAAAGAACACATGCTGATCTACAGTATTGCTATCTCACTCAAGGTCTAAAACTTCCAAACTTTCCAGGGATTGATGCTGTGAAACAGTGTCTTCATCATTCACTTAAAAAACAGAAAACTTTTGCTGAAAGGAACAGCGACTTGAAAAAACTAGAACCAAGATGACAGTGATAGAAGTATACAGCACAAAACCTAGATTATACAATGCTAGCATCCTGATACTTGAACAGGAGCTTGACTTGGTGAAAAAACAGGAAATCAGAAGTTTAAGTAGTACATCTTGCATCTTGAATAACAATCTAGGCAAAAGGGCAATTACATACTTAATTTTCTTCCTTGAAACAGAATGCGAGAATGAAATGCATTCCATCAGTGACTAATTAGGTTACTCTCAACTTTATGG
>OY986964.1:33011486-33062831 GCA_963920575.1 Narthecium ossifragum
TCTTTCAGCTTCCCCACGATGCCCCCGAAGTCCCCCCTCGCACTTGTACAGCATCAGCTTCTGGTTGTAGTAGAAGGTGATGTATGGGAGGTCGAAGGTGACCAGAGGACACGCGGGCTTCTTCGCCGAGGGGTTTTGCGGGGAGGACGGTGCTCGTGTTGGTGATCCGGACCGCCTTGGTGGCCTCGTTCTCCAGTGCCATGGCGAGGGAGGGAGAACTAAGCTTGGTGTCGCAGGGGCGTTTAGGGAAGGGATTGTGCGAAAGGAAAGGGCACAAAGGTGGTGGTGATGCCAGTGCCGCTATGTTGCAGGTGATATAGAGGATGGTTAGGGGGCCATTTATGGGGCTGTATGTATTCGGTGGGTGGTTGCATTGCAGTGAATGCTATCACAGGGCTGGTTGGCGACCTTGTTTGGTATGGGGTTATCCCTGTTTTTAATGGGGTTATCCTCATTCCTATTCCAAATATCAAAAGTAATTATTACGGGTTTATCCTCATTCCATCTATCACCACCACTCTACTTTTTTCTATTTCCATTCCTTAATTTCATTTTTTCTAACCCTATTCCTCCTTAACCTCACTTTTTCTAACCCCTAACCAAACGGAGCGACAGTTAACATTTGCATGTGGGATGCTTGTTTGGGTATATGTGTAAAGGCATCTATGACCTTTAATCGACATCTAGTCTATTGATAGAATACTATTGATAAATTAAATCACTACCGATAAATTAGATGTGATAATCGATAGGCATTCATCGATTATCATGATGTGTAATGTACACTGATCTTTATCCTTGCAAGTGTTGAGATTTTTTTTGAATAATTAAGCCATCAGGCTACTCAGTATGAAGAGTTACATCAAACTACCTTAATAACCAGGACAGACCCTTGGGAGTAATAACTATCTCCAAAAGAAAGACAAAATCTAAGCTGTGCAACTAGATTAAGCTTCTCCCTGCTCGAATTGCCCGCCTCGCTCCTAAGTCGTGGCAGTTCCAGGAAAGAATTTTAACCATTACTATGGGAGGGTGGGGGAGGGCTACCACCAGCGTACTCCCATTTTAGCCGTTTAGCTTCGTTGCCTGACCTTGTATCTGCCATACATATATCCTCTGAAACCACAGGAAGGACTAATGCTTACGAGGGTGGGGGGGAAAAGCCAGGAGGATGACCAGATAGGGCCGGAGACATCTCCACATCCCTATAATCACTGCACCTATCTCGGTTGCCGCTGACGTTATCTTGCAACAGGGCTTGTTGTAGCTCTACCACTCTTTGTTGATGGCAGTCCATTAGTACCGCATCATCAAGGATTTGAGATTCTTCGCTTCCTCCCTTAAACAGCTCAGCTTGGTAAGGACCAGAGGTGTGGCCAGTTTTGAGATGATTTGTGACACTGTGGAGAATAGACCCACCTCCACGAAAAGAAAGGGTGAAAAAAAAAAGCTTGGCTGGAGTTACCGTGGTACCACTTTCAGGAAGTTTTGTCCCAAAAGCTTAAAATTGATAAAAATGAATGAGCTTATGTTTTTATGTTGAACATTCTTTGAAATCGAAGACTCATTAAATAATTTGTTGACTATGACTCAACTTAAAAGCTTTAGTGAGGATGAGGAAATACTCTTTAAAATTAAAACAACCTAACATGTTTTATGTTTATTTAAACATGGGCTCGAATGAACACACAAATAAGAAAACATTCATACAATACCATAGTAAACATTCATACGATACCCTAGTGGTTCTGACCACACAACATCAACATGAGAGGTGAAGCAAATAAATAAGGACATGTCTATATTAATATGGTCTAAATGTCTAATAGTAAGCAATATAGTGCGCAGATTTAAAGCGCTAGTGGCAGTCGATGATCTTTGTTTGCATGTGGTCACTTAAGGCATAGAACGGAGAGACCAGTGTGGCCATGTGAAACTATTGATGAGAGGAGGAAATGCACATTCATTGCATGCTTGTGACCAAAGAAACGCCGACGCTTGGAAATTGAAATCGATCTGTGATGGTTTGGGATGTTGTCGCAGCTGCCCGGGGACAATTCTAACAGCATTCTAGAAAGCCCAACAGTTCGTAGGTTTGGTAACTTTGCAGTTAAAAAGGACCACTACTTTAACCCCTTTATCCTCACATTTATTCTAAAACATTAAAAGTAATTATTATTATTTTATTTATATTTCACCTAACACCATCACTTTTAGTAGGGAGCACCATTATATGAACTGATCCTACTAATAAAACATCATCCATTAGATTTAGGGGGCGTTTGGTTGCTTGCATCAGTTGATGCAGTGCATCAGTTGATGCATGCATCAGTTGATGCATGCATCAGTTGATACAACATTAGCATCATATGTTTGTTTGGTTGCTTGTATCAACTGATGCAGTATCAGTTGATTTTCTGTTTGGTTGGTATGTATTGCATCAGTTGATACAAAAGAAAATAACGTCATGTTCCTCCACGTCACCGTCCGACGTCTTCGAACTCGTCGGAGCTTTGGATTTTAATTCCGGCGAATAACTCGAACGATCTTCCCGCTTTATGATATTATACCTCTAAAATTTCACTAGTGCTAATTATAAAATTAAAAACAGTTAAATACCAGCTCTCGCCTCTAGGATTTCTTTCATGTTTTTACTCTGTTTTTTCTCATGGTGATTCCCCCTGTTTTTTCTCATGAGCTGGAGAGGAATGGAGCTCTGAAGTGTGAGTAGTCCAGCGTTGGGAGGAGAGGGCCGGCTGAGGGAAAGGAGGAGAGAGGAGATCTGCCGCCGGCTGGCTTGGGGAGGAGAGAGGAGATCCGGCGTTGGGAGGAGAGGGCCGGCTGAGGGGAAAGGAGGAGAGAGGAGATCCAGCCCGAACACGATCACCACCACGACCCCCGCGATACCGGGCCCGGCGATCATGACGAGGATGCCGATGATGAGGCGACGGCGTTGTAGCCGGCGAGGATGAGCAGCGAAAGAGAGGGAGCTCGGGGAAGAGGTGGTGCGGCGGCGATCGTGATGAGGAGGCCGGATTTGGTCTCCGAGGGAGTTGGCTTCATAGGAAGAGGGGAAGGAGAGAGGGGAAGGAGGCGAAGGTCGGGGAGATGTCGTAACTTCTCGTCGGATCTGGTCTCCGAGGGAGCTCCGAGGGAGAGGGAGGAAGGAGAGCTCGGCGATGGGGAGGCGATGGGGAAAGGGGGAGCGGAGGGAGAGAAGGGTGGTGACGAGCCACGGGGCCGGATCTGGTCTCTGAGGGAGCTCCGAGGGAGAGGGAGGAAAGAGAGCTCGGACTCGCCGGATCTGGTCTCCGAGGGAGAGGGAGGAAAGAGAGCTCGTCAGGGGAGGGGAGGAAGGAGAGCTCGGCTGAGGGGGGGGGGGGGGGGGGGCGACGGGGAAGAGGGGAGGGGAGGAACTGATGCTGCATCTGCAGAAACGCCCATTTTGGCTGTTTCTGCTGATGCAGCATCTGACCCCTTTTTTGCATCAGCTGATACATGCATCAGCTGATGCATTTGACCAACCAAACACTGGTTTGTATCAAAATGCTGCATCAGCTGATGCATGTATCAGCTGATGCATGCAACCAAACAGCCCCTTAACTCTTTTAACACCATCTTAGAGTTTAAAAGACTCTTATATCCATCTCTCTATTATTATCACCATATCCCCCTAAAACACCTCTCCATCCAGATCCGGACTGCTCCCACCTCCCGATCTCGCCACTCCCACCCCCAGATCCGTCACCGCCCGCTCCCAAATCCCGATCCGTCGCCGCCCCCACCCCCAGATCCGTCGATGGTTGCTCCCAAATCCAAATCCGTCGGCGCCCCCATCTCCAGATCCATCGCCGAAGCTCCCACTTCCAGATCCGACCGCCCGCTCCCACCTCCAGATCTGTCGTCGGCCGTTCCCATATCAAGATCCGCCACCTCCAGATCCGTCGTCGCCCGCTCCTAGATCCTGATCCGCTATCGCCCCCACCCCCATATATGTCGCCGACCGTGCCAGATCCAGATCCGCTGCCGCCCCCACCCCAAGAACCATCGCCGGCCGCTCCCAGATCCCGATCAGTTGTCGCCTCCACCCCCATATCTGTCACCGACCGGCCCCCACCTCCAAATCCGCCGTCGCCCCACCCCAAGAAATGTCACCGGCCGCTCCCAGATCCAGAACTATTGTCACCCCCATATCCGTCGCCGGCCGCTACCATATCCAACTCTGTCGCCGCCTACCCCAAGAAACGTCGCCAGCCTCTACCAGATCCAGATCCGCCGCCACTCCCACCCCCAGATCCGTCGCCGACCGCTCCCACATCCAAATCCGCCCCCCTCCCACCTCCAGAGCCAACGCGGTGAAGCATCATGTTGAGGGAGACGGTGGACGAGGTCGCGATGCGGGAACCGGACGAGCCGGATCGGGTGCGGATCATGGTAGCCATGGACACGGCGAAGACGGCCAGGAGGAGAGGAGAAAAGGTGGGAGCGCGGCTTGGATGAAACGAGGCCAGGGAGCGCCATCAAGGATCGGCGGTGGTGGGTCGGGAGCGCCATCAAGGATCGGTGGCGGTGAGATTGGCGTCGGGCATAGGGGGCGGCGAGGTGGACAGCGGAGCTGGTCGGGAGCTCCATCAAGGATCAGCGGCGGTGGGTTGGTGGGGGCGTCGACTGGCTCCATTGCCTCTCTTCTTGGCTTGGACCTAGAGGTGCAGTGTTTTATAAGTGAGTGAGTGAGTTTGGTGAGAGCTCCCTGTCTAATTTTTCGGTTCATTCGCAATAGATCCGACGACCTCATCGATGGGCGACCCTTCCCAATCGTTCCTCGGCGAGATCCGCCGAGCACCACCCTCCCCTGCATAGCCGTCATCAACCTCGACGAGCAGCAATATTCTCTTTGCAGATTTCCCTCTTCTCTTCTTGATTAATATACATGAATGTATTTCAATATTTTATTCGTAAAAAGAGAATACCTATCAGTATTCTTTGTTTTATCAATATTCTCTTTTTATACCCATATGTCAGTATTCTATTTGTAAAAAGAGAATACCTATCTATCAGTATTCTCTTTGTAAAAAGAGAATTCATCATGTAAAAGTATTATTTGCTCATACAATGTTTGCAGATTTCTCTCTTCTCTTCTTGATTCATATACATGAATGTATTTCAATATTCTCTTTGTAAAAAGAGAATACCTATCAAAGAGGATTTAGAGCTAATGTATGGTTTGAATTATGCTCTTTTCTCTTTACAATATTCTCTTTTCTCTTTTTCATTAATATACATGAATAGCTTGAATCGTCTTTTTTTTCTTCTTAATTAATATACATGAATGGATTTCATTATTCTCTTTTCTGTTTTTCATTTTTCATTTTTCTGTTTTCTTTTTTCCATTTTCATCTTCTCTCTTTTCTCCACTGCAGTGGTGATTGCTGGAGCTAAGAGTTGGTGGCTGCAAGGAGTAAGAGGGGGTGGATAGAGAGAGAGGGCATGAATCAATCAATCTGACTGGTCAATCGGATCTTGATCCAATCAGATGCAATGGGTTCTGGATCAACCTAGCTGGATCAGGTTAGATCTGGTCGAGCCAGACAGCTGGATCTACCTGAACCAGCTCAGGCTATGAGGGATCGTCGATGATGGTGACCTTAGGGGAAAACGACGCCAACTGCCGGATCTCGCCGGAAGGGAGACGGGGAAGAACCGGCGGTGTCTTGGGAACTTGAATCCGAGGTCGGAAGGGGACCCGGATGGACGGAGAAGTGGATTTGAGAGGGGCAGTGTTGTAGCTCGTGGAGACGACGAGCTGCGAGCAGGAGGATGGCGGAGTAGAGGATTCGGGCGGACGCGACGGAGAGGAATGGTGGCGGAATCGTTGTCCCCGAGGGCTCCGTCGCCGGCCCCCATCGGCCCTGCCATCGAGCTCTTCGCCGCCATCGTGGTCCCCAAGGGCTCCGTCGGCCCCGCCATCACGCTCCTCGCCGCCATCGTGGTCCCCGAGGGCTCTTTCGCCCCCGTCGGGCCCGCCATCGTCGTCCCCGAGGGCTCCGTCGCCGCCGTCTGGTCGGATTTGGGGTCGGAATGGGGTTTGGAGGTCGGAGGTGGCGGTCTTCGAAGGTGGCGGCACCGGGTTCCTTGAGGAAGAGGAGCTCGGGTTGGGGTTTCGACGATGAGGAGTGAGGAGGCAGGCCAAGACATAGGGGCGGGTGAGGAAGAAGGATGCCGCACGGTGGGAAAGAGCTAGGTAGTCCAATGATGAGGAAGCGGAGGAGGAAGAAGAGAAGGTCCATCAAAAGGGTAAAAAGGTCATCAGAATTGCATAACAAATCCTAACCTCCAATAACTATTTTAAAATGGTGCTTATACATTAAAACACCAGATGATGATGTACCAGTTAATAAGTTTGCTTATCTTGGTGTAAACACTAATTATCTATTATTTTTTCTTATCTCCATTCCTTAACCCCCTTAGCTCATAAAAGCTAACCTCAAAATCCCTTAACCTCCATTAATCTGAAATAAGCTAATCCCATACCAAACGCCCAGCATTTAGCTTCATCGGGTGGGTGGTTAGTTTTGTGTTTTGATCGATCTAAAGCGGCCAGTTCACTCATCAACCGGGGTGGTTGATGCTCGACACAATCCAGCTTTCTACTTGGCTGGCATTAGATCAAATCAGTAGAATAAATCAGACAGATCAGACGGACTATAACATCTATCTATAAAGCAGCCAATTAAGATGCATCTGAAAATTGAACACCAGAACTTGTTTTGATGTTGCATGAATCGATGTATTCTGCGCATGATGTAGCGAACGAACATCTCGCTGTTAGAATATGATGTAAACCAAACTTGTCATTGTTGTTCTACTGGAGATTTCAAAATAAGCAGTTCACCAATTAGTTGATTCAGGGCAGTGATGATTGAATCCAAGAATCACACAATCTCATGATTCACACTCAACTGGACTTCATTAATGCTCTACGGGATGAGTGCCTCGCAACAAGGCTTCCATAAATCACCCTATCAGCCTAGATTTATTTGGATCTCATCTAATAATAGTTCACAGCCTTAGCATTTGAATCTCGGTCAACATTTCATTGATGGTGTGGACTGAACCCTTGCTCAGCATGCAAACGGAGACATGCCAAAAATGGGGACCAGAAGACAGAAGTCACGTCGGCCTGGTCCGATCCGGCCCATGGGCCTAGAATCCACTAGTAAAACTATCAACTCATGTGGCCATGTTCCAATCCGAATCCGTAGCCTATTACGCGGCCGGGTTCAGGATGAAGGGCATAATCGTCATGTGTCCCGCACCGTAAAACCCTAAACCTAGCCCCCCACTCGCTTTATAAACCCACGCAATCGTCTTCGCCTAAACCCTAGCCTCCTACTCGCAAGCCTCGTTCTTCGTCTCCCAGATCATTAGGGCCGGAGAGAATGAGACCTCCGAGAGGTTAGCGCCTTGATGCCATCTCTCTTTCCGTCTGATTGTTCTTAGGTATTGGAGTTTTAGATCTATAGTATTTATTGTGATGCGATGCGAGTTGTTCCATCTATCTCGAGTAAAATTTAGGTTTTTGTCAACCACGTCTTCAACTATAATGTTCTGATGTTGAGCATATGTTAGGTTTTTATTTCGTGTGATTCGAAGTCGTGATCATCCATCTCCGGTACTAACTTTGTGGTTTGGCTGTTTTATTTGATTTTGTTTAAAACTCACCCGAAAAGTTTTTTCTTCGATCGTTTTCTTCGGTTCTATTCGATGGGGGCTACTGGCATTGAAGATGGGTGTGCGGGCTTTATGATCCTTTACTCGTTTGTGCTTAAGTTGCAAACTTCTAATTTTTCCTGTGTCCCCTGTTATATTTTCAATATCTGTCACACATGACTATGCAGACAACACTGTGTTAATTTATTCGAGATTTTGTTTCTTTGATTTGTGAATCTCGGTCTTTTTTGAAGTTTGTTGAAGCGATTGGAAATTTTTCTCAGGTGGTGGTCGTGGTGGAGGTTTCAGGGGCCGAAGTGATGGAGGTGGAGGCAGGGGCAGGGGGAGAGGGTTTGGAGGTAGAGGAGAGGGGCGCGGTGGAGGGGGCCGGGGTGGCGGCGGGAGGGGTGCTGGTCGTGGTGGTGGAAGAGGCCGGGGTGGTAGAGGAGGAGGAATGAAGGGTGGGAGCAAGGTTATCGTCGAGCCCCATAGACATGATGGTGTGTTCATTGCCAGGGGCAAGGAGGATGCCCTTTGTACCAAGAACGTTGCTGTTGGGGAATCTGTCTATGGAGAGAAGCGTGTGTCTGTTCAGGTGATTCTTACATCAATACGGCGGGATATGTATTTTGTTGAAGTTCTAATTTGCCTACCTTATCTACTTTAGTCTTTGGGCTTTTTCTATCCATGTGGAATATGAGTTCCGGATACTTTATTGCAGCTTCAAAGCTAATAACTTGTTTTTATCCCCCAGAATGAGGATGGAACAAAGGTAGAATACAGGGTATGGAATCCATTCCGTTCAAAGTTGGCTGCTGCGATTCTAGGTGGAGTGGACAACATTTGGATTGTGAGCTTTTTTCTTTCTTCAACTGCTAAGATTGTACATAGTTCTTCTGAGTAACTATTTGGGGCTGTTTACATTCATCTCGATGTGCATGTAGCTGTTTTCTTGGACTATGGTGTTATCATTTGTTTTGTTTGGTGACTATATGTAATGTTGTGTAGGCATCATGCCCTATCTGTGTGACATAGCTGAGCTGTCTTCTTTTGTTTAGGCTCCTGGTGCGCGAGTACTTTACCTTGGAGCTGCATCAGGAACTACTGTATCTCATGTTTCAGACATTGTTGGACCTGTATGTTGGTGGTTTTTGGATAGAAAATCTCTTTGATAACTCTTTGTTTTATCATACATGAGTAATACTTTATGTGTTGTTTCGCAGACGGGTGTGGTTTATGCAGTGGAGTTCTCACATAGGAGTGGTAGGGACCTTGTGAACATGGCGAAGAAACGAACAAATGTCATCCCAATCATTGAAGATGCCAGACATCCTGCCAAGTATAGAATGTTGGTTGGCATGGTAGATGTTATCTTCTCAGACGTTGCTCAGCCAGATCAGGTATGCGAATTTATATTATCTCTAAACTAAAGCGTCTAGTCTCTTCCATTAGCTTTTTTCTTTGTTACACAAATTTGTAGCCGTAATGGTCTGTTTTGTGCGCCGAGTTACTATAGCAATGCATACAAATGTTTTTTGGTGCACATGCAGTTATGACTTCAAAGACCAACCACATTTATACTTTGTTGCTCCATACAATCATTTAAATATTCTTTATTGTATTGTGGACATGCATCACATTGTGGATTTGCATGTTTTGGCTTGGCATTTCCTTGACTAGGCTACTATCTTTTTATCTATTGTCTACATTTTCGTTCATTAGTAGCGTAGTCTCTTAATCTTGTTTTGCAAATTATTTTCAAGGTTATTGCTCCAATATACATGAGAAACGAATTACCTCTTTTCCTACTTTTATTGCTCTAGCATGTTGGCAATGCTACTAGTTGTTTTGATGCTACTGCCAGTTTTGATGTTTCTTCGTATGCTTTTTGGTCGTCCGTGTGTCTTGATGTTTCTTAATTGTTTTAGAAGGTGATGTTTTCATCTAGCTTAGGTATTTGCTGATTTGATGACTAAGCCTCTATGCGACGTTTGTTGGTTTTGTTGACCTTAGGTATTTGCTGATTTTTTTACCAGCTTCTACATGTTTTCTGTTTGTTTTAATGTCAGAAATAGGCCAATTTTAAACAAGCAAGTGATGATGTACTCGGATTCCCCTTCAGGACATCAATGGATGATGCACATTCGAGTTTCTGATGCATATATGTGATTTGGTCTCTTCTGGTCTATCCGTTTTTTTTGTATGTGTTTAATCTTCTTAATCTTTTTGAATGAAACTTTATTGGATGATTGACTCCATATACTTGGGAAAGGTGGTTTCTGTGTCTTTTTGGGTGTTGTTGCAAACATTCTACATAAGCTCTATTTTTTGTGAGTTTTCTTCAAAATAGAAACCTTTATTAGTTTTATCCATTCATTTTTGTTATAGAATGTGAAAACAACACATGCTATGTTTTTTTTGTTGCAGTTCTTCATAATTTAGATTTCCTCCTTTCCCATGCGAGTATGCATTATTGGATGTATGGAACGTAAACAAAGTAAATCTTTTTCGAAAAACAAAAATATAATGAGATGCTCGGATTCCACTTCAGGACATTTGTCGAATGATGCACATTCGAGTTTCAGATGGATTAATGTGAATTCACTTCTTTTTCTTTTGTTTGATTGGATTTCAGGTTAGCCTTTTTCCGAGCGTTTGCCTGAAATCCTATATTTTGTAGATGACTTCATTTTTACTGGAAAGAGCTTGATATTGCTGCTTTACTTTTTTATTTTCATTTCTTGCCTCGTAATGAAGAACACAAGGTATTTTTTGTGGTGTGACTGGAGATTTTGTACCCATTTAGTTGTAAATATTTGTACAAATACCTAGTGCAAACATTTGAGCTCGTTCTATTGCTTTAGACTGCCATATGTTAACTGCGGCCCATGTTTATATTTTAAGTTTAGTTCTTTCCTGAATGTCTTCAAAGCTTACTTTTATTCTTATTGTCGCAAACATGTTTTTAACTGTATGGGTACTTGACATGGAGAAAAGTGTTCCATTTACTCATGTCCTAGAAGGTGTGCTGTCCAATGAAGCATATGATAATTGATTTACTGTCTACTTCAGCTTGGGCATTGCTTGCTAGTGTACACCTTCAGCTTGTAAGACATCTTTAGCTATGATGATGAGGAACCGTGTAATGCATTCTGTTGCAAGTTTACTGTTTGATGAAAGCCTCATCTGAATTTGACAAAATCTAGAGTTTTGACAGAATAAGCTCTGCTAATCTAGTTAAGTGAGGAAAATGATTTCTGGTGATATATGGCCATGAGTTCTGATTGGTAACAGCAAATTTGTTTGATTCCTCTATCTGTTGATGTTATGATTTTTTTACTTGTTTTTTGGTTATGTTGATGTTTTGGCTTAATTACTTGCTTTTTCTTCCATAGGTCTTTTGCTTGCTCTATGCTTAGACTGTTGTCCCAGGTCTCATCTTCTATTCTTTCCGACTTCCTTTTATCTGATGATACTGGATCTTTTACAGTTTATCTTATGTCTGCTGTCGTTTCTAATTTTGGTATGCGTATTTGAGATGTAGTATTCTACCTTGCCTTACTGATAACATTGAGTTTAAATCTCTGTTTTAGTCTATGATATCTGTTTACTGTTTGTAGTTTTCTCTTTAGCCAGCTAAGCTGTTGATTCTTTAGAGAAGGAAAAGCCTGTTTTTTGAGCCAACTACTTATCGATATCCGCACACGAAAATTGAGTTGTTCAATCTTTGAATTTCATTACCAACACACTATTCTTATTTCCAGCTTGCACTCCTTAAGTATCTTTTCTCTTAATTAAGGATCTTAGAGAACCAAAATAGCTTATTTTACGTATGCTATCTTTCAATTTCTTTATGATCTACTCATAATTCCTCCCATATGTGAAAAAAAAGAGAACCAAGCATCAGGTGATGTGACTTTCATATGCTACCCTCCTTTTACACATCTTATTTGCTTCAGCCATTGTCCTCATTTGAGTGATTGCTTTTGCTTTCTCAAATATATTTTGCGGAGTTCATCTACGGGGAACTTGGTTGCTTAGTTTTGATACTGTGTTCCTATTTTGAGCTACTTTTATGAACATTATGTCTCGTTTCTCTAGTTTCAGCAACTTTCTGTGTCACAATCTGTGGAAAATTAATTTGTTAATTGAAGTTCATGATGCATGATTTCTTATTGTTTGAGAAATCTTATGTGGTGTGATCATATAGGTCACCAAAAGCATCTGTCTTATGTCCTTTCCATTAGTGTATAGATGATGTCCAGCTCAAATTTGATATGTAAAACAGATGGTTGTTTGTACGACCAAAACTGGAATGAGATAGGGTGATATTAGGGGGCGTGCGTCAAGTGACAGTTTCCTGGTGAACACTTGGGACTATGAGGTTCCAATTCCTGTGGTATATAGTTTTTAAATTTCCAAATGTCCTTCAGAAATCATAAAATCTTAATTTATTTGTCTTTGTTAGTTGTTCCTTGTCATCGGACATATGCCGGGTTAGTTTTTCCTGACAAGCCGAGAAAATCCACGAGTTCATTCCTGTTATTGTGTTTTGTTTCGTTAGTGCTCTAATTTTGCACTAGATATTTTTAAAGCATATATCCAAGGTGGCAAAAGGATAGCAAATTTATTTAGTTTTCAATGCACTTGGTCTTCCAGGCACTTCTTTTCAATGTCAACGCGCTAGGCGCTTTTTTCTTTTGCTCATCCATTGGCTGTATTTGATTTCTACAGGCGAGGATATTAGCTCTAAATGCTTCCTACTTCCTAAAGAATGGTGGTCACTTTGTGATCTCTATCAAGGTATTGGGTAGCTTTTTTATTTCAG
This sequence comes from Narthecium ossifragum, assembly GCA_963920575.1. Classification (NCBI taxonomy): domain Eukaryota; kingdom Viridiplantae; phylum Streptophyta; class Magnoliopsida; order Dioscoreales; family Nartheciaceae; genus Narthecium; species Narthecium ossifragum. The sequence goes on from OY986964.1 coordinate 33,024,025, forward strand.
ATATCTCTGGAGAGGATATGTTGCAGAGTTGATCTGTTAGCATCAGCCACTGTTGTAGAGACCAAGAACCTAATCTTCTTTCCAATTCCCGTACTGTTAAAAGTTTTTCCGTCGTAGCTTTAAGCGCCGATCTTATTCCTTTTCAACAGGCAAACTGCATTGATTCGACTGTCCCTGCCGAGGCTGTTTTTGCCAGCGAAGTTAAGACCTTGATTGCAGATCAGTTTAAGCCATCCGAGCAGGTAACCCTTGAGCCGTTTGAGCGAGACCATGCCTGTGTTGTCGGTGGGTACCGCGTGCAAAAGAAGCAAAAGGTAGCCAATTAGTTCTTATTTGCCGGGGATCGTTGTTGGTGATTTTGTGAGATTGACGCTTTTCTACTGCCAACATCAGCTCTCAATTTACTTTAGGGCCCTCTCTGCTTAGTGATGTCAGTTCCAGACAATCTAGTTTATTTTCAAGGTGGAAAGCCTCACCTGATCTTAGGATAGTTGTTTTCAAGATTACCATCTCAACATTATCTGTGGTAAATGTTATCGTGTTTGAAAAGTTTTGATTAATTAGGTATTTTTAATGCTTATTTCTGTAAAGTAAACGCTATCCAATGGCTGGTCTTTTCTTATAGAGGTCTTTGTAGCTAGGTTGTATATAACGCTTCTAACTTACTGGAAGGTGGGGTAATCACTTGGCCCTCGGGGGGCCTACAGATGCACCGGTTAATCCTCTGGTGCAATATAGGAGCCGTTGGATGATGAATGCAATCATCCAATGGCTCAGATTGAGTCGTTCTTTTTCCTATCTCGTTAATTCTCTCGTGTCCATGTGCGTCGTTGATCTACTCCTTTTCGCCTTGGAAACCCCATCCGCACTAAATGGTTATGAATGTAATTGTGGGCTCTCCAAGGCCTTCTTGGTCAGCGTTAAGCATTGATCAGGGACGCCTTATTTCCCCAAGAATTGATCTAGTTCGTTGATCCCGTAGGGAGATCTAGTTTGTTTTTTCGTCATTCCATTTTCTATTTTTCCTGTTTTCTGCATGCCTGGTACCTCTTGGTTTGTTGTTCTATCCATCATTCTAAAATAAATTGAGCAGTTAAAACTGCATTAATTATTTTAGTCTATAGTATTTGTTAGTGACGACCGGAAGTTAGAAAGAGGGCTTCAATCTGAACGAAGGGCAGAGAGAACGATGCACAGGGACAAGGAGTGAGAACCAAGGGCAGAAAAAGATAAAAGTGACTTTTATCTGAGCCGTTGGATGATTGTTTAGGTCATAAGTAATCATCCAGCGGCTGCTATATTGCACTGGGGGATTAACCGTCCAATCACGTGAGACGCGTCTATCCCGCGTTGGTTCCACGCCGCGCATATTCGTGTGAAGCTGCTAGCGCATCTTAGTACTTGGCTATGACCGGTCACCCGTCTAGAAAGAGGGGAGCAAACCCCCTAGATTAAGCAAGCACTGTCGTCTCTTCCTCTTTCTTGTGCCCACCTTTTATTCTCTAAACCACGGAACTGCCACCTGAAGCTTTCCAATCGGTGATTGGGTGCGGCGCGTCTAAATACACCATTTTAGGCAAAAAAAATAAAAATTCAAATATTTGTTGTATCAGTCTCCCTGTCTTTTACGGTGGTCTTCCACACATTACTCCCCTATAATTCCTTTAAGGATAAAAATATAAGATGATTTTGTTTTAAATTCATAAATATCATTTGTCTAATCTATTATATATATTTTAAATAGAGAATAGAATACTGTATATCTCAAGTATATCTTATATTTATTTTAATAGTATACTCTAATGTGATTCTACCATTGTCAATTTTTTATAATATATTTTTATATAGTACATAACAAATATTAAACATAGAATATAACTTTTGTATTGTGAAATATTTTAATTACTATAGTCAGATGGTTTTTAAAAATAAGGAATTTAATCAGAAAAAAGGTTGGGAAATGAATAACTTAATGATATTAAAAATGATTTAGAGAAACTGATTTAAGATGTTGTAATAGATTTTGAAATATTTTAGGAAAGATTAGAAGGAAAGCGGATGCTCTTTTTAGAAGAGAGTGTTCTGGATTTCGAACTAATCTATCCGCTGCCATCCCATGGCAACCTCGTCCATGGCACATCGTAATTTAAAAAAGCCGTCTTTAAAATTCGTGCTTCGAGAATCCCAACGGCCATCTCTCTACCCCCGTCCGTCATGCGACCGCCCCCGGTATAGATTTCAGACAAGAGCCCTGAACCGGTAATGTCATTTCCGTAATTCCTCCGAAACTCCAGGGGCACTCTCCTATGCTAGCTTGCACGCGGTGCCACACTCTTTTATTTCCAGTCCACGCCTTTCCGGTCCTATTCCTCTCCCCCAAACCATCCGTCGAGATCTCTCCTTTGCAGCAGCCATGGCTCGCCGCTACGAGGTGGAGGTGACGATCGACTCCGCCCGCGACCTAAAGAACGTGAACTGGCGCAACGGCGCTGCCCGCCCCTACGCCGTCGTCTGGATCGACCCCTCCGCCAAGAGCTCCACCAAGGCCGACGTTGACGGCGACACGAACCCCACCTGGGACGAGAAGCTCGTGATTCCACTGAGAGATCAGCGCATCGAAGACACTGTCCTCTACATCGACGTCGTCCACGCCGCCGGCAGCGGTGACCAGGATAAAACCAAGCCCCTCATCGGCTCCGCTCGACTCCCCCTCCGCGAAGTGGTCGACGAGGTCGGGATCGGGGGCAAGGTCACCAAATCCCTCAAGCTCAAGCGACCTTCGGGACGCCCCCATGGCAAGATCGACGTCAAGGTCGCCGTCAAAGAGCCGGGACGCTATCACGACTCGTACGCTCCTCCCCAGCCCTATGGCCAGGGCACCCGCGACTACGGCCAGGGCACCCGCGACTACGGCGGTTCGTACGGTTACGGGCAGCCGTACAGTGCAGCGCCGCCGGCGGGGTATCCGTATGGATACGGTGCTACCCCGGCGCCTGCCTCTGGCTACGGTGGCCCCCCGGCGCCTGCGTCTGGCTACGGTGCCCCCCCGGCGCCGGCGTATGCCTACGGTGCTCCCCCAGCGCCTGCGTCTGGCTACGGTGGCCCCCCGGCGCCTGCGTCTGGCTACGGTCCCCCCCCGGCGCCTGCGTCCTATGGGTATGGTACTCCCTCGGCGCCGGCGCCAGCGGCGGGGGCTTATGCGGGCGGCTCCGGGTACGGGGAGCAGAAGAAGAGCAAGTTCGGGATGGGAACGGGATTAGCCGTGGGGGCGGCGGCGGGGATTCTGGGAGGGTTAGCCCTGGGTGAGGGGATCGAGTTTGTAGAGGATAAGATAGCCGACAAAGCGGCGGAGAAGGCGGAGGACGACATCGGCTACGACGACTATGGAGGTGGCGGCGACGACTATGGAGGTGGTGGCGACGACTACTAAGACGCTCCAACCGAAACGGAGAAAGAGGATGGGATGGGAATAAAGCTGCTTGCAATGTGGATCTAAGAGGTGAGAATAGTGAAAGTTTTGCTTTTTTTTGCCCCTTCTTATCGTCATCCTGTCTGTATTCCAATAGTAAGCTGTTGTCTGATTTCGATAAAAGAAGAAACTTTGTGGGGGGCAACTTGTTCTCCTTTATAAGGTTGATGTGTGAAGTGTGTTTATGTTGGAATTGATCCTATGAAGCTGCAATTTGGATGATATTTTGTGGTAATTATTCGGTGTAATAATTTGGATCATAGAAAAGAGAACTGAAAGGACCGGCACATTGTTTAGTTTCCAATAATGGTTGTATAGTATGCTTATATTCATCGGCAATTCGGCATGGACTTCGGAAAAATTAAAGATCCGGTCGGGCTTGGAATAGCTACACACCCTTGTTTTTGATAATAGATGACAATCTTGTTTGGGCTCGGTCCGAGTCTGCATTTGATCAGGTCCGATATTTTTCTATTTATATTCTCTTTATTGTAGTGACATGCGTGATTAACATTCCAATTTAATTATACTGGCTGCGATTTACCTCCAATTGGAATGGGTTGGATCCCATTGTTGGTTCAACTATGGGCGTGTTTGGATGGGGTTGGATGGGGCGGTGAATGAGGTGAATGCGAGGAATGGACGACTCGATGGGGCGAATGAGGTGAATGCTAGGAATGGTGGATTCCGGATTCATCTGATTCAAGCGTTGTGGCTTGGAAGGCTATTTGGAATGCCTAGAATCCAACCTCCATCCCATTCTCATTTTGATGAATCGTGGCGTCACGCTGTTCCTCATCGGATTTGGAATGCGTTGACGGTCGACCGTCGTATCGATCGTAGAGTAACGTTCTCTTGACAGAGACGCACGGTCCATGTGACGGACGATGACTTATATTTTTAGAGCGTGTTTGGCTGACGATCGATGTGACGGTGGATACGTGGATTGATCGTGAACAATGAAGGCTGCATTTTGAGCTAGACATATGAAACAACGATCGATGCATGGATCGACTGTCGGCATACGCAGAGTGAAAAATAGAGCCGTCGGGAAATTGTAAGAAGTCATTGAAGGTTATTTTTGGACGGGTTGAAGGCCTTTTTGAGTTGTAAACTTGTAAAATATCTGTTGCTATTATTTGTTGTTTGGAGTCAACTGTAAGGTCATCAAGTACCTAGAAGTTTGGAGGAACGTTTGCAATATTTGTATCATTTTAGAGTTTTTTTAGTTTGTAGTACTTTTGTTGAGATATAAGGATCAACGCATGAGGGGCGTATAAGTTGATAATTTTTTATGTCTCATGAGTATTGTCATTATTATAAAAAAAACAATTCTTAATTTGAATTAAATCAAAATCTTTATTTTTCATGTACTATCAAAATTCACACTTTCAACATATTCAGTTCATTCATAACACACAAATCAAATGTCAAAATTAATAGATTCAACTCATTTCATATAGACATGTCAAACGACAACAAAAATCCATAGACTCAGAGTTGCCAAACACACCCAATAAGTTTGGCATGTCGTGCTCGTTTGCTGTCTTATAGCTTTGAGGAGGACCATAGGGCTTAAAAGCCTTTATGGTGGTTACCACTTATCAGCATTTGCTGGGTTTTGTAGTTATGGCTTAATTACTCTAGGAAAAAAAATTATATTTTTAGTCTTGTGTCCCTTCACGGTCCGTTTGGATTGAGGATATGATTAATTTGTATAGTAGATAAAGTAAGGGCACGTTTGAATTGAGGATATGATGGGTTTGCATATTGGATAGCATAATTGATAACTTTACATTGAATAGTTGCATAACTAAAAAGTGTTTGGCTAGTTATCATGCATAATTTATGGATAAATCAATGGATAACTTTTTTTTGAATGCAAAATATCGAAACTACCATTCTTTTTATTTCATATTTTTGCTTACCAATTCTTCATCTCAATAGTATTATACTGGTTTATTAATTATCAAATTTGATTAATAAGCCAAAATATATTATCCTTAATAACTTAGTTATTTAATTAATAGAAAAATGTGTCATTTTGATTGTTTTGCTAAACTAATGAATCTAATTACTTTATCCATTCTTTGTATCTCATGCCTCCATATATCATATTTCTACTCTGCTATCAAGATAGGGAGATAGAGAGAAGAAATGTGTCATTCGCTCTCACCGTCGACCTCACCCTCGGCCTCTCTCTCTCCACCCGAGGTGCGGCGCATGGATCGCTGGGCGGGTGGCATGCATGAAGAGAGAGGAGGCGACGGTGGCATGCATGCAGAGAGAAGAGGCGACGGTTGCATGGATGATGTCATGTGACATTTATAAGGGTAAAAGGGTCCGAGAAAATGGATTTTGACCTCGATTGTAAACGAAAAACGGATCGGTCCAAAATTATAAAATCAAAAGAAAATTAAATTTAAAATGTAAAAAACTGGCCAATCAACCTCTCAGACCCATCTTCAACAGCCCAGAAAAAAGTGCAAAGAAAGTTCGCACTTTGAAATCCAAATATTTGTTATCATACTTCACTTGGGACATGTTCGGCGTGCATCCCACATGCAATCGGGATCTGGAATCCGGCCGTATACCGCGAAAATCACCACATCTTGCTTGACGTGTGATCCATAACAAACTCATTCAAACCTTGTTGAAAACATACACCACTAACAGAGTAACAGTGTCCATCATCCGACATGCCATTTGCCACCACAGGACTCCTAAGAAGTCTCCTCCGCATTTGCTCCTGAACTACTACTCTTGTACCCTCTAGTAAACCAAAATATACAAATGAGCGATTATAGAGCAAAGTGTCATGTAAGAAAACAATGAGAATCGGAAGACTATGGCATAAAAAACTTACAAAATAAAGCATGAATTTTGCTAATGTACATAAGTAACAAATACAAGCATGGAAGTACAAAGCTTGATCATCAAAAGAAATACAAATTTGCAAAAAGATCATAATGAAGTACTATTAAAGACATCACATAAGATATTGCCTCAAGATTTTTTTTTTTGGGTTTTTTTACATATATATCCTCAAAAAAATTTTAAATTACGTATTTACCCCTACATTCTTCATATTTTCATATATACCCCTGAAAAGTTTAAAAAATCTCAAAAATACCCTTCCGTCTACTTCCGTCCGGTTAAGTAACCTAACCATGGGGTAAACTCTAACCGGGCTGGGTAACTTTACTTAAATACCACCCACCACGTATCTAGGCTTTAATCGGGCATATCATAAACAATCTCCCGCGCGATCATTAACAATCCTAAGTTTTCATATGTTCCTACCAGATAAACACAGTGATCACCCCCTAGGGTTTCCTCCGCGCCCATCGATCGGCTTCACCGACGTCAATACCCGTCGATCGGCTTCACCGCGCCCATCGATCTTTGCACCCATTCACCTCTCTTGGGGTTTTCTACGGCTTGCCTGACCTAAATTGGGAGTGCTATGGATGATGATCTTGCTGATATGTACGTTATCAAGGGACCATTGCAAGAGGGATGCAACCCTCGAGTCTAAGATATAAGGTATGTTACAGTTTTGTTCTATGCATGGGTTGAGTACATTGCAAGAGTGATGTTTTTCCGTTCGGATGTGATGTTTTTTGAGTATGTTTTTTGGATGAGCACATCGCATTGGTTGAATACTTCATCACTTAGTTCTATTGCATTGCAAGAGGGAAAGTTATGGATGATGATGTTATGGAAGATCCCCTTACTGGCTTGTATGTTAGCCCACAGGAACCATTGCAAGAGGGATCTATCAATAAATTGGCTGAATGTGCTGCATATGTTTTATGTAGCAAGTTTGTTTGTTGAATAAACTGGCTGAATTGCATTGGGGTTCAGAATGTTAGAGTTATTCACTGTTATTAGACAACTGAACATGCTTTGAATGATCATTTTGGCTTATTTTTCCCTGTTATTAGAGTTGCCCAAGCTTCATCAGAACCAATGATGGAAATCAAATTATACCATTCAGGCTTTTTGGAAAAGTCAGGCCAAGTCTGGTACGATGCAATATGAGTGTGGTAAGACAAAGACAATAAAGGTGCATCCAAGTCGATCTACATTTGAGGAGCTAAAGGGAGACATAACAGCTATCTGTTCATGGACCTTTGGTGCCTAGTTGCACATGTCATACCTGATACCATGAAGCAATCCAATGCATTATCATCATGTTCACAATGATGGAGAGTACAAAGGGATGATTCTGCTTCATGAGATCTACTCGAAGAAGGTTGTCGAATTGTATGTAGAGACTGGCCAAGCAAGTGATTTGTATAGCAGTGCAAGGGCTACAGCTAGTGCCACTGCGGAGGCCATGGTAGATGTCAGAAGTGTGGCTACTACAGAGGCTACTTCAGAGGGTACAGCAGAGGCTACTTCAGAGGGTACAGCAGAGGGTACAACAGAGGCAAGTACAGGGGTAACAGCAAATGCTAGTGCACAAAGTGAAGGGAATGGTAAATCAGTTGGTCAAGCACATGGCACAGCTAAGGGCAAGGCTACAGCAGAAGTAAGAGCAGAATGCAGTGCAGAAGGCAAAACTGGTGCTAAGGCAAAGGCTAAGTCAAGGGCTACAGTGACTGAGTTTGCAAGCTTTTTTGATGACTGTTATGGATCAGGGGAAGCTTATGTAGTGCCTACGTATGAAGGGGTCATGGGCAATGTTGACATGGAAGATCCCAATTTAAATGTGGGTTCTAAGTTCAAAGATGTAGACCAACTCAGGCTTGCACTTAGGCAGCATTCCATCAAGCATAACTATGAGTTCTTTATCAAGAATAGTGACAAGAGCAGGGTGACTGTCAGATGCAGAGATCTTGACTGCATCTGGAGGATTCATACATCAAGACTTTATGATGAGAAGACATTTGAGGTCAAGACAATGAGGGGGGATCACACATGTTTTGGCCGCAATGCAGCTGGAGGGGAGATGGCCACTTCAGCATGGATTTCAAGTAAGCTTACCCAGTTGGTGGCAGATAATCCAAAGGTGAGTCCTAGGGACATAAGGAAGCTCATGTGGGATCAGTATCAAGTCAGAGTCTCATACATGAAGTGTTGGAGGGGCAAAGAGCTTGCATATGAACAGGTACATGGTAACATAGATGATTCCTTCAATGATGTTCCTAGCTTGAGAGAGGAGCTGCTTGTGAGAAACCCTGGAAGTGTGATTGAGTATACAGAGGGCCCATATCATACCTTTGAGAGATTCTTCTGTTGTTTCAAGGCATGCATGGATGGGTTCATTGCAGGATGCAGGCCTTTTTTGGGTGTTGACTCAACCCATCTGAAGGGTAGGTATCTGGGTCAGCTAATGGCAGCTACAGCTTTGGATGGTAATAATGGGTTGCTTCCAGTTGCTTTTGCTGTGGTTGAGTCTGAGTGTGGGAATGCATGGAAGTGGTTCTTTGAGATGTTGTCAGTAGCTATGGATGGTAGGGTTAATGACTTGACAGTCATCTCTGATCAGGACAAAGGCATAAAAGAAGCTATGCAATTGGTCCTACCTAATGCAGAACACAGGATATGTATGCGACACTATTACAAGAATTTCCGAAAGGTGTTTCCAGGAGATAACTTTGAGACTGCTGTGTGGAATGATGCTAGGGCATTCACAGAACATGAGTTTGCTGCTGCCATAGCAGAGGTCCTAGGGAACTCAGATGGAGAAGCTGTTGTTGCTCATTTGGGGGCCATTAATAGTACATGGTCAAGGCACACCTTCAATGATACTAGTAAGAATATCTACATATGTAACAACCTGTCAGAGTCATTTAATTCCTGGGTATCAAATGAAAGATTTCTGCCATGTGTTGGGTTGGTGGACATGTTGAGGAGGAAGGTGATGACAAAAATGGATTTTCGAAGGAGGCTGTCAAGTAGGTGGAAGGGAAACTTGGTTCCTAATGCCAAGAAGTATGTAGCTGATTTGTCAAGGAATTTAGGAGGTTACTCAGTAGTTGTGGCAAGTGAATCCAGAGCTGAGGTGACATCTCCTTATGATAGGAATGAGGTTGACCTTGAAAATCATACATGCAGTTGTAGAAGATGGCAGTTGTCAAGCATGCCTTGTTTTCATGCTGCAGCAGTAATAGGTCAAGCAAGGAACCCAAATTGGGAAAGTTTTGTCCACGAATACTTCAGCTTGCAAAGGTATATATAAGTAACTATACAATATCCATGATTAAATAACCAAACTTTGACCTGTAGTTATATGATGTGATACATGTACAGGACAGCTTATGAAGGGTTCATCAGTACACTACCAGATAAAAATCAGTGGAAAAAGATTGATCTTGGCTATACCTTGCTTCCACCCCATACAAAGAGGCCTAGAGGCAGGCCAAAGAAGAAGCGCATCCGAGGAGCAGATGAGAGGACAAAGAGTAAAAGACTACATAGGTGCTCAAGATGCAAGAAGTGGGGCCACCATCAGAACACCTGCAAGGAACCTTTAGTTGGAAGAGTTGAAGAAGATGGTGAAGGGTCTCGAAGTCAGGAGTAAACATTTAGCTTTTGATGGATTTTTTATGTACCAGTTGAATGAATATGTTAACAGTTATGGATATGTTAACAATTCATGAAAGGGTGCGTCTGGGACTGAGACTAGCAGTGGAGATGCTGGAGCCAGGGGTGGTAGAGGTAGAGGGAGAGGCAGAGGCAGAGTCGGAGGAAGAGGAAGAGGTGGACCTAGGGGTGGGGGGGATAGTGCTGATATGTCCATGGGGAGTTCTGATGCTAGGGGTGGCAGGGAAAGAGGAAGAGGAAGAGGAAGAGGAAGAGGTGGGAGAAGGCCAACAAATTCTGACGTAGGGTAGATGTACTATAGGTAAGTACTTAGTATAGTAATTGTCAATTTACTAGTGCTTGTGAGTTTGACAATAAAATATGAAACTTTGGCTACATAATTGACACAGTCAGCCTGCAATGACCCCTCATGGACTGGGAATGGGCCTTTATACACCTGATGACACAGCTCCCCGAGCCACGAGAGTTAAAGCTGCGGTCAAAAGAGGAGGGAAAGGTAGGGGCACAAGAGGAGGTGAAGGCATGGACACAGGAGCAGGATGAGGCATGGCTGGATGCACACAGTAGCTGGCCCAGATTCTTGCAACTATGTATTGACAAGTACTTGTAATTTTTTGAACAATATATGTCAGTGGAGGAAATTTGTGTTGGAACAGCTATCTGTGTTGTCAGTGGAGGAAATATGGATGGAACAATGTATGTCAGTTACTTATTTGTTGTTCTATATTTGTCAGTGGAGGAAATTTGTGTTGGAACAGCTATCTTCAAAATACTCTATGTATTGACACAGTTATTTTTTGCAATTGAAACAATATTGTTCTATATCTGTCTTCTCTATTTGTGTTTATAACACATGTATGTCAGTTACTTCTATATTTGTGTACAGACTCAAATGATTCTGGGGCAAATTTTGACACATCCATGTTACATAATTCTGTCAAATTAAAGTGTTACAAACTCAAATGAAATACAGGAGTACAAGTTGTAAGATCAAAACTGATTTGATCAGACATATTTAAGGGAAGCCTGGTACATACTCAAATGAAATACATGTATACAATTCCTAAGATCAACATTGTTCCAATTGCAAAAAAACAAAGCACGTAGCAAAAGAAACATCTCTGCAGCAGATTTCTCAACTAGTTCCATGATGATCAGTGATGCAGACAAACTCTCTTCATGCAATCCCATCCTTCTTATCAACAACTTCTCCAATTCTTTTACTTGATGCTTCAATACACTTATCTGATCAGAAACATTTAAGACCACAGATGATTGCTCGGATGTTTGCTTGGATGATTGCTCTGGACCATCAATCCACATGAAATAGCCACATCCCCTGTCATACTTGTTCTGAAACGTAAACAAGCCAAAACTTGCATTATGGAAATTTTGATTAATTTATCAGATTAAGCTATCAATACAGCCGAAATGTACCTTATAGTTTGGGCAACCATAGAAGCACCTCCCTTTGCTGTGATCCTGTCCAGATATACAAACAGGACATGGCTCTTTGCAACCGCAAAGGATGACCTTGCAATCAAAGCTGGGTGAAGCTGCTGGAGAAGATGGCCCGGATGATGCCCATCTACTATTCTTCCTCAGGGCCATGGAGAAGTTGGTCCCAAACCCGACGGATCTTCACCGGAAATGCGAGGCCTTGCACGGATTTTGAGTCGTGGGGGCGATCTGACTTCGTGGGCGAGCTCGATGTCGGCAACAATGGCGTATTTTGAAGCGTAGGGCTTGAAGAAATGAAGCAGTTGAAGGATGCAGGGGTTTAAATGAGGGTTTGTATGCAACGGTACTCCAGGGGCAAAACCGTCTTTTCCGCTGCTAACGGTAACGGCGTTGGGAATATTCCCACTGGATTCCACGGCAACTAAATCGAAGGGTATTTTTGAGATTTTTTGAACTTTTCAGGGGTATATATGAAAATACGAAGAATGTAAGGGTAAATACGTAATTTGAAAGTTTTTTGAGGATATATATGTAAAAAACCTTTTTTTTTATGAGATGTATTGCCTCAAGATTCAGTAAACATAATACATAATAAAAAAGTTAAAAAGATCAGAAACAAGAACAAATCAACAAGGATACCAAGCTTAGAGTTAAAATACATGGACCAACCAGTACGTGAATGAATGTCGACTGACTAGGTGATCAAGCTTAGAGACGAAACACATTCTTATCAGACTACTCAGACTTCAGATGATAAGTGAAGAATGTGAACTAGGTTTGATGACATGTGAGCCTTACTTATGTCGGGAGTACTGTTGATTTCTTGCATAATAAGAGAGGTACATCATTAATTTGAAATATACCTCAAATCACTTTTTATATGAATACTCGAGTATTTTCCTCGATAACAGGATCATATCAGGGAATTGCAGAGATTTAGAGAGCACAGAGAAGCACTTCACTAATTCAAAACATACCTCAAAGCACATTTTATACGGATCATATTGGGGGAATTGCAGAGATTTAGAGACTACAGTGAGCAAAAGACTTGCATAGAATGGTTAAAATTCGAACCACATAATGGCATGGCTGCTTCTCACCCTTAATAGACTATTCCGTTCTATTCCCATAGACACAAATTGGATTTCAATAATTTCTTACAGAAAAGAATAGGTCTTATGTAAATTTTTACTGTGGAAGTTAGGCTCTTCATTTAAGAAAATGATTCAGAATTGGCACCATCAGTCAATGTAGAACATAGAATTTTCAAACACTGTAACTACTGACAACAATACACGGACCAAAATTAAGATAAAAACACACAGACCAAACAGGAAAATGAAACTCCAAAAAAACATGGCCATTTCTAGTAACCAGCAAAAGTCAATCTCTCGGATTCTAAAAATTCGTTTAGATTGAGAATAAGATAAGTTTATATGTTGAATAAAATATAAATTATGCAAACATTAAATATAGTTACATAAGATTATACATAAAATATTTGAATGCATAAATGAGATGTATAAATGGAATTTATGTATACTTATCCTCAATTCAAACCGAACCTTAAGCTATCAATTCATGAGTGTCCCTCAAGAGCATCCTTCGTCATCCTCTATGCTTATATATCTCTATAAACAGCCGCAATCCATCTGCCACTTCCGAGATGTTGTACTTTTAAGCATGGTTAGGAGTAGAGAGTAAGGGACTTGATGGGTTTGAGTAATAGCATCCAAACCAACATGTATTACTTCTAATCACTGAATGAAGCCTATCATCTAGATGCCACCAATAAGACACTATACATGCGCTTCATCAATTATATTTCTAAAGCAAGTGCATCAAGAACATAATTTTATCCCATTGTAGATTTCTTGGATGCCAAGGCAATCTGTCAGGGCATACCACAACTTTTTAAAGGGTAGAAAAAACATGATAATTACTCATAAATATACAAAAGCATGAAAAAACACATGAAGTGACGAAGGGTTCCATTCTAATGTGTGTGGGAAGAGCTATACGGATGACGATTACTTAAATCATAGCTACGTGAGGAAGAAATATAAATAATTTAGACACGCATAGCACGCAGAAATCCCATATACTATGTGCAAGCTTAAATCAATAAAACAAAATTATGAATCTCCATACAGCATCATGGCAAAAATCAATGTCCATCAATTTCTACCAGTCTCACATTGATTACCTAACTAATTAACCAAGAATGAGGACTCTAGAACTACATTTAAGAACCTCAATCAAAGAATGCAATCACCAACTATAACTGAATCTTATATCACACGTTCAAGAAAGTACAGTAGGGAGTAGATGATATCAGGAAGCATAAACTTCATATATATACACATTGTTTGTCACTTGGATTTATTTCACGAAACTAGTTAGTTCTTAGAAATACAATTTCACAATTATTCTTACTAGATGATTAAAATGCATCCTCAAAAGCAAAATAGAGATTTGTCGTTTATCAAATATTGATTTATTTGGTATAAATAAGTATTTGATTTTTACATGACACCAATAGGTTCAATGCTTTAAGTTAATGTCGTGGCTCCCGATAGCTCATTGATTTTGTTGTTTTGTCTCTCTTAAAAGTAATTTTCTGCAACGTACAAGCTAAAGGAAACGACAATGAAAGGTTAGTAGTTGCATAATTAAGAGATTAGACTTCACTTGTAATTTTTTATTTTCAGAATTATTTTATGAATTATTTTACTGTTTAGAAAAGAATGTACTTTGAATATTGAGAACACTACTTGAGCATTTAGTGTTTGGATAATCTCTTGTTCTTGTGTAGAGTGATAGTAACTGAAACATAGAAACATGTTTTTTGAAATCCATAAGAGATATTATATTAAAATATGAGCTTGTGATTGGTATAGTTTTCATTAAACAAACCATTATAATAGTGTTAGTCCGGACGGACTTTAAATCCCGGATCCGCCCCTGTCCATTGCTCATCTTTGGAAACCGATGCCGTTGAAGGAGCTCGCTCTTCCCCTGATCTAGACGATGAGTCCACCGTCCGGGGGTCGTTCGACGGCGGTATTTTGGGAAATTACCTGCGCCATGTTTCCATGATTGGGATGACGAGGACTACTCCGGGAGGTCGTTGACGGCGATTCTACCTGCGCGATTATTAGAATGAAACCTATTTATGGGTCTGATTCTAGATAGGATAAGGTCTCAAAAGATAACTAGGTGTCTTGAGTCAAGCTGCTAAAATCGAATTATGACGAATATCCGAAATAAGAGAGAGATGAGACCATTTATTTATGGCGCGACAAATTTGTCAACAGTGAAATGCGAATTGTAATAAACTAAAACAGAGCAAATTAAAATCAATTTTAAAAATATTAAATTTTATGGGAAAAAATAGCTTTAAAAAAAAAAAACTAGATGAGCTTAGTGTCACTTCTTAACCGCCCCACCCCACTAAGCCTTCAGCTCTTATTTTTTTTATATATTTACATCCTACGTAAAACTAGATGGGTTATTTATGAGAGTATTTTACATTTTAAATCTATTTTTTTATTAATTTTACGAAATCAATCCGTTTTTAATTTCATTTACATACGGGCCAATTTTAACTTTTTAAGACAAAAATGCCCGTTGACGAGCGACACCACCTTCTTCGCATTCATTGCATTTAATGCACTTGGGTGCATTTAATGCACTTGGGTGCATTTAATGCACTTGATGGCACCTCTCTATCTCTCCTTGGTGAGCGAGCACCACCGTCCGAGGAGGATCCAGGGGGCATCCGATGCAAAATGCATCGGTTAATCATTCGATGCATCTGGTCGACCATTCATCAAACGGCTATGGGCGAGGGATGATGAGCTGCTCGTCGAGACGAGCTGAGAACCGCAGGCGCCGGCGTCGACAGGGCCGGGGAAGTCAAGGAGAGGAGGGTTGGGGTGGGGAACCGCGGGCGGCAGTTTGGGATG
Organism: Narthecium ossifragum; assembly: GCA_963920575.1. NCBI lineage: Eukaryota > Viridiplantae > Streptophyta > Magnoliopsida > Dioscoreales > Nartheciaceae > Narthecium > Narthecium ossifragum. The sequence continues at coordinate 33,039,478 of OY986964.1, forward strand.
GGGAAGCTCCTTGCCGGAGTTAATGGCGGAGAGAAGGGTTGCAGGGGTCGTGACGGTGCTGGATTGGATCGGGGTGAAGCAGGTTCATCGGAAAGGGAGGAGATCGATCGTGGGTCACTGGAATGAGGGAAGTGATAGGTTCCGAGGTTCTTGCCGACGTTAATGGTGGTGGAGGGGTTCGTCGGGGTTACTGTTTGCGAATGGGTGGTATGTAGTGGAATGCTCGCCGACAATGGAGATGGTGGATGGTTGAGATAGTAGTGGGAGATGGTGATAAAGATAGTAGATATGAAGGTTGAGGGTGATGGGTTTGGTGATGGAGGATGGCCAGAGTTTGCTAAACTGCGGCCATCAAGCTTAATTCTCATGCTCAAACCAATGGCTCTTTGGCAATCAAGAAGCCATCGATCATCATCGGACAATGAGGAAGAGATCGGCATGAACGAGAGATCCTTCACATGTTGTACTCCTGCTGATCCTGGCAGAGCTCCTTCCTGAGCTTCTGTGAGAATAATTGGCATGCATCCATGCTGAGATCAATGGCGGCCGAGAGTGCTATGAACAGGGCCGCGTCACCCATGCACGTCACATGTTGCACGCCGACTGATCCTGGCAAAGTTCCTTCCTGAGCTTCTACGAGAATAATTGGCATGCATCCATGCTGAGATCAATGGCGACCGAGAGTGCTATGAACAGGGCCGCGTCGCCCATGCACGTCACATGCTGCACGCCGACCTCCACCGTCGGCTTGCTCACCTTCCCCTCCCCCTCCACCGTCGACCCCATCACGAATCCTCTGTTAGACGTCGCCGCCGCCGACGTGCCGTCACCAACCCCATCTTCTCTAGCAAACTCCGGGCATCACCGATGCACGTCAAATATGCACCCAAGTGCATTAAATGCAATGAATGCGAAGAAGGTGGTGTCGCTCGTCAACGGGCATTCTTGTCTTAAAAAGTCAAAATTGGCCTAGTATGTAAACGAAATTTAAAACGGATTGATTTTGTAAAATCAATAAAAAAAGTAGAATTAAAATGTAAAATACACTTATTATGATCATATAATTCATCTATCACGTTATAAAATTTTATTTTATATAATAGATATACTTTAATGTTGTCTAATAAGGGCGGAAGAATCAGTGCGTCAAATCATGATGGAGCCGAGCCTGTGTCATGCGATTATGGAGCTAAAATTTATGTTTTGTGCCTAAAGTTGCAATTATATCTAAACGGAAGGGTTAAAAGGTGGGTGGTGTTATATGCACTGCCCAAAACTATAAGTGCACCCATAAAAAAAGTAAAATTACTATAATGCCCTCCGCCCATCTCTTCCTCTCTCTTCCACCCCGACCCTGCCACCGTCGCCGCGCCTTGCCGCCGCCCCTTTCTCCGGACCCCGTCGCCGTTGCCGCCCGGCCTCTGGCCCCCCTCTCTCTCCCCGTTCTCTCTTTCTCCCTCATTCTCTCTTCTCTCTCCTCTCCCTCCCTCCCTCTGGTCCACTCGCTCTCTCCCTAGCGGCCGATCGCGTAGCCGTGGTGGTCATGGCCGGGGTTTGAAGACGCTCCTTGGTTTGAAGGCGCCGTGGTGGTCGTAGCCGGGGAAGAAGCCGTATCAGCAACCACTCAAACATCCCTCTCTTCTTCCCCTGCCACGACCACCGCGGTGGCGCGATCGGCCGCGAGAGAGAGAGCGAGCGAGCGGAGGGAAGAGAGAACGGGGGAGAGGAGAGAGAACGAGAGAGGGAAGAGAGAACAGGAGAGGGAGAGGGGGTGGGCGGTGGCCGGGCGGCAACGGCGATGGGGTCTGGAGAAAGGGGCGGCGGCGGCGGTGGAAGAGTGGGGAAGAGAGGGGCATTTTAGGAATTTTAGAAAAATATAGATGCACTTAGCGATTTTTATAGTGCATATAAAATTACCCTTAGAAGACGATTTGTACTCGTTTACGAATTTATTCATGGTTAGGTGTTTTCCGTGGCTGATGACGTGGCCAGGGCAGTGTTGTTAAGCCTTCAATAAAAGTTTATTTTTCCAGTCATTTGCATCGTTCAATATTGTTGTAGATGCTCTCTATAAGCCGAATCACACACCTATTATACATGAAGCACTTTGATTGATCTATATATTAAGTGTATCTATTACACACGCGGTTTTCACATGAACTCTTGAATTTTACGTGTGATGATACATTATAAAGAACACGAACCCACGATGCAAAATAATGTAATCCATAATTTTCAAATGCTTCATGGTCCACTAATAAATAAGTTGCGATGCGTAAAATTTATCCTGCATTTGTACTTATTAGTCAATTAAAAGAAAAAAAAAAGGGGGGAAGGGGCCAGAGCCCCACATGCAACAAACCATCTGCTTATATGCCCATGCGGACTGTTTTGGGGTAAAGAATCCAAAAGGTGATAAAGGTTGCCACGTGGAAGCATTATTGCGTGCGGAAGCATCCTAAAAGGAGATCACGAGCGAGCGAATCGGGTCCACGTTCTGAGTTCGAATTCGACCGGATTCTTGCTTGCTTCGCGGGCTAAACCCGGCCCCACCCCAGGCCACTTCTCTCATAAGCTTCTTCGAGTGCTACCCCCACTTTATTCGATTTTTTTTTAATTAAACCCCATTATTTCTAAATTTGTGATTTTTTCCGAGTGGTTTATTTTTGGAGGTGTCGACGTCCACACTGTTCCTTTGTAATCAATGATAAAATTATTTTTTTATCATTCTCGGAATGATAAAAATGAAATTCTAGAAATGTCTCGGAATGATAAAAAATCATTTTTATTTTTATCATTCTCGGAATAATAAAAATGAAATGCTTGGTTCCTCGGAATGATAAAAATGAAATTCTCGGAATGATAAAAATCCATTTTCATCATTCTCGGAATGATAAAAATGGGATGAATGACTTTTATTCTCATTTTTATAAATGATGAAAATGGCATTCTCATTTTTATCAATGATAAAAATGGGATGCATGACTTTTTGATTCCCATTTTAATCATTGATAAAAATGATAATCCCATTTTTATCAATGATAAAAATGGGATTCTCATTTTTATCAATGATTAAAATGGGATGCATGAGTGTTGTGATTCCCATTTTTATCAATGATTAAAGTCATTTTTGTCAATGATAAAAATGGAATGCATGACTTTTTTGTTCTCATCTTCATCAATGATAATAATGGGATGCATGAGTGCTGTGATTCCCATTTTTATCAATGATAAAAATGAAATGATCCCATTTTTATCAATGATAAAAATGGGATTCTTATTTTTATCAATGATTAAAATGGGATGCATGAGTGTTGTGATTCCCATTTTTATCAATGATTAAAGTCATTTTTGTCAATGATAAAAATGGAATGCATGACTTTTTTGTTCTCATTTTTATCAATGATAATAATGGGAAGCATGAGTGCTGTGATTCCCATTTTTATCAATGATAAAAATGAAATGCACGAACTTTTGGTTCCTATTTTTTATCAATGATAAAAATGGGATGCATGAGTACAGATTCCCATTTTTATCAAAGATAAAAATGATAAAAATTTATTCTCGGAATGATAAAAATGCATTCTCGAAATGATAAAAATGAAATTCTTGGAATTTTTCTCATTCTCGGAATGATAAAAATTCATTTTTATCTTTCTCGGAATGATAAAAATGAGAATAATAACCCACATTTTTTCATTTTTATCCATTTTGTCATTTTTTAATATTATTATTCTCATTTATCATTCTCACTTTCCCATAATTTCATATTTTTCTAACTTTTCCTTTTTTTTGCCGATTTTTCCCTATTCAATGATAAAAATGGGATGCATGACTTTTTGGTTCTCATTTTTATCAATGATATTAATGTTAAAATGGGAGCATGAGTGCTGTGATTCTCATTTTAAGTGGGTTTTAGAGGGAGAGGAGAACCCGGAGAAGTGAGACTGTTCGGGGTATACCGTGTCAAATCCAACGATGTAAAAATTTAAGCCCACAAGGAGCTCTCTGTTCCAACACCGTTGATTGGGCTTTCAAGTTGGGCCGGCCTATTGAATCTATTGGGCCGGACCTAATCCATGCAGGCTAGGCAGCAGGACATAATAATAATAACAGCAAATTAGAGGGGCGGCAATTCCCATCACGTTTAAGTAGCCACTCCCAAGCAGCGAAGAATCCGTCCGCCGAGTGTATTCAACAAACTTTTGTTAATTAGATGGGTTTTTTATCAAATAGATTTTTAATAGGGTTTTGGGATGAAAAAGGTCACTAAGTTGGGTATATCACCAATTAACCCAAAAAAAAATACATTCTTATGAAATAATCAAATACGCTCATATGTCTTGATAGACGGGGGATCTTCAATTATATAAAGTAATATTTCATGAGTCATCCATTACTGTGTCATATGTCATATCATAATTAATTTTTAACATAATATACACGTAATGTAAAATCGGTTATTATATAAAAAAAACAGAAAAAGGAAGTGAGGAGAGAGAGAATGGGGGTGTCTGGTAAGCTGTGCAAGATGACATGGATTCAATTAATATTGATAAAAGTAATTGTTCAAATACAAATAATATTACATTAATAATATTTTCGGATATACAGAAAAAATAATAATATTTGGTGAGTTAGTTGGCCCAATCATCCTGCCAACTATCACCTCTATTCTTTTATCAAAAACACCCTATTGTTAGTCTTTATTGCAAAATAAAGGGCATTCAAGTAATTTTCTCTGCAATGATAGCGGTTTTCTCTAGAGAAAAAGTGGTTTTTCGATTTGCCCAAAACCGGGGCTAATCTAGTAATATATTCGAAGAACGAGGGCATTAGGATCAAATTCTAACTCGAGGGCCCTCTATTTAAGGCACTTTAACCGCGGTTACCGAACCTAATCCTAGCGTTCACATAAAAAAGGAACGGCTCTTGTTAAAAAACAAAAATAATGGTCGAATTAAAAGAGGAGAGAGAGAAGAGAGAGAGAGAGACCCCTTCCTGGGGCTAGGGTTTGACTACCAGACGCAACCGAGGTGGGCTTGGGTTTTTTAAAAACCGGGGTCAAATTACCCGCTCTGGTATTCCGGTGCTCTAGGCCCCTTCCGATCTCCGATCCGACCCCGATTCGCCGTCGATCGGCGGCGGCGTAGCCGGAAAATGGGGTCAATGGAGCCCAGGAAGGTTCTTTGAATGGGCTAGGGTCGGGGGCGTGGTTTTGGGATCTGGAGGTTTTGGGCGTTTTCTCGGCCCAGGGGTTCAAAATCGGGCGTTTTAGGGCTTCATCGGGATGCAATCTGGCGGCAGCGGGCACGGCCGGGGTGCGGGGGCGACTCCGCCGAAGCGGTCGACCCCGCCGTCATCCACTGTGTCGCCGTCGTCGTCCTCGTCGACGCATCTAGGTTTCGATTCGATTCACCATCAGCAGCAGCAGCAGCATCAGCAACAACAGCAGCAGCAGCATCAGCAACAACAGCAGCAGCAGCAGCATCAGCAACAACAGCAGCAGCAGCAGGCCGCTTTTAGGCAGGTGAGTGGGATTTCGCGCCATTCCTTTTTGTCGGTTACGCTCGTGGCGATGGGGCCGTTTGGCGGCGGTTGCATGGGGATCTGAGATAAAGGCGTCGGGGATGGATCAGTGTTTCCAAATATATAGGGGAGGCGGCGGCTGGATGGGAGTGTGCGCTTTTATTGGGTGGGGTTGATGGGATTCCGATATGCGCGCTGTTGCTTAGATTCTATCGTATCGTGCGTGCGCTATCCGCTGCTGTCATCTCGGGTTTACACCCGCGTATTGGGTTCTCTCATCGCATTTTATAAATTCTACTTCTTTTTTGTGGGTCTCCGGCACCGCCACCAACCTCAGGCCGACATGTTCCTTTGCGGTGCGAGTTTAAGATAGACATTCTTATGGATGTTTTCTTTTTTCTCGTCTTAATCCGTCATTTTCCTTGTGCTTGTGGAGGTTTTGGTTCAAGTGTCTTCTTCTTTTCTTCAATTGATTGGATTGTGTTGAGAGTGTGCATCAGATGTTTGTGTTGGGTTAGCGTTTGAGTTCTTCTTCTGTTTTTTCCCCTCTCTCTTTAGTTGGAGTTCTTTTTCAAGTTTTTTCCTTCTCTATTATTTTGGTCCCAACTCCGGCTTGACTCTCCTCACTCATTGCTCCTCGACGTGTTCCTACTAGTTTTCAGCTTTTCTTTCCTCTTGTTCTGACTGGAATGCTACTTGATGGTTTTATTTTGATTCCTTGGTCTTGTTGGTTCTAGTTGGCACTTTCTTACTGTTTTAAATTTTTTTTGGCTCGGAGTTATTCTTTTGCCTGATTTGCTGCCTGTGTCAGTTCTTTGCCGACGCCGTGATATCATATGGTATATTGGCCTGCGTGTAAACCGAATCCTTGTGACTTCTTCAATCTCTTTTTTTTTTTGTGTTAATTGGTTTTGGTACGTTGATACTGGTTTTTATATTTTGCTTCAGATTCATTCTTTTGGCTGATATATTACCTCTCTTGTTCTGTTCAATATCGTCCTCCTCTTCTTTTATTCCCCCTTCAAATTTCGTCTTTCTGGGTCTCAATGGCTTCCGTTCATTGCTCTGCGGTTTCCTTTGCTCTCGAATCCTTCTTCTTGGTTTTGATACTTTGTTGCTGATTTTTATTCATGCTTCAGATGCATCCTTTTGGCTGATATTTCTATTTCTTCAATGCCCGCTTCTTTTGCTTCAAAGTTTATGTGTTTTTTCCGTACAGTTGTTCTTTTGGGTTTTTATTATCTTTTAATTTCTCTTTTTTGGCTTCAAAATTGCGCGTTTTCTCGGGTCTCAATTATTGGCTTTATTGCTTTTCTTTCGTCAGCTGGGACTTTATCTGTCTTTTTCTTGCCCTTTTCTGTTGTTCTATGTGCGATATTGGTACCATGTGGGGTATATTATGGTATATCGTTTTTTGTCTGAATCTCCGAATCCTTATTTCCTCATGCTTTTCTTCTTTTTGGCATTTGCTTCATGTTCTTTTCTCGGGACTCACCCCTACTCCTGCATCGCTGGCTGATATGATACCAGTATTGCTTCTTAATCTGCATTCTTCCTCCACTTTTTGGTTCTAAATGGAGCTCTTTAGCAGTTAAGCTAAAGATTAATAACTTCATGTCTTTTATTTTGTGTTTCTTGTTTGTGGCTCTGGAGAAGTGGGATCATCATCTCCCACTTTGTTGACAAGAAGCAACCACATTCTCTTTTCCTTCCCTTGTATTCAAGTTTGTTACCACTGACCTGGCACCATCATTTAATGTAGCCAGGCTTAATCAAGAGGCATCAACGATTGTAAATGGAATTGTGGGACCATCTGTCAGTTTTGTTTTGTCCTTTCTGATTTGTAGTAGTTCCATGTCTGTGGCTTTCTGCGTCTATTGGTGATTAGCTTTGTCCTCCGTTTTTCTCTATACAGTTATGCATGCTGTGTGATGTGTTCATTTCTCTTCTTGGTCTTCATGTTTGGTATGGGTTTGGTTCTGAAAATCTTCTTTTTTGTTTTGGATTTTTTCTGTTCTTTTTAATTTAGCTCTCAAAAGACTTCATGTTGCTTACTGGTGAGGTTCTATCACTATTAACTCCTTTCCTTTCATCTTGATCTGATTGAATTCTATGTGATCTTGTTGTTTAGAGGCTGTACTCGAGATTTGGTTTAGGATCCTTTGTCGTCTAGCTTTTGGCAGGTGGTTTCGTATATATTTCTTTTGTTGCGAGTTGGAACTGGTTTTTTTACAGTAATCTTGGTGCATTTTTCAACATGGTAGTCATTATGTTTCTATTTGATAGCTATCAGGAATGATGTATATTGAACATCATTCGTGGAACTTCTCTAGATCATGCGTTTCCTGATATGTTTTTCTGAGATCCTTTTTTGTATCATAATGATCAAATACCACCTTTTCTGTTGGTCATTACCCTCAACCAATTGCAAGCTATATGCAATCGTATATTATGTTCTCTTGTAGAGATTATCAGGACTGCAGAAAACTTAGGTGGGAGACCTTAGTCCTTTCTCCTGCTGTTTCCTCCATACATGTCATAGGTGCTGTCCAAGGTGTTTTATGTTATGGTTTAACATGAGGCAGTATTAGGTCAAGAGAATGTGGATCAGGTGTTGATGGGTTTTGTCTTGAAGTTGTAGTTTTGGAACTTTTGAGATGCTCTTCTGGACTTTGGTCAATCACAATCATAAAATTAAATTCTGGACTTTTTGTCTGTCTTTAGCATCATTTACATTACAGTGCTTAATATTCAGGTTAGCCTTATGTAACTATCAAGTTGAAGCTTGTCCTTCGTAAATATCCAACATGGGTCAATTTCAAGGTTGGAGCAGGATCTTGCTTCTTGAAATTCATGTAAACTTCATGGTACGAAAGAATGTAAAAGATTGGTCTGCAAGCTGAAACAAGTTCACGTTTTGTCTGCTTTGAACTGGAAGCCTACAACCAACCAACGATCATGTTCTGTTTCTTTGGATAGATTCTGCTTGATAGGACAAAAATGATTTCAAGTGTAGGTTCTGTCAGTGAATGTAATGCAACCTTGGGGTAAGGTAGGGTGGTTTTAGCATACACGGGGTTGAATTTATATAGGTTGATCATTCTAAAATAACTGTTTGCACACTAATAGTGCCTATGTAGGATGGAACAAGTAGTGGTTAATACTCCCTTTTCCTTTTATTGCAGTCACTGCAGCAGCAGCAGCAGCGACCGCAACTAAGAAAGCTTGAAGGAGAGGATGCTTTCCTGGCTTATCAAGCTGCGAATGTGCAAGTTTTCATGGCTGGGAGCAATTTCCAATCCTCTTCCAGTGCTATGCCTCTTATGCAATCATCTAGGAAGTTTGCAGATGTACCTCGTCAACCTGGTCCTCCTCAGCTTCGTGATGAGAAACACAATAAAGCTCAAGGAGCAGAACAGCATATACAGAACCCAAATCAACAAGCTTACTTCCAATATGCTCTGCAGGCTGCCCAACAGAAGTCTCAGGGGAGTATGCTAGTGCAGCAGCAAGGTAAGGTTGGTATGGGTGGTGCCCATGGCAGGGAGCAGGATGTGCCAGCAAATAATTTGAGAATGCAGGATCTTATGTCTCTGCAGGCAGCAAATCAGGCACAAACACCTGCATTTAAGAGAGCCTCAGAAAGTTTTGGGCACGTCGATAAACAAATTGATCAAAGTCGTTCTAGTAACGAGCAAAGAAATGATTTGAAGCCTCCCCAGATAGCAGTTGGACAATCCCCTCCTGCAAACATCATAAGATCTGGTCAATCACTTCCATCTCAGCCTAACATGCAAAATCTCGCAAACAATCAGTTTGCACTAGCTCAGTTACAGAGTTGGGCTCAGGAGCGTAATATCGACTTGTCTGTCCCTGCGAATATGAATCTCATTGCTCAAGTTTGGCATTCTGCTAGGTTGGCTGCAATGCAGAAGCAGAATGAAACCAGCACGGGTCCATCGCAACAATCTCTGCCTTCGTCGAAGCAACAGGTCATGCCCTCACCATCCGGCAGCGAAAACTCTGCCCATGGCAATTCTAGGAGTGATCTCTCTGGTCAAGTTGGGCCTGCAAAGAGCCCACAAACAATTCCCACTGGACCAATATCAAGTGGCGGACCTACTCCTTTAGTCAATTTGGGTAATCTGCAGATACATCAGCAGTTTGCTCTTCAGAGTAGGGAGAACCAGAATGAGATAATTCCTCGACCTCCGACTGCAGTGGCCAATGGAGGGCCACTAGGGCATTTTCAGCAGCCATCTGGGAGCGTGGACCAGGGCATAGAACGCTCCCATTTGAAGGGTACATTTACAGGACCTGAAGCATTGCAAATGCAGTACTTCAGATCGTTGCAGCAGAACCGTCCTGTAGCTCACTCTTCTGCTCCCTCTGAAAATGTGGGCATCCCAGTGCCGTCCAGTAGTGGATCCGACCAAGTTCTGCAGCAGCACGTTGGCTTCACAAAGCAGCAACTTCATGTTCTCAAAGCACAAATATTGGCCTTTCGGCGTCTCAAGGTAGGCAATAATGTCTCTATCTCTGCCGCACTTCTCTGCACACCTTGTCACGCTCCCTCTCCCTTGTTCTTTATTTGCATTCCCCTCTGAAGAAAACCTAATCCTTCGAATTCTGATATTCATTATTTTGTACCTGTTGAGACTGCTGAAGTGCTACATTGTTCAACTGGCTACACAGGCTCAATTAAGTCTTATACTCTTTGTGTTTTCCAGCGAGGTGAAAGAACTCTTCCTCAAGAGGTCCTTCAGGCCATTGCACCTCCTCCTCTTGACTCGCAGCCACATCAGACTTTTCTTTCCCAAGGAATGGTTAATCAGGAATTATCTGCTGCTAAGAATGTTGAAGAGCATACAATGCATGTGGAAGCCAATGAGAAAGCTGCACAGCTTGGTTCTTCGAGTAAAGGACATGGTATACCGAAAGAGGAGCCCTTAAGTGGAGAAGAGAAGGCCGCTGCAAGTAGTCAGATGCAAGGAGCTGGAAGCGTGACAAGAGAAGCTCTACGGACAGGATCAGTTGGAAAGTTAGAACAGAACAATTTTACTTCAATTAAGTCAGAGCAAGAGGTTGAAAGGGGAAGCCAGAAATTGTCGAACAAGTCTGACTATATTGTTGACAAGGGAAAGGCTATTCCAGTGCAAACTCTGATGGACAGTGGGCAAGCACGAAAACCTACCCCTTCAAGCAGTGTGCCAGTTCAGAAAGATGTTTCTGCGAGAAAGTATCATGGCCCCCTGTTTGATTTTCCATTCTTTACTCGGAAGCATGACTCCTTGGGGTTGGCAGCCACAAATACTTCCAACAATTTGACTTTAGCTTATGATATGAAAGATCTACTGCTTGAGGAAGGTATTGTTGTGCTTAACAAGAAAAGAGCAGAAAATCTGAAAAAGATTAATGGTTTGCTGGCAATTAACTTAGATAGGAAACGAATTAGACCTGATCTTGTTTTACGTTTGCAAATCGAAGAAAGGAAACTTCGTCTTCTAGATTATCAGGCTCGTTTGAGGGCTGAAGTTGATCATCAGCAGCAGGAGATAATGGCAATGCCCGACAGGATATACAGAAAGTTCATAAGAACATGCGAACGACAAAGGGGTGATTTAATGAGACATATCCATCAGTCGCAAAAACTTTCAAGAGACAAGCAAATAAAGTCCATAATCACGTGGCGAAAGAAACTTCTGGAGGCTCATTGGGCCATTCGTGATGCACGTACTACTCGCAATCGAGGAGTTGCTAAATATCATGAACGGATGTTGAGAGAGTTTTCTAAGAGAAAGGACGATGGCAGAAATAGAAGGATGGAAGCCTTAAAGAACAACGATGTGGACAGATATCGTGAAATGCTGTTGGAGCAGCAGACAAATATTCCTGGAGATGCATCACAGCGGTATGCTGTTCTCTCTTCCTTTTTGTCCCAGACAGAAGAGTATCTCTACAAACTTGGTGGGAAAATAACAGCTGCAAAGAATCATCAGGAGGTTGAAGAGGCAGCTAAAGCTGCTGCAGCTGCTGCTCGATCACAGGTTATTATGGATAGACTAACCTGATAGTTTTATATTCTAGTTTTGCTCCATTTCTTTTCCATATTTGCTAGCATTAGGTATTACCGGTATTATTTCCTGTCAACAGGGTTTGTCAGATGAAGAAGTTAGGGCCGCAGCAGCATGTGCAGGAGAAGAGGTTTTGATCAGAAATAGGTTCTCTGAAATGAATGCGCCAAAAGAGAACGCGTCTGTTAACAAGTAAGTGTGCCCCATTATTTGTCCCTTTATGGGAGTAAACTAAAGCAATTGAACTAAAGCGACATTTTTCAGCACAGACAGAGGACTCTTTATTTGCCCACGCTTATGATCCAAAACTTCTTCTAATTTTTTAATTTTTTTATGGCCGCTAGGTATTACAATCTGGCACATGCAGTGAACGAAAGAGTTATGAGACAACCATCAATGCTACGTGCAGGGACTCTGAGGGACTATCAGCTTGTGGGTTGCAAGTTCTCAGATATATCTATATCCTATAAAAATTTTTCTTTATGTCACCGAAAACATATGGAATTCACTTGGTTCTTTTTCCTAGGTTGGGCTTCAATGGATGCTTTCCTTGTATAACAACAAGTTGAATGGGATTTTAGCAGATGAGATGGGCCTTGGCAAAACTGTGCAGGTTGGATGCTTTTTCTACATATCTATCTTGCCCATCCCATGTATTTATTTGTATCCTTTAGAGTTATGCATATATGAGCTTTTTTGTAGCAATTATTGCAGGCTTTTCATGGTTATTTATGTTACTTTGATTTATATAATTTGATTGGTTTTGCAAATAATTTCTTGGTAAAGCATGGATTGAGCAAGTTGGCCGGAGCTGCCTTCATTTTGTGGGATATTTTTATAAGATGCATCTACTTGTCATAGTATATTGTCAGATATTCAACTAAAATAGAGGTCATTTGCACTGATTATGATGTTTGGTTGCCTTTTGTTCTTTCATTTCTTTCGTTCTCTAACAGGTGATGGCGTTGATTGCTTATTTGATGGAATTTAAGGGGAACTACGGGCCACATCTCATAATAGTTCCAAATGCTGTCTTAGTAAATTGGAAGGTCAATATTCATCCTTTTCCTCTCTCTCTCTCTCTCTCTCACACACACACACACACACACACCCATCCATCCATCCATGCTGAAATCATCTCCGTGTTTGACGTCTCTTTGTTTCACACACACACACACACACATCCATCCATCCATCCATGCTGAAATCATCTCCGTGTTTGACGTCTCTCTGTTTTTTGGTCACACACACACATCCATGCTGAAATCTCCGTGTTTGACGTCTCTCTGTTTTTTGGTCACACACACACACATCAATGCTGAAATCTCCGTGTTTGACGTCTCTGTTTTTTGGTCACACACACACACATATCGATGCTGAAATCTCCGTGTTTGACGTCTCTGTTTCTTGGTCACACACACACACACATCCATGCTGAAATCTCCGTGTTTGACGTCTCTCTGTTTTTTGGTCACACACACACACACATCCATGCTGAAATCTCCGTGTTTGATGTCTTGCTGTTTTTTGGTCACACAAACACGCATATCCTTGCTGAAATCTTCGTGTTTGATGTCTCTCTGTTTTTTGGTCAGAGTGAGCTGCTTAATTGGCTGCCATCCGTATCATGCATCTTTTATGTTGGTGGAAAGGATCAAAGGTCAAAGCTGTTTACTCATGTAAGATGCCTTGCCATGATGAGCCAATGAACTTCTTTTGGATTTCTTTGGTCACATAGCGATATCCATGAATATACTACTTGTGTATGTTTCTAATGCATAGGTTGGGATCAGACAGTCTTGATATCTTCACTTGGCCTGAATGTCAAATTATGGAATCAGAATCCTAGGGTATTGCTTGAGTTTATTTTGGCCAATCCAATTGGTAGTTCATATTGTCCGCTAATTGGTTCGTTATCATCATCACGACCATTGTTCGTCTTACCATTATTAAAGGTTATGGCATGAATATTGGGTTGGCTGTGAGAAAACACTTCCCATGGAAACCGTCAACTTCACACAAACCTACTTATTTTAGTCATGGTAATATAGTCAATCTCATCACGTAAAACTGGGTAATTGGCTGTTAGTTAGTAAAGTATTCAGTCCATGAAAAAATCATGATTTTTAGGGTCGACTATAGTCTATCATAGCACAATTCAAAGATGCAAGAGTTAAGTAGAACTTGACTAGAAGTAATACCCAATCTTTGCTTGTTTGTTTCTTATGTAATCGTTTTCTTTAAGTCAATGTCTTTTAAAGACTCTTCTGAATGCACTATTTTTGTTTCAAGAGAATTCTGTGAAATGCACTTGTCCATTAACTCCAATCCACTTTTACTATTTGCAGGAGGTTTGCGCAGTGAAATTTAATGTGCTTGTTACCACTTATGAGTTTGTAATGTATGATCGTTCAAAGCTATCAAAAATTGACTGGAAGTACATTATCATTGATGAAGCCCAGCGGATGAAAGATAGGGATTCAGTTTTGGCACGTGATCTTGATAGGTATCGTTGCCAGAGGCGGCTACTTCTAACCGGGACACCTCTACAGGTACGCCCTTCATATTTTAAATGTATGCCAATTGAAGTTTTGGATATTAAAAAGACTCCTGCATTGCATGTTAGTAGAATCCAGAACTCACAATATTCATTTACATGAAATCTAGATCTGAAAAGGCATACGTAATTGTCACTCTTGAAAGTGAATTAATTTTTTATTTAACTATTTGATAGCATTCAAACTTTCTTCAATTAATGACTATATAGTGCGCTTGTCTGTTATTAGCTTCATAAGCTGCTCAGGGAGATACACTTTAAAGTAGTCTGATGTGTAATTATTAGCCGAAAAATCCTTTGTTTCAAAGGCAGTGTCAAATAGTTTTTGCACATGCATTTAGCCTGGAGTCCTTTTTCTCTAAAAAACAAAACCTTGAGCACTGCCCTATTTCTTCCTTTGTGTCTCATCACCAACTTTCACTATGAACAAGCATATTGAAGACTGATTCTACTGAAAATATGGTTGAGATTCCATGTACGTCGTGTCAATTTAGATCTCTTTGAAATGAGAAGGACAAGATCTACTCACGACTTTGAAGCGTCAAGGCAGATTAACTATAAGTGCATGGAAGCAAGTGTACTAGGATGTCTGTGGGAACATTTCCATTGAGTGTGGAAAGCGAACTGTCTTGGTTCCATGCTTTGTACTGGCAAAAGAGGAAGGAGTCAGTTGTTTGTGGGTTGTTGGCACTTATAGGGTTAGATTAGTTCTGTATTCTTCTGCTGACAGGCCAGGGTTCGGAGCCAAGGCAGTGTGGGAACATTTCCAACGAGTGTGGAAAGCGAACTGTTTTGATTCCATGCTTCGTACTTGCAAAAGAGGAAGGAGTGAGTTATTTGTGGGTTCGTTGTACTTATAGGGTTAGATTAGTTCTGTATTCTTCTGCTGACAGGCCAGGGTTCGGAGCTAAGGCAGTGTGGGTAGAAACTATTGAGGTGAGTTTGCAATCATATCAACTTTAATAATGTGGCTGTATGACAATCCACGAGGAATGTTGTGCTCTTTCTTATTAGCTCTGGATGACATGGATGTTCAGTTTGCATTGATGTCTCTATCGTCTTATTTATGACATGTATCCTGTCAAGCATCTAGTCTCTCAGCCTGTAATGACCTTTTTATGGGCAAATTACAAAATATACGGAAAAGCCTAAAGTGATGATTTTGCAATTATTCTATAAGTAGTCAGTACATGGATAAAATCTGTAAGGAAGTTTAGTCACTTCCAAATTCTCTAGTGCATGGATAAAATCTTCTCACACAATTGGTTTTCTTACACTCTTACTTCCCAACCAATGTTTTAGACTGAATTTTTTTAGCTACTTCTAGTTTAAATGTTCGTTCTGATGAGCACGCCCCTGATGTTTTAATATTCAGGTCATAGTTGTTGCTGTGTAATAGTTGTAAATCTTTATTTCTTGATTGCTCTGTGAAAGGTTGTTATCTTCACTGTATGATTCCACTATGAGGCTCTGCTGATTGGTGAGGACAAATTTGGTGAATCATAGTGTCTTAGGTTCTGTTATGGACATGACATCTGTCTTTAATTACTAAAGAAGGAACGTTTAATGCTGCTTTTCCCTTTATGTACGTTCTTATTCAATTTGGTACTCATTTTTGCCAAATATCATTCATGACAAATGGGAAGCATACCTTCAAGATATATGCTTCATGTTTTGATCTCTAGTTCAATGTTGTTGGAGAATTCGACATTCCAACCCTGAGAGAATTAATTTTTGTGGGGTGGGCAAATGCATATAATCTTTTACATGGATAGATATAGTGTTTGGCCTATTACATTTGCTGCAGTTTTACTTAATAGAGCTATCTATCTTTAAAAAAAAAAGAAAAAAAAAGAAAAAAAAATCCAGAACTTTCAAAACTTCAGTCGCAGGATCAAAGGAAATTGAATTTTAAATTCAAATATGCATTTATTGCACACAGCTTAAAATTTCTTGCTTAATTTTTTTCATAGTTTGATGTCTTTTGCTGCTTCTGATATGATGTAAATCTTGTTTTTTCTACTGAATGTTTATTATTTAACTATGTGAAATTTACAGTGACATATTTTCTTTCCACCTTTTTATTAGAAATTTACTGTGAGATTTTCTTCCCACCTTTTTATTAGATGTTTGATACGGGTTTTTTCAGAATGATCTCAAGGAACTTTGGTCCCTGCTGAATCTGCTTCTTCCAGAAGTATTTGATAATCGAAAAGCATTTCATGATTGGTTCTCAAAGCCGTTTCAAAAGGATGGTCCTTCACATAGTGCAGAGGAGGATGACTGGCTTGAGACAGAAAAGAAGGTGATTGTAATCCACCGCCTTCATCAAATTCTAGAGCCTTTTATGCTTCGTAGACGTGTGGAAGACGTGGAAGGTTCACTTCCACGAAAGGTACGTATAAATCTCATTCCTTATTTCTTTTTACGTATTGTATTGTTGGTGGCACTGTTGATTGATGTATGATTTGCAGGTTTCCATTGTTTTAAGGTGTAGAATGTCAGCAATGCAGAGTTGTATATATGATTGGATTAAAACTACTGGGACCATTCGGGTTGATCCTAAGGATGAGCAGCGTAGAAGTGAGAAGAACCCATTGTACCAGGTCAAGATATATAAGAATCTTAACAATAAATGTATGGAACTGAGGAAAGTTTGCAACCACCCTCTTCTTAGTTACCCTTACTTAACAGAATATCCCAAGGAGTTCATTGTTAGATCCTGTGGAAAGCTCTGGATCCTTGATAGGATTCTCATAAAACTTCAAAGGGCAGGTCATCGCGTTCTACTTTTTAGTACCATGACAAAACTCCTCGATATATTAGAGGAATATTTGCAATGGCGGGAACTTGTCTACCGAAGAATTGATGGCACAACCAGCTTGGAAGATCGTGAATCTGCAATTGTAGACTTCAATAGCTCGGATTCTGATTGTTTTATATTCTTGCTCAGCATCCGAGCTGCTGGAAGAGGTCTAAATCTCCAGACTGCAGACACAGTTGTAATATACGATCCTGATCCAAATCCACAAAATGAAGAACAAGCAGTTGCCAGGGCTCATCGTATTGGGCAGAAAAGAGAGGTCAAAGTCATTTATTTGGAAGCTGTTGTTGACAAAATTCCAAGCTATCAGAGAGAAGATGAGTTGAGGACCGGAGGTACAGGAGATTTAGATGACGATCTTGCTGGAAAAGATCGGTATATGGGATCAATTGAGAGCCTTATTCGTAACAATATCCAGCAGTATAAGATAGACATGGCTGATGAGGTCATAAATGCTGGTCGCTTTGATCAAAGAACAACACATGAAGAAAGAAGAATGACTTTAGAGACTTTGCTGCATGATGATGAGCGATACCAAGAAACTCTACATGATGTTCCATCCCTACAAGAGGTAAATCGCATGATAGCTCGGAGTGAAGAAGAAGTTGAGTTATTTGACCAAATGGATGAGGAATTTGATTGGACAGGCGATATGATGAAGTACAATCAGGTGCCCAAATGGATTCGTGCTGGTTCTAGAGAAGTAAATGCTGTCGTCGCCAGTTTATCTAAGAAGCCATCAAAGAACATTTTAGCTAGCAGTATTGAGCTGGATTCCAGCGAGTTGAATTCTGGGCTATCCCCTGGTAGAACAGAGAGAAGAAGGGGCCGGCCAAGGGGTTCATCGACTGCAAAAAAATACAGGGAATTGGATGAGGAAGATGGTGAATATTTGGATGCTAGTTCAGAGGAGAGGAATGACTCATTGCCTGAAGAAGATGGAGAGATTAGAGAATACGAAGAGGAAGAATCTAATGGTGGTCAGGATGCTCCACCCGGTAATAAAGATCAATCTGAAGAAGAGGGCCTGGGTTGTGATGGCAATGCATTTGATTATTCACGTGTAATTGAAGGCAGCAGAAGTGCTCATACATTTGAAGAAGCTGGTTCCTCAGGTTCTTCTTCTGGAAGCCGGCGATTACTTCAGTCCTCTACTTCAATGTCTTTGCAGAAGTTTGGATCACTTTCTGCTTTAGATGCCAGGCCAGGTTCAATTTTAAAGAGGGTGGTATGTATATAGTTTGCAATGTAAATACTATATTTACTTAATCATGGTGGATTTTTTGTTTTGAGCCCTTTCACTTTTGGTAATTTTCAGCAAGATGAGTTAGAGGAAGGGGAGATTGCAGTATCTGGTGATTCCCACATGGATCTCCAGCAATCGGGAAGTTGGACTCATGACCGTGAAGATAATGAAGATGAGCAGGTTCTCCAACCACCAACTATAAAGCGGAAACGCAGTATACGTGGTCGCCCTAGGTACAATGTTGAGAAACTAGAAGAAAAGTCTAGCAGTGAGAGGCTCTTTGCCCCTCGAGGGACACAGCAGTCGTTGCTGGCGAACCATGATTTTGACATGCAATTAAGGAATTCAGAAGCCGATGCTTTTAATGAAACGGCTTCAGACAGGCATGATACAAAAGCCTCAACAGTGAAACAGAAGCGAGATTTGCCATTGAGAAAAGTTTCACATGCTAACATGCAACAGTCTAGCAGATTGGGTTACTTATCTGGGACAGGGGAAGATGCCACTGAACATTCCAGGGGAAACTGGAATAGTAAGGCTGTGGGCACTGGCGGCCGTAGCTTTGTTTGTGGTAAAATGTCGGACAGCATGCAGAGGAAGGTGTGCATCCTCATTTTCCTCTCATTTAATAGTAGAATGTTGATTCTGTATGCTTTTTATTCACTAGTAAAATTAAGCTCATCTCCATGATAAAAGCCAGCAAAGCATTGTCAGCTTGTAGGGACTAATATTGGTAGATATGACAGTTGTTCTTGTATTTGAGTTGCTGCATATGCCTCTTCCTGGTGTTTCGTACCGCATAGTCATTGCCACTTCTTGGATATTATGCATCTAATTCCAATTAGTGTCTGTGAAGTCAATTTAACTGCAGAATATTATCTGAAATTTGCTGTAATTGTTTATTTTTTGGGTTTAAGGAATGGATGAAAATCTAAAAGAAATTTCCTCTGACATGAGACAGTAGGAATTATTTTTGTTTATTTTTACACTGAACTTTCTTATTTCAAATGTTACCAAAAGATCATACAAGAGTTACGAGTTTTGACATTTTTGGTTTCTCTCAAATTATCTTTATCTTAGAAACATCCAAATTGCATTGGGGTATGTCTTGAAATCTGAGATGGACTAGGATACCTAATTGGCTTCCTTGGATTGCCTATGTGGACCCATGAGTTAGAATCCTATGAGAAATCTACGAGATGTCTAGTATGAAGAAGGATCCACTTCATGTGGGAGTTGTATTTGAGTTTCAGACGGAATTCTACAGGAACTAGGGTTAGAGTTTATGTTTGAATACTCCAACCACTACACCTACATAAGAAGGGTCAGGCCTCGAGGCTAGGGTATCTAAAACAGTAACACAATGAGTCCCCGATAGCGAATCCTGTAGAAAAGAAGGCAGAATTAAGCATTGGATGTAAAATTCTGAATAAGCTGGAGGCTCAAGAGGCAGTCTCTTTGAGGGAAGTTCTCTGGTTCATTCTTCAGTGATTTTTCGTGTATCTATCTGTTGTATTATGATCTTCATCAGAGGTGAGGGTTTTCTCCCAGTGTACTATGATTGTAAGGGTAGTCTCTCGCATGTTGATTGATAATGGGGTCAATTGAATATCTTGGATTCCCGGACGTTGTCCAGTTGGGGATAAACCATGTTAAATATTATGCGTTGATTGATCTGCTATTTGCCTTCAATGTCAGTTTATTTTATCCATGTTTCTGCAAGATCCTAGTGCATAAATACGCAATAGACAATGTACAGCATGGATTGCCGTGCCGGTCCGGCACTGTGCGTGCCGCCCAGCACGTACTGTACCGGTGGGTTGCCGGCACAAAAAACCCCCCGTACCGTGCCGAGAAGAGGAAAGAAGAAATAGGAGTAGAAGGAGGAGGAGAAGGAAGAAAAACAACAATGGCACGGGGGCGTGCCGGACCGGCACGCCCCCGTGCCGGCGGCACGTACCGTACCAGCAGGCTGCCGGCACGGCGCGTGCCACCGGGACGGCAATCCATGATGTACAGTACATCATACTATACCTTATTTTTGAATAATCACACGTAAATCATGTGATATCAAGATTTCTTGATGCATTCAATAAAATGATGGGATGTGAACCAAGGATTATTGTGCCGATGGCATGAAGCTCTTCTGAGCTAATACATGTTTTGCCATAGATTCTATGCCGATGTAGCCATCATGCCGGTAATTTACCGGCATGATATATGTCACTCTATGCCCGATTGGCACGACAATCCCTGATATGGACACCAATACATCTTAAGATACTGTTATCGTTTCTTAGTTGTAGATATGTACCACATAGCGACTTGTAAAAGATAATTAGAGTAGAAAAGTAGTTTTGAATGCCAATTCCATTGGGTTCTTTGGGGACGCTTCAGAATTTGTGATTGAAACCGCTGGAATTGGTATGAGAGTTTTAAAATGAACCCGTCTAGGGTACATTAGCAACATTGCTGCTATACTGGCTAGATGGCTATTGAGGTTCGAATGCTGTTATTTTGGGGCACTGAAATAGCTTGAAAGTGACTTCTCTATTTCTCTGTTTTTGCCATAATGAGTTAGTCTAGGGAAAACATGTTGCTACCGACTTCTGCATTGTCCGAGAAATGGTGCTTATTGCAAGTCAGAGACAACAAAGATCATAATGCCTTAGTTATGTAAATAATGGAGAGTCGTTTACTATTTTCACACTGGATGCAATGTTCATGATGTTCCTTACTAGCAATTTATGACAATGTTCGTGGTCTAGCTGTGTAAAGATTTGGAGATTTAACTTGTTGGTTTATGGAGAACTACAACTGCTGTAGCAGCATCAAAGCAAATATCGCGATAAACTTGATGTTTTAAGTGCAGATACGTGCCATTTTCCGATTATTGTAGTTCCCATCTTATAGGTTGGTTTGGCTGTTTGAACTTTTAAGTATCTAGTAACTTTGGTTGACAATTGCTCTCACATGATGTGCTATTATGGACATATGAGTGAAAATGCTACCTTATCTCCTTACCTTGACAAGATATTGTTTTTTCTCTAGTGCAAGAATGTCATTAGCAAGCTTCAGAGGAGGATAGATAGAGATGGCCATCAAATTGCACCTGTCTTTTGTGATTGGTGGAAGCGAAATGAAAGCTCTAGTTTCACCAGCGCTGTAACAATGACCAGTGATCCCTCAGATCTTCAGAGGATTGATCAGCGTGTGGACAGTTTAGAGTACGATGGGGTTGGAGACTTCATTGTGGATGTGCAATCGATGTTGAAAAACGTAGTTCAATACTGCAGTTACTCCTATGAGGTGCGTGTTTCTTCCAATTCTTTCTTAGCCTACCTATATTCTATCCAGAGAACTAGTTTATGACATGTTGCATTGAGTATTTGATTATTGATGTCCATATGCCAGTGCCAGTGTGCATACACATAGCCTTTTTATTATGATCCCGACTGTAGTACATCAGAAATGATCATGTAATCATATGGATTTGAATTTCTGACCATGTTTTGTACCCATTTGCATTCATGTTGTTTACTTGAGGTTCTCGCTTTAATACATGCTATGTTGTCTGATGGGATAACGACGATAGTCGTTTCGGTGCTAAATTTTTATCCTCATTTTAATTCATGTTATTTGGTGGCTCATCCAATCTTCTACTTCAATCAAGTGCCATCCATGCTCTACCTCTTATGGTTATTTTGGTGCAATTCTTCCTTAGCTTTAGAATCTCTTAACATCCTGTTAGCATTCTTATACCTTCTAGTCTATTACTTGTTTTACTTCTGCCATAGTTGGCACTTCTTTAAAGCATCATCTCAATTCTCTTTATTGCTTCGTAATACTGAATTTTCATATCAAATATTGGTTTCAACTCGTTACAGTTTACTCCAAAGTAATGGTGCTGATAGATTGCATGAATCATACCATGACCATCCGAATGCTGATGCTTGTATGTGAAGTCACATGGACATAAGAAAATAAAAAGGGTCCATTGGAGGTGTTATAACTGAGAAGTTAGAAGCCCTAGCATTGTGGTTTATATGCAATATACATCGAACCAAACATGGCACTTAGGAATCAACGATCTGAGCATGAGTGGCAAGTTGCCATTTTTCCTGTTATAGAAGTTTCAGTGATAAAAGTATTATTGGGGTTGGCCAAAACTTTTAAACATTTCTCAGGTGATTGATTTTTGAAGTATATGAAAATATAGACGCCAGTTAATGCCAATTGGTACACAAATCTAGCTTGGTGATTTATTAGCTAAATATGCCTCTAGAATAATCACAGATGCTTGGGTGACTTGATCTCATTGTAGAGCTTTTTTTCCCAAAATGGTTTAATGAAACTAAGGTAGCCTGTTTTTGTCGCCTCTCACATGTTTAGATACATGCCGAATATAAGGATCTAAGCAATTGGATATTCAGTTTCCCGGAAAGTGATACTTTATGGAGACTTTCCTATGTTACAAATTACAGTATATGAGAATCAAATAGTTCTGCTGATTTTCTGCAGTTCTGTTCGTGTAGTGTTTTATCGTTTTACTGTCGGTTAGAGGTTAGATTCTTAGTTTCTCTTAAACTCTTATTGCAGGTGAGATATGAAGCAAAAAAGCTCCATGACATTTTTTTCGATATCATGAAGATTGCATTTCCAGATACAGATTTCCGAGAAGCCAGGAGTGCAGTAACATTCTTAGGCCCTGGAGGGGCAGCAGCTGCTCCATCACTCAAGCATGCTGCCAGCAGTCAGAACAAGGTGGCCAAAGCTTCGAATGAGGTTGAGCCAGAAGTGGTCCCTGCTAGGGCCACTTCTCGTGGTAACATGCCCATTGATGAAGAGTTGAAGGCTCGCATCCATTCCTCAAAGCTCCAGAAAGAATCTGGCTCCAACAGTGGTAGTGGCCAGTGCTTCCCAGTCATGGCACATCCTGGGGATCTGGTTATCTGCAAGAAAAAGAGGAAAGACAGGGACAAGTCCGCGGTGAAACAGAGGATGGGACCGCTATCCCCAGTGAACCCTGGGCGAGTTGGTCCCCTTTCTCCACTCATTCCGGGGCGGATGGTCCCAGCATCTTTACCCAGTGCAAGTAGGAGTGTTCGGGCTGTGGGCCAGAGG
>OY986964.1:33063031-33170870 GCA_963920575.1 Narthecium ossifragum
CTGGAAGTGCCATTCATGGGTAAACATCGAAGGTGGGGCTCCCTGTGATTTATTAGTTGGAAATGGTAAGGTGAACTCAAGATCTTCAAAACGCTTCTATTGTTGGTGTTTTGAGATGTGAGCTGCTGAGAAGCAAATGTCTCTCTTTCGGGTCTTTTGTGATTGTCAAGTTGCTGTAACTTTTAATGTTGTAGGTCTTCAAATTTTTTATTTTTGACATTGTTGATGAATTGTTCTGCACTCATCGGGATGTACAATAGTAGGACCATGCTTAAGTAAGTGAAAGGCAATAGTTGTTCCATAGTCTCTCATGTTTGATTAAAGGCACCTCTAATGCGAGGATTTGTGAAACTACTATCATACATAGTTTGGCAGACTTGGTATAAAGGATATCATATATGGAGGCTAAAAATTATTCCTCCGAGGATTGAATTGAGATAGGATCCTCTTCTTGGTGAGGTCTCCGTAAAGTGCCGTCAAGGATTGGTTGTGGAATCCAAAAAGAGCTGGTCGTTTTAACATCACAATGTTGCAATGAAAACATCTAAAACAACAATTTTTGGGTAGTGGCAGAGCATTTAGAATCAAAACAATCACGCGACTAGCTCAAGTTTGTAGTAACCAAGGATGCTATAGGGTAGATCTTGGGGGTAAAATCCCCAATGCTACATTAGTGGATTTATTAGTGGATTTGTGCCTTTGCAAGCGTTACAGATAGTATACAAGACAGTATACCAAAGTTGGGCATAGAACCACCAACAGTAGATGTTCGGTCTATGAAAAAAATGCTTCAGGGTGTTTCACAGGGTCTCTCGGTTTATGAAGAGTTTCAAGAAAATAGAGACTCTATAATAATGAGTCTCAATAAAAGCTTCAGGCCTTGCATTTAAATTTTAAGATGGAAGGGGTCTGACAAGAAGACACATGCGTATCATCTTTTACTGCAGTCTAGTGTTGGATAATGGCCATTGTGACAAACCTTTTCTCAAATATGAAAGAGCAAATCTTGTTTACTTGACTGAAACATTGCCAACCCATGTAGCAATAAACAGAAAACCCCATTTTCGTCATACATATGCAGATCACATAATACCAGTATGCAGAACTGACATAAGTTTCAAAGCAATAACCTCGTGTATCTAAAAGTAATTTGTTTCTTATAAATTTTTAAACTTGCTGATACAACAACTTTCATTTTCTTTACCGGCCTTGAAAGTCCGTCAGGCTTATAGATTATGTGCAGCTGGCTTCGCATTAACGGCAAGCTGCTAGTGTAACGAGCATGCAAGCAGATCTTAAACAATCCAATAAAGACGTCCGCTGCTTAATTTTGATTGGGTTGCGTTTTTGTTTATCCCCAAGATTTTGAAATCGTAGTCTGATGGAGTTGCTCATAGATGCCGACTTTCAGAGGAACCAGTTTGCTGGACCCTGGACGATGGGCTAGAGGTTCTTAAGAGAATGATGTAGTTAGTTATTTTCTCTAGCTTCCGGGCTCATCTCATCACCCAAAAAGAAAAAGAAAAGAAGAAGAGAGAGATGTCTGCTGTACCTCTAGATTGCGCCTGACTTTCCTGCAAGCCAGGCCTGGTCCATCAATACCCATTCTGCACCTGAACTTGTGACCAAGTCGAGTTTCTCCAAAATCACTTCATGGATTTGAATCTACAGCTCCCAGTTCGAGCATAACAGGCGAGGCGATTTGAAAACTTGCCACGATCAACTCAAGGGAAATAAATTGCATCTACCAACAGAGAGAACAATTGAAGAATAATGCCATGATCTACCACAAATAAATTACGGCCATGTATGTAGATTGTTAGTAGACTACTCATTGCTCACCTTAACTGTAATGATAACTTATGACAACACAACATACTGACCATATAATTCTTGGGAGTACATTCTCTAAAAGAGCTCCAAACTCATATGGCTTCACTTGAAGTTCCTTTAAAACGGACTTGAACCTCCTCTCTCCCATTATCAACAGATCGAACAGGTATGAAGTCCCGTTAGATAACAGGGAGATGTGTTTTACACACTCCAGCGAGTTCACCAAGAGATGTTGTCAACACCTTAACCAGAAAAAGAAAATAATTATACAGAGCAATGAAGAAATAGGCACTTATACAAGATTTCAGTCAAGGCTGATCAAGGCTGAAGTTAGCAGTAATAAGGCCACTAACTATGAAGAAATGTCCCGATGACGCAAGTTAGAGCTTCAAAAACTAAAAATTGCATATTTTTTCAGTACAAAATGAAACATGCATGAACCAATGAAGTGAGACTGGATGACCACATTTCTTTCTTCTCAAAAGATCTAAATCAACATAAAAAGAAGCCGAGAACATGAACTGCTAAAGAGATGGCTCATACTTTTAGCAGAAGAAAAATAGCTTTAGTTTCACATGGCTTCTGAGAGAAACTGGTTACTAAGATTGGGTGTTTCCCATACTTGAGGGTTCCTCATCACATCACTTTAACTATTTCCATTGTTTGTCAGATCAATACGACAGAACAAGGCTTGCAATAATTGGACCTTGAATTTGTTTTACAGCAAGGAAAGCTTTAAATCTCTTGACTAAGCTTTGCTACCATTCTATAAAGAATCTCATGTGCCCTTTTCTGAGTCATAGTACTTCAACTTATATAAAAGCTTGTTAGTTGACCTAAACGTTAACAAAGAATATATACTGTATGATCTTGATAACAAGTTGGTACATCAGGGAAGAAATTGTTTCCATTACTAAAATTTGTTTCATACATATTTTCTTCAAAGAAAAAGGATCATTTACAACATGATGTAAAGGATGTCCTTATAAATCTCGACAAACAAATTGAGGTATTTTACAGTCATAAAATCACTACACTTACAGAGTGTAAATAGGGGAATGATGCACATGAAATAGCAGCACCAAAATTTCTGTAGGTGCTCAACCTTTTCCTTCTGTAGACTGTTCAATCCCCAGTTATAAACAAGCCAAGTTATCTGGTGAAATTCCTTGCTCCAACATCACCCTATATGTATCAAAAGCTTTATTCCAGTCTCCCATCTTGCGATATCCAGTGATCACAACCGTATAGGTTACCACAGTAGGAGTCAAGCCAAATTTTATCATTTCATCCATCAATGAGACTGAAATATCCATCAAAAACAACTTACTATATCCGTCTATAAGACAGGTATATGTGTATTCATCTGGCACTAAGCCGCTCTGCTTCATCATGTGGAAAAGTTCAACAGCCTTCTTCACATCTTTGTTTCTACAATAAGCAGCAATCAATGCAGTATAAATGATTCTGTCAGGCATCAGCCCCTTTCCCATCATTTCCTTTAGCAATTTCAAAGCTTCAGTCAGTCTGCCAACATTGCAAAGCCCATCCACAAGACTTGTATATGTGTAGATGTTGGGCATGATCCCCTCCTTAAGCATTCCATTAAATACATAAAAAGCTTCTTCAACTTTAGAAATGGTGACAAGACAATTGATCAGGGTGCTGTAAACAACAACATCAGGAGCAATCCCTCTTTTTACCATAGCCCCCAAAACTCCCCATGCTCTGTCCAGCTCTCTCACGTTGCATAGACCATTTATCATCACACTATACATAAACAAGTTGGGAAGGATGCCCAGATCAGATATTTCATCTAGAAACATAAAAGCTTCTTCCAGATGCTGTTGCTTGCATAAGCCATCAAAAATGACAGTGCAAGTGATGACACTCGGCATAACGCCATTATCAAGCATGACTTTAAATAGCTCTAAAGCTTTATTCAGGCAGCCAATCCTGCAATAACCATAAATCAGGCTAGTATAATTGTAGACATCAGGAACAAATTCCCTCTCAACCATGTCCTGCCAGAGTGTGCAAGCAACATCCAAATCCCCATGCTGACAATGCCCATCAATGAGAATGCTATAAGCAATCTGGTCATAAGCATATCCCTTATCCCTGAGCTCATGGAACAAACTCAATGCACTCTTCATCTCTCCTATTTTACACAAACCATGCAAAAGTGAGCTATAGGTTACCATGTTTGGTGTAACTCCACTGTTGACCATTTCAACAAGCATGTTATAGGCTTTCGAAAAATCACCTTCTTTGCAAAAACCATCAATCAGAATGCTGTAGGTGTGAACATCAGGAGGACATGCGGATAACTTCATTTCATCCAAAACCATCAGTGCTTTCATCAACATGCCTCTGCGGCAAAACCCATGAATCACAGCATTGAAGCAGTAACTGTTGCATGGCAATTTTTTCTGACACAAGCCCTTAATAAATTCCCATGCAGACTCCATGTCTCCCGTTTCACAAAGCCCACGAACATATGTGCCATAAGTAAC
Organism: Narthecium ossifragum; assembly: GCA_963920575.1. Lineage (NCBI taxonomy): Eukaryota > Viridiplantae > Streptophyta > Magnoliopsida > Dioscoreales > Nartheciaceae > Narthecium > Narthecium ossifragum. The sequence continues at coordinate 33,067,381 of OY986964.1, forward strand.
TTCATTTGGGCAGATATCATTCCTCTCCATTTCTTTCACAATCTCATTGGCTACTCTCATGTCTAACATGTCCCCATCAGTATACATATCCATCATGATACTATACGTGAAAACATTAGGCAATGGGCCCGAGCTCTTCATCTTGAAAAACAGAGTCTTGGCATATTGCACCTCATTTCTCTCAACCAAACACTTGAGCAACAAATTGCAACAGCGAATGCTGATCTCAAATCCAACACTCTTGGCAGCCAATAATGATTCTAATGCATCTCTATGCATCAAGTTCTCAGCAAAAAAATAGATTGCCACCTCATACACTTGTGACAAACTCAATGCACCACCCGTGAGCTCCACCAACTCGGAAAACAACTCAAACCAGTTGGCATTTTTGCCCTTACAGTAATCCAATATACTTCTAACCAATCTTTGGACTTCCATAGGCATCCCTGCCAAAGCAAAAATCCGAACAAACATGGCGAATGATTCCAACGAATGCGAGAAACCATACTTCTGAACTGCTCCGGAAAACCCAATTTCCAACACAGAGGTACAGTCCAGAGTGCGAACTGCAATCCCAACATGTGGGAAAAGACTATAGTGCCAATCTGTAGACAACGTAAGCTCCTGTATACTTCTGCTATGGTCTAAAATATCGAGAACATTACTCGCAACCACTTGGTTCTGATAGAAATGGGGCTCCTCCGAGCAACACAACAAAGGGGCCGAAGAGTAAGGCTTCAAAGATCGAATCTCTCCAAGAAAAGCTCGATGTAACAAACCCGAAACAATTCTTCTCATAGAGTAAGCGTGCCCGGTAAATGGAACCACCCCAGACTCGAGCATACACCCATCAGAACAAGCCAAGAAGAGAAAGCCAAGAGACGAGTCTTACCACAAGAAATTCGGATGAAATAAGCATAAAGACGAGAATTTTAAGGGAAAGCATACGGCTTTGTTGGAGCTTCTAATCGAATTCCAAGAACTCGAATGGCGATGAAAGACCCATCGAGCGCTTAGAGTCGGGGGTGATGGTAGTCGGACATACTGGGCGGGCGAGGTTGCCGGAAGGGACGAAGCCTTTGAAGCCTATTTGAGGAAGCGAGCTAGGGCTCCTACTGAATTCTTGTGGGTCAACTTAGTCAAACGGGCTGGAGATTTATGGGCTACGATGTTGGGCCCGACTCGTGAGCCCGAGCGGGAGATGGTGGATTTGGGTTGAAGCCAGCCCACTTTGGAGACATGATCATGACTCGACCTGACCTGGTTTAGGAGGCCCGGGCTTTAATTCAAATCAGTTGACCTTTTTTAATGCATTGGCAACAACACTTCAATTGCATGCACCAATTAAGCCTTAAGAATGGATGAGAAAAATTCAAATCTTCGCCAAAAGGTCTTCTAACAAATTAACTCTAAATCTCCTCTCTCTGTTTATATACACAAATCTATTGTAAAGGGTTAAAGCACGCTACAAAGGGAGGTATCCAGAGGAAATTATATGTGAAGTAGTCTTTGTTCCTAGTGTATATATCCATTAATTATCCCAGCTTTCCTGCTGGCCATCTTGTTCATTTTATCTTATAATTTAAACCAAAACCAAATGAGAAAGGTAAGCAATAAGCTAGTATCTTGTCAGCTGCTTCAATTTTGCTGCTTCACTGCTTCATCTTGTCCACCCCACAATCGTACTCGTTCAAATGCCTGTGCTGCCTGCATCCAGTATTTTTTATCACAGGGATTAGACAAATAGGATTAGACAAATAAGGTACACACATCACTTGTATGTGAACTAAACTCTTTTATTGTTCTCCTTTTAGGAAACCAAGGGAGTTGTTCATTGCTTTACTAGTTTCCACGGACTAACCAGTACAAGTGGTCAATTGCAGTCATCCATTTATCTAGCCTATTAGAATGTCAGTCAGACAATTGGAGGTATATATATATGAGTTTGGGGATGCTAAGAAGTAATTTTTTTTTATTTTTTTTTATGAATGTTTGGTGGAGGAAAGGAGAAAGAATCAACTCAATGAACTCTTCTTTCTTTCAATGAGCAAAGAGAGTTAGGCAGATTCCTTGATGTATGCTGATATAAAAAGAGGCAGATAAAAAGAGAGATGACATCTTTTACCTCTTCTTTCCAGTCAGTTTGCCAAACTATATACAATAGAATCAATGTCTGCAGTGTAGTTCCGCAAAGCATACCGGCCCAAATTCCCTGATGTGAAACCACATCCATCTATCAGAAAAGCTTTGATTTGATAAAAGAGGGAAGAACATATGAAAAGTTTTTTTTTTTTTTTTTTTGATGAATTGAGCCCGAAGGCTATATATGTGTAATTGGAGGCAAGTTAGTCTAATGTAGAATACTTTGCAGTGAAAGACAGAGCTCTACCTGAACTCCCCAGTGGAGATGATATCCCAAAAGGAACCCCAAAGGAAGTCCAAAAATGTAATAGCAAACTAAATTAATGTAGGCCACCATAGCTTGCCATCCACCTCCAACAGCAACACCTACATCTCAAAAGTAAGTTATCAAGTGATGAATGATGACTATTATGACATGCACTAGCTAGTACTACCAGGAAGACACTTGAAAATTAGCCAACCACTAGCTGGACCATATATAGTCCGTTTCACAGAGTCATATATATAAACCAAAACTTATAATAATCTCTAGTATATATAAAGCTTTCCAGCACTCCCAAATCCTTGCCAAACAAATATATATATGACCATAATTAATTATGCGAAGAAGCTACTTAGTCTTAATCATGCGAAGATCTAAAACGACTAGCTAGCTAGAGATGTAGCCAGCCTACATGCATGCATGTGGTTCGGGGAATCTGGATGAAACAAGCAGCAATCGGCGGAGATTCCGCTGTTGTGCATTAATTGTGTACGTAAGAGGAAAATAATTACCTGAAATAACGGGTTGAACGCTATTAAGCACCATAGTCAGACCAAGAAGATAGGCTATGTCCGCGACCGCCTTTTGCAAATCTTTATCACTGGTAAAAATAGCTGAGAAATACTTTCGGAACGCTAGAATTATGCCCATGCAAATTAGCCCAATTGCAAGAGATTGGAGAACAACTACGATGACAGAGAACTTTGCAGCCCTGGGCCTACGTGATCCAAGCTCATTAGAGACTCGAACGCTGAAGAATGCAGGAGAGAGATCGATCGATCGATCGATCGAACGCGAACGCAAAGGCAAAGGTGATCAGATTGTTAGCAAGATATTAGAAATCAATCATCAAAACAAGCATCACAGAACCGGTGTTCTACGACTTTTACCTTATAGCAGCATTGATTCCTATAAACAGCATACCTTCCCATCCATTGATGTTCATGCTGAATGAATTAAGCAGCCATAGTGAAGCTCATAGTTAAAATTTGTTGGTTGACATAGTCCATGGTATCCATTTTTCAAAACTATTAGTAGTAAAGTGTGGAGGGAAGCTTACCATATTGAAATGGAACCTACTGCAATCTCAGCATCTTTGAGGTGGCCAGTGAGCACCACCAAGACCATAATGTACCAAATCTCAAGGCAAAGCATGACAGCAGAGGCGACAGAGAGTCTCACAAATGGCCACATCTCCTTGAAGGCCGCCGCCGATAGCCCTGTCCAGCCCTCCTTACACCAGCCGACGACATACACAACCTGAGCCAAGGCCACTGCCCATGCCGAGATGTCGTAGGCCGCAGCTGCTCCAGCCAAACCCCATTCAAAGGCATAGACGAAGAGTGCAAGCAAGCCAACATGCAGAATGAATACTACAAAGCCAATCCATGCCAAGACCACCACCTTGCTTTGAGCTTGCAAGAACTTCTGGGTGGGGAAGTTTATGGCCAATGCGAACATCTGGGGGATGATTTGGACTGTGAATCTGCCTGCGGCTTCGGCAATATCTTCTTCTTGCCCGAGGAGCCTTAGGATCGGCGTCGCGAATATATATAGTGGGCACAAGATGAATGAAGAGACTGTGAGGATTATCCACGAGCGTTGCATGTAGACGCCGAGCATCTCAACTTGACCGGCACCAAATGCCTGCCCGCAGAGCGTCTCGAGTGCACTCCCCATGCCAAGCTGTGATTTTTAAATGAAGGAAAAGAATTCCCATCGAGGATTTTGAGCTTCGCAAAACTTTTGGAATGGAAATTTCAAAGGGATGCGATTGGGACGGCGACGGAACTCACGAGGAAGCCAAATGAGAAGTTGGAGACGACGGAGAGGCCAATAGCGACGGCGGAGAGCTGGAGGTTGCCGAGGTGTCCCACGAAGATCTGGGTGGAGGAGTTGATCCCATAGAGGCAGAAGATGTTGAACGCTATCGGCCCCGCGATACACCAGAGCTTCTTCGTCTCCCTGACGAACACCTCCCATCCGTCCCCAAAACCATTAATTGGTGGGGTATCCTGAAACTTCGCCGCCGCCTCTGCGGCCGACAATTCCTTCGCCGATCTCACCACCAGCTCCGACTCTGATTCCGACTCCTCCATGATCACCATTCTCGTCGTGTTGGGATTCAAAGGGTCCTCCATCCCAATGATAGACTACTTTGGTCTGAGTAAGTCTCGCACTTTTTTTAGATTTCATGTTTGGCCGGTGAGGAGGAGAGATAGGAGAAGCTGCTTCTCCTCTGTTCCTTCCGCTATCTTTTGGTTTTGGGCTTTCCCTCCGCGACCGCGACTTACGTAAAGACGCGGTCGTTGGTTATAACTTATAAGGATGCTCTCTGCACGGCACGTGGGAGGTACGAGTCCAGTGAGCTCACGTTTAGAATGCCAGCGGCGGAGCGTGTTAAGCGACGCTGTCAATTCGACCGTATCAAATCTATAAAACTCGTTTTCGTTTAGTAATGAGCACGATTCACGAATTTTAAAGTGGACTGTGAGCACGACGTCAACATAAGAATCATCAGTAACTTGAACATAAAAGTCAGCATTTAAGTTTAAAGAACCAACCTGTAGCTAGTTGCTCTTCTATGTTGCTGGGCAACCTGCATGCTAATCACAACCCATCCACAACGGGTTCAAAACAGGCCATCCACTTGTAGACATCGAGGGCGACCGATCTGGACATCGTGCCGCTCGCCGTTGGACACCAAAGAAGCTGTAGCGCCGGCCAGGTGGCCAGCTGGATGGAAGGGGGCGTAGCGTATCGGGAATAAGAAGGGAGCTGCTTCTCCAACATCCCCTGATCAACACACACACCCTTCGTACCCACCCGTTATTTTCCACTTATGTCTTTTATTTTTTTATTTTTCTCTCAATTTTTTAACTGTTAGTATTTTTTTTATTTTCATATATATATATATATATATATATATATATATATATATATATATATATATATTATATTTTGATCTATATTTTTATATATATTTTAAAATTTAAATAATTTCTCCCAAAATTTACAACTAAAAAATAAATAAATAATCATAAACATATAATAAAAAAACTGCTTGTTCAAAAAATAAAATAAAACTGATAACAAAAAAAAAAATTGATAAAAAAGAATAAAGAAAACAGATAAAAAAATAAAACTAATGAACAAACAAAAGAAACAAAACTAGAAAAAACAACACGAGGGAAAAAACAAACAAACGAAAGTCAACGATTACGGTCCCGGGGTGGCGGAGGGGTTGTGTCAAGGGGTGTGAGAAGGAGCTCCATTTGCGATGAGAAACGGACGGATAACGGACTCTAAAACCAAAGTAGGAAAAGGAGCACCGGAGAAAAATAAATCAGCTGTGTTTCTCGAACGGCAGACGGGTTCATGGCATCTCTCAAAATGGCCAGCCAGGCAGCCACCAGGGATGGGTTTGCCATGGAAGCCAGAAGAAGTCGCCAGCTCATCAAAGGAAACGCTGTTCGCTGTTTTGGTATAAACAGCAGAGTCATACTCATATCCCACGGCGTTCCTTTATTATCCAACTTCCATTCACATCAAAGTAGAGAGGGAAAGCCACTTCTTCTCTTGGGCTCGCGGGCTTCTAATATTCCAGAGCGCCCGCGCCCGCACTGCCTCTCTCTCTCTCTTCTCGCTCGGCTCGCTCTCGCGCTTGCAGCAAGATGGAGAAGCGCAAAGCGTCGACGCCCCAGGCATCTCCGACGACCTAAAGAGGGCGAAGCCCTCCTCAGAGTTCGCGAATTTTGGGGAGAAGTCCGTGATTCTTTTGGTACAACCCTCGGGCTCTACTATCGAATCTTGTTCTCTTTCGACTTTGTAACGTTGTTTTGCTTACGAGATTTAGGTATTCAGGCGGTAATGTTCTTGAATCTGGGATGTTTATATGAATTCAGATCTTTAACAGTGATTTTTTTGGATGTTGCTCGGTTCATTGGCTTTGATTTTTTTTTTTTGCATTTTGATATGAGCTTGCAATTGGTGAATTCGAGGTTATGATGATCTTATTTTTTTCGGGTTATTGGATGATTGAGTGTTTTTAATTGCGTTTGAATCGATTTCTTGTGCTTCTTCTAGACTTAGGGAGCTACTGTAATTGTTGAGGATGTTGTCATCTCCAATTCGGTTTTAATGCTTATACAATGAAGATGTGTTTCGTGTATCTGGTTGAACTGTTGGGATTTATTAATTCATGTCTTCTTGATTACATCTTCGTGTTGAATTGGTGTCTAGCGGTTATATTGGACGTTAAACCTATCCTCAAGTCATAGATGATTTGTCCTAGCATCAACTAAGCGCTTGAAATGTTGTAAATTTGATAAGATGTTAAAGTTACAGACGTGCAGATAACGGCTCTATTTATGTATGGTCCTTTAGCATTAATTTTTGTTTTCAGTTTCCTGTCCTATGAAGCTGATTTTCTTATCTATTGCTACGAATTTCTATTTATGTGCCCAACTTGATACGAATCATTTTTTTTAGCAACTATGGGGCGTACGAATTGAGGTTCTGGTTAGAGATTGGATTAGTATCTTTGGTAAACAAAAAGATGATGTCTGTTGGTAACTTTGTCTCCAAGTATGGATAAATAGTACATACTTCAGAGTCATAAATCAAGATAAAACATGGATCATAGAGCTTTCTTGTGCTGTTGCTTTTTGAACATAGATTGTGGCATGTTTCAGGTCATGGTTCTCCATCTTATTTCGACTTTGAACAACGTCACATCATACATTCAAATTTGTTGTCTACATTGTGGAGAGAACGGAACTTGGGGTTATGTTTAGATTGAACCATCTATGACAGGGACGTGGTTGAGCTTGTTGGAACCGTTCTCCTTTTAAGATTATATATCCTGATGTCGGTGTCTAATACTATTTGAATAACATTTTTTTTTTTTGTTTTGAACATCAGGTTGACTGTGTCCAAGTCTACTTATGATATTATACACACACACACGCGTGCACATGCTAGCACGCTCATGCACACATAGATGCATATATTTTAGTTTTCTTAGCTTGCTAGTTCAAATCATATGCATTTGAAAGCTTTTATCTTTTTACGTAGGCGCAATTGATCTGCTTGCAGGATGGTATATTAAGCCTAACTTCCGTTGCGGGCTGCTTATTTTTTTATTACAGAATATGATGCGTCACTATTTTGAACTTTCAAGTGGTCAGCAGTTGCAAAAGTAGCCCAGATAGATCGATATGGGTGGCTGTTGTTGCTCTTCTGCTGGAAGAGCTGTAGCAGATAGGCGACCAATATACTTCTACGTGCGTATTATCTGCTTTTGCAATATGTGAATTCTTCATCATTTACCTGCTTTCCTCGAGTTTCTGCAGACTAATCTCCTTATGCTGGTATATCTGTGTGAGTATACTTGTGTCCATCTGTGCGTGCATGCGTAGAGGCGTCTGTGTGCATGTGGGCTTTGCTTTGCTGTTTAGCACAATTTTCTTTAGCACTGATCACGCGTTGTGTGGCTTTGCTATGTCATCTTTGAGATTATAAAATAGAGAAGTCAATGTACAGTTGTCATAAAATGGAGTGGTCAATGTACAGTTATCTTGGCCTTGCCATGGTATTATGCTTTGCTCATGCTCTCAATGGTTGGCTGTTTTTTTAGAATCCTCTTGTACATAACTTCCTTTGCAGTGCCCTCGAGAGTTGGATCATCAAGTTCCTTTATCTGCTGTGCATGGCACATCATCTGCAATCTCACCTGAACTCCTTGTTGATCCACATCTAGAGATGACTATTCCAGAGACTTACAGAGCACCTCCTGCACCATTGCCTTATGGTGTGGATATGGAACACTCACAATCCCTGCCTGGAAGCTTTGGAAGTTTTGGCAACAAGGAGAACTGTATGCAAGCAGGAGACTCCCAACCAGTAGGAGCTGCATTGAGGGAGAATGCATTAGAAGGTGCAGATACATATGGGGCTTTAAAAGAGTCGGATTGCAAGAGTAACCTTGGTTATGATCTTGACAATACTGAGGTCATAGAAGATGAACTTTTAAACTCCAATGGCAGAGTTTATTCAGCCATGGATGAGGATGATATGTGTCCCACTTGTCTTGAAGGTAGTTTCTTTTCTCATTAGAATGATAATTGTTTACTCATTTCTCTCGATACCAACGACACATTCTGACACTCACAAGATGATATACTTGTTAAAACTTTGGATAGATTTCCATGTCTGTAGTTGTCATCGGAGGCTATCATGATGTCTATAAGAGACATCCGTAGTTTTCTTTAGTTCTCAGTAACTATCAGTGGAGTACAACAAATCTGGGCTGAACTCATTGTGAAAATATATTCAATTATGACACATGGAAAAGAGAATACGAGGCTTCTGCATCAGGAATTTTTGAAGCATGACCTCTCAGATTGAAGTGGACTGACCAACATGTTTTCTAACTCATTTGCTGTTTAGTTCTTTAAACACCCAATGCATACTGTAGTATTAAAGCATGTGGAAGGAGGCCTTTGAAAAATGCTAAAACTCCTGATTGGTTAGCCAAAATGAAATGCTTTTGTTTCTTTTATCAACCACCATGTAGGTGCTCTGGCTGCTCTCACTGGAATGGATCATTTGTCTTCTAGCATTAACAATTGGCTTTTAGTTATAAGGTGCACATCACATCTGAGATGTAGATAAAAGACAAAGTCATGATGAGAAAGGCCCTCTGTGATGTAGATCCTAATTACTGAACCTAATCAGCAAATGCAGTAGTCTCAGTTATTGGTTGTACATGCTGCTATGCTGTGATCCTGGTTTGGAGACTAAAATAGTGGTTCCCATTTTTAATTTTCTTTGCTATTTTCTCAGATGGAATTGTTTGGCACGTATAATGTTGTTTTTCTGCAGAGTATGACACGGAGAATCCCCGTATCATTACAAAATGTGAACATCATTTTCACCTTTCATGCATTCTTGAATGGCTGGAAAGAAGTCATACTTGCCCCGTCTGTGACCAGGTTTGCCTACCAACTTCTAATTCCTTGTTGGTTATAAGCAATGCTCGTGAAAATCGAAATACTTTTGTCATGCCTGTCCTACTGTTGCATATTTTTGTATGATATATATATATACTAGTATATTGCCCATGCCGTCAGGACATTATTTTCCTAGTTTTCAAACGAATGGTTTTAATAACTACTTCCTCTAATATGAAACCTTATTTTCCTAAATTTTCAAACGGGCGGTTTTAATATGTGGCTAATTGAACTCTCTAATGACTACTCCCTCTAAATTTTCAAACGGACGGTTTTAATAACTATCGTGCCTCTAAATATGTGGCTAATTGAACCTTGTAATTTAATTTTCAAACCGAATTAAATAATAGCTTGATTATCCACGTAGGACAAACCAGGGACAACTCACATGATCTTATATATATACTAGGTAGACCCCGTGCAACCTGGCACGGCTATCTACCCACCCCTTCTCTCTCTCTCCTCTCTCCCTCTCTTTATATAATAACCAACCTTACGCCACGTGTGCGCCACGTCAGAAAATTGGTTATGACGTGGCATATGACTCGGCAAATGGGCCTCGTGCCTCCGATACTATCCTCCCTCTCTAATTATTTGGTTACAACATTATGCCTCATGTGTATTGTTTTATAACTCAGATTATGACTCATATGTCACGTCATAAAACCTGATATATATGACGAGTAAAGGTAAGGAGGCGATATTAATCCAAGCGGACCCCACATCCTACGTGGACTACTTGACGTGAAGCATCGCTCCTCTAACAAGTTGCTTGAGGTTGGGGCCCACATGTGAAGTCTCTATGTTTGAAGCCAAATTGGTTTGGGTTAAGGTTCTTAGTTGAACTTATTGTAGAGGTTAGCAGCTATAAAAGGGCTACAACCTGGGGTTTATGGGTGTGTTCATGTGCTCCGGGTGTTTGTGTGTGCTGCTGGTGTTTGTGACGGCCATTGTGAGAGGTGTGAGAGTAGACAACCCTAAAAAGAGATTATCTGTCTCCTTTGGGGTTATGGTTTTGTAATCTCCCCTTATAGTGAAGAGCTCATCGATCGTTCGTGGTTTTATTGGGAGGTTTTTTCATGTAAATCCTTGTGTTCCTCAACTATTTTTTTTCCTTCTTGTTTGGTTGTTTATTCCGTTGCATCCCATTAATATCTAGCGTATCTTTGACATCATCAAAACCCCTCATATCCCCCAACAATTTTTTTGGCCAAAATGAGACGGCCTTTTTGTTTGCTATTTAGTGTGAAGATGCCATTCATCTGCTCATGTGTGCAGTCACTGGGCCTCGTGTTGCTTTGGTTAAGAAATATATCATCAGCATCAAGCCATATATACCAAGAGCCAGATTTTGCTTTTCCCTTTGCTCCTATTTTGTGACTATTGTCTATGCTTGACCTTTTTAATTAGCATGTGCTTTTTTTTTGTGCAGATGATGATGTTTGACCACAACACCGACGACTAGCAATGAAATGAAATGCTTCAGAGAGTAATCTTCATCTTTGCAGCCTTCAAATTTATGCCATCTTGAACAGAAAAACCCTGCGCTTGTTTCTTCACCTGAGTTCTAAACCATGGCTACTGTTGCTCGATTACATTAGGATGTCTTGGCATCACATCCTTTGAGAAAACAAAGGCGAAAGCATGTTGAAAGTGACAAACGGTGTATCCATCCATGTGCCCGTATTGGTTTCAAACCGAGTCCGATGGTTAATGAATACTAGACCAGACAGGAAGTATGGGCCAATGTTCTCCTTTAGCCATCGTCGTCGAAAATGGTGATGTGTTCTCATGGGGTTTTGATCTGGTGAAACATGTATAGCGGTTTATGTTGCAAAAAATAGAGGAGCTCAAGGCGGGACTATTTGCTGCAAATATTGGAGGAGCTCGAGGCGGGACTATTTTGCTGAAATGGTTTTTTTCTTCTTGCTTATCCAGATTGGATGCTTCACTCACCTAAAGATCAGTGGAACGCATCACTGGAAAGCTTTTGAGGACGGAAGTGATCATCCAAGGTGTTTTGACTTGTTTGTGTTTTAGACTTCTAGCGACTTCTACCGTAAATTTCTCTCCAATGCTTGAGGGTTTGTGTGTTTCTACTATGTGTTCAGCATTCCAGTGGTAGCTTGACTGCTTGACGGAGACACAGAGACTTGTATATCGCACTTCTCCAGACGACAAACAGTTTAGTGTAGTTGCCTGCCACATTAGCAGTAACATCGGTTTCTTCTCAGAAACGAGCTGTGAAAGACGTTTTTAAACCTGACAGAAAGCTGGGCCGGCGCACATGCCTTCTTCGTCCGCCCGTGAACAATCAATCCATAGCTCCTCATCAAAAGGTCACCACTCCCCCTGTTCGTCGTCTCTTCTCCCTCCTCTCAACTCTTTGCCCCCCTGCTTGTGGCCACCGTGGTGGTGGTCTCAGGCAACTCGACCCTCCTGAGCCCCAGTGGTCTCTTCGTTCTGGGGTTCTTCACCCCCTCCCCCTCCAAATCCCATCGCTATCTCGGCGTCTGGTACGCCTCCATCCCCATCCGCATCTACGTCTGGGTCGCCAACCGCGCCACCCCCGTGCCCAATCCCACCGCCTCCGCCTATCTCACTCTCACCGGCGTACTTGCTATCTCCGGCCCGGACGCCAACCCTATCTGGACGTCGACCAACAATGGCACGTTGCCCGCCGCTGAGGCTCGTCTCCTCGACTCCGGCAACCTCGTCCTCTTATCCGTGAATGGGCTCCCACGTCTGGCAAAGCTTCGACCATCCCACCGACACCCTCCTCCCCGACATGCCCCCCACTCTTCTCCACACACTGAACTCATGGTGCACCCCCTCCGACCCATCCCTCGGGCCATTCTCCCTCCGCTTCCGTGCCGTGCCTCCTACGCTGAGCTTGAGCTCGTCTACAACAACTCCAGACGGTATCGGTCCACCGGGAGCTGGACCGGTACCCGGTTCGCCTCGGTCCCCGAGATGACCGTGCCCTACATCTACACGTTCCGGTTCGCGGAACCCTTCACGCCCCAGGCGACATTCATTTGCTCGAAGGCTCGGTGGAGGTCGCCCGTGCCGCCAATCCCGCAGCTCCTCCAGGCGCTCGTGACCGGGGAGTCCTTCCCACGTGCGGTAATCTCGGTCTCGGCCGGGGTCTCATCGGACCGGAGTCAGAATGGCGCCGGCGCCGGTGAACCGGGTTGCCTCGGAGAAATCGAGCCGGGTAAAGCCCCGATGAACCGGATAAAACCACGTGGGTGGGTTCGCCTAAGTTACACGTGGATGTGCACAAGTGGTTTGAGTGTATCATACTCCTCCCTGTTCAGAAGAGAACAGGAGATGTGGATCCCCTTCCTAGTTTTTTTGGGAAAAAAATGGATCATGGCGGAGTAAAACACAGATGCATGGGCTTAATAAGAAATTTGGTACATAGCGATCGGGAGTACGACGGAATCACGTGACGCGACTTGCGCATTGGATTCGATCGAAAGCCACTAACAATTATTGGTTAATTCAAGAATGGTATTCTATTAGTATAGTTTCTTCCTCCCATAATAAAATTGCAATTCGACATTGGGTACCGAAACCACCAAAATAAGATGATAATATCTGACACGTGGCAGCTGCGGCTAATTTTCATCTCGAAGGGAAAGGAGCGGTGGTAGTGGTGGTGAGTGACAATAAGGTGCGGCGTTCGCCCTTTCACTTTTTTCCCCCTCCTTTCTTTGTTTGTTTGTTTCTTTCCTTTCTTTTGGCTGGGGCTGCTGCCTGCTGCCTGCTGCAGTCTGCAGAGGAGTAAATGCATCGCATGTGCAACTGCGCGTTTTTCTCACTCTCATGATCTCATCCCTGAGAGGGGCTGGGGCCTGGTCCCTGGTCCCTGGTCCCTGGTCCCTCCTTTTGTTTTTGAATCCCGAAGCACCACCCGTCGTGGAGACGGACGTCAACTATTCATTTGTCTGTCTAGCGAGTAGCGAGCTGCTCTGCGTATTGCGAGACAGCTGCCAAAGCGGACTCCACGCTCCGGACTTCAAATCCAATCTATAAGCTGTCCCCTCGACCCCGCGCGCGCGTTCACTCTCCCCTCCAGACCATTCCACGGTTCCTTTGCCGGAAACAGCGGGACGGACGCCACGTGGCTTCGCTTCTTGCTGCCCCTTTATGGCTCGGCTCCCCCCCCTCTTCAGTTAATATTCATTTCATCCGTTTGATAGCAAAATAAACAATATCCGGAAATAAGAAATCCAACAACTTTAACTTTTAACTTTAAAACGGAAAAATTACAATTATAATAAAAATAAAAATACCCTAGAAATCGCAAAATAACAGTGCACTAGAACCGAGGAAGCCGAGCCGAATGATCCATAGCCGGCTTAGCTTAGCCTGCTGGTTTACGTCATTAAGATGGGGTCGTTTTAGCATGGCAGTTGCGGTGCATTTATTAGAGCACAATCCTACTCCCACAACTCGATCTCCTCTCTCTATCTTCTTCTTCTCTCTCTCAAATCTCCCTCCATTGGAAGACCAGCTCTTTCTCTTTCTTCAACTCGATCTTGGACAGGCTCGATCCTTGGCGTATTGAACCATCCTCCGGCGAATCCGATCTCGGAATCTCTGCTTGCTGGTAGTGGAAACACTGGTTCGAGCTTCCTCGGTCTTCCAACTTCCGGCATTTTGGTGGAGAGGCGGTCTTTCGATTGGGACGAGGCAATGCGACAGGAGATGATGGTATTGGTAAGTTGATCGCTCTTGATTTGGTATTTTGTTTCTCTTTTCCTTGCCACTGCTGGGGAGTATGTTGAGTCGGTTTCTGGATCAGAGGATTGATGCTTTTATGGATTGGTGTTTTGTTGCTAGAATTGAGTTCGATTTCCGGATTTAGTGGAGCTTTGGTGTGGAGGATTGGGAGTTGGGTCGAAGAAATTGCGAGATCGTGCGTTTCTTGGCTTCCATCGGATGGCAGTTGCTGAAATCTTTAGTCGTTTTGGAGATTGGGATTGATTCGATCCCTAAAGGAAGCTGGAGATCACTTCAGGTGAGAGTTGCTTCATCCAATTTCATGTCCCGCTTCTTTAATTCCGGTCGCATTAGACTTCCATTCTTTAAAAAGAGATCGGATTAGTGAATTAAAGATCCGGGAATGCTTATAGTTATTAGTTCATCTATAGCAACTCTCTTGCTCCCTTTGAATCTGGTTGTTTAGAGCAGCAAATTTGCCTGTTCGTGGTTCGAAAGCTGATGAATTTTGGACCAGGAATCTAATTTGTTATCATTTAGATACTGTGATTTGCTATCTCCTGTCAAAATGCTTTCAATTTGGAACAAAAATTTCAGCTGTAGCTCTGAGATTTGTTGCTTTTGAATGCTAAGACCTGCTGATGTTTGATCACTCTGAGAACGATTCTTACCATCTTGAGCGGTTTGTCCAGAAAGCTTGTTGGCCTATGTTATTTAATGGGTTGGTGACAAAAATAATAGCTTTCTGGGTGTTTGGTATCTATGCGTCCATGTCTTGTTCAAACTAATAATTGTATGCTTTAGTGGGCCCTAAATCTAATAATTCGTTCTATGTTATAAGTCTTGTGGTACCTGAGCAAGCTTTTCCAATCGGATTACTGGATTGGTATTTGGGTTATGGGAAATCACATGACAGCCCCATGTGAGGTGCATGCCTAGTGGGCCTGGTATCTTAAATTGTTTATCCGCGGGGTCCCCCCCTGTCTGCTGGTTCTTTGACGATTTGGGTTCATGCAATTGTTTAATGAGCAACCTGGGGATCCTGGTTTCACATTATGCCCATTCAGTAGTAGTTTAATGCATGTAGTGTTTGTTTCGAGATTAGTGTTTTCCCACATTGAGTTGTATATTAATTTTGGAAATTGAGAGCAAAGAAGGATGAGTTAGATAAAGCAATGCTAACTTCTATGATTCAGACTACTGATGAATAGCTAATTTGCTTTTGTCTGGGACTAGTAAAGTTATTTAATTGGCGTGCCATCCATCAGTGTCACTTTTATCATTTTGTTCATTTGTGATGTATTATCGGTTCTGGTTGCCCAGCTGGATTGTTCTTCTCCTGATGTTTTGCTGTATTTTTTATGACGACAGGATCGTACCACTTATGGAGACTGAGCTCTGCTCTCGCTATCTATCGCCATCTCGGGAAGAAAGTGGTGATGAGGAACTTTCTTTGCTACCCAGGCACACTAAAGTCATTGTTACTGGGAACAACAGAACCAAGTCGGTCTTGGTTGGGCTGCAAGGTGTCGTAAAGAAGGCTGTTGGTCTTGGCGGATGGCATTGGCTGGTAAAAATAGGCGCTTATTACATCATTCGCTGCATGATATACATCTATTCCGGGTCTTCTTTAGTGCCCTTTATGCTTCTTTTCTGTTTTGGTTATATAACCAGTAATTCACTTGTCATGAAATCAGATGCCACTGAAAACATGTAAATTTCTAGATTGTAGTTCGATCTTCGTCATGGAATGCTGTGAATAGTGTATGAAAAATCGCATTTTGCTGATAATGCTGAGTTTATGAATTTCCTAAGTGGCACATTACTGCTTATGGATAAGTGTTCGGCTTAATGAATACAGACTTACCTGTCTTTTAAGTACCACAGCATACATGTCATTGGCCATCGATGCTCAGTTGATAGGAATAGCTAGAATCGGTCGATCTGATGGTCCTTTGGTATCATTCTCTGCTTTGGATTTTCAGGTCCTAAAGAATGGGGTAGAGGTGAAGCTGCAGAGGAATGCTTTGAGTGTTTTAGAAGCTCCAACTGGAAATGAAGATGACAATGATGACATGGATTGCAATAACTCCTTCTGCAGCAGCTCTGATCTGGGTGAAAAAGATGTTAGTTACTGTAAGTATTTGTTTCTTCGTCGTGGTTACATAGGATATTCAAGTTTAGCTGCACAACAATGACTGCTTCTATCCATCATGTTTTTCTGATTTTCGTTAATATTCCTTTCTGGGGCACAGTTGGCAGAGAATTTCGGAAACGAACGAAACCAAGGGCAAGGCACACCAGGCCATGGGCATCATCTGTGAAGTCAATCAGCCAAAACAGTTACAGAGACATTCAGTCACATGTTCTGAAGCCCCAATCGGTAGGATATTTGGTGATATCTATATCTAATTACTGTTTCGTTGAACCTTCAACAGTTGCTGGAGGAACTCTTTATAAATGATGGAACATCTTGGAATTACTCTAAGATTGGGACGTGCAACTTGGAGTAACACCATGTCTTCCTCTTACTTTGTTCTTCTCGTGCTGCAGAAGGTAAATTTGTCCAAACTAGGGACTGCTGCATTATGGAAATATTGGAGGCACTTCAATCTTGTGAGTTCTCTTGCCTCATAGCCTGTCATACTAAAGTCTATCAACATCATTCGTTTTCAAGAATCAATCCTTTCAGAACTGGAAAGCTTAATACGTTTTAAAAAAAATTCAGGTGAGCATGAATCCAAACCCTTCGAAAGAACAACTAGTTCATGAGGTGCAGCACCATTTCCTATCTCAGGTATCCAAAATCCGCTCTATCATTTATACATCTATAAGCAAGAGGTACCTAAATGGCTCTCTTTCATTACCGATGGACCCCTGTATTACATTCTCTGATTTTTTGTTTCTGCTTTCCATTTGCCAAAGCAATTGGATGAGATGCAGGTGATTGTGGGCTTCATACACACAACAAAGAGGCCGAAGAACCTCTACTCCTAGTGGAAGCACAGGGCTGGTGGTAATTGACTCTGATCCATATACGTATGATTGGAAGAAGGAATGTTGGAAGCACGTCTCTTCACCCCTAACATCCAAATTGTTTCATGTGATGCGCTCCTGCTATCTTATCTTGGTGCAGGACATTGTCCCGTAAATATAGCTCAACTATGTAGTACTAACTCCAAGATTCGAATGCTAGCATCTTGTTCTGGGGCCGTGTATTCACTCACATCTTTGTACCTACAAATTCTTGTACATCCTTACAAAGGTGTGACAAGCATCGTGTTGTGCCATCTCCAGAAAGATAATAAGAGCATCCTGACATTTAGATGAAAGGCCGAGCCAATTGCTTTCTTAAAGAAAAAACCTTTCAGATACATGAATTGGTTGAGAGCAGGAAATTTAAACTCTGATTTGAAGCATATAATTTGTAACTTGGTTAACCCTTCCCATCAGATGGAAATCCTTGGTTAATCTTTCGCATCAGATGGAAATCCTTGACACGGGCCATGAAGATATGCACATCGATCGGTAACCTAAGCTTCCTAACGAACCCGTTGTGTTAGAAGTTTCGAATTTGAATCCAAATGTAACTGTTCCTTTTGGAGGATGCTTATCCTCCTAATTGTACCTAGCCACCTTATCCCCCTCCAGCTTAGAACCCTCCCTCTAATCAAGAGATTATTAGTCCCATCCTCTACCCCAAAAAAAAAAACTGAGTTTTTACATTTGCTCCACGTCCCAACCCAACAAGAGCTTTGACAGTCCGATCACCAGAAAAAGCTTCGAGGTTAGAAAACTATTGAGACGATGCTGAAAGAAGTTCAGGAACCATAAGCCAAGGTAACCCTCTAAACTTCTGGAAACTCCATATGATGAGACTTCTACAGTGGACCGAGCTCAACTCGAGCTGACTCGTGGAGATGGAGGTCGGTTAGAAAGCCCAACCCAACCTTGAGGTCCACTATATAAGAACCGGGCCCAGACAGCTTTCTGTGGACAAGAAGTATGAACCGAGCATAACTTGAACAAGCCAATATAACTAACCGAGCTCTCGGACAGATTACATCCTCTGTGGGTTCTCACTTGACATATTTCGGCCATTTATGGAGAAATTTACGACAGGAAAACACCAGAATATAATCCTAGTCAATGTAAGACTGAATAAATATAAGCTACGATCATAGAAGTTGACAATGTAATGCCCAAGTTAAAGGGTTTCAGGCCTTGGGTCATGCTGAAAGTCACAAGCGAACACTTACCAAATACTGCAGGGTTTGTTGTCATCAATAACTGCATTCCCTACTTCCAATTACCAACCTTAGTGCCACTTTGTAGGGAGAACAATAGATTCAGATATAGCACAGAGATACTTGCGGCAACGTGGTGAAGACTTTCATAAGATATTGCTAGGAAAAAACGCATTCAAAATGCAATCTTTTTGGCAGGTAATAAGCGATTAAACTACGAGTGCTCCTCTCAGTTACAACATTAAAAAAGGTCAGAAGAAATCTAACCTCTTTCTTTTCCGGTCAGTTGATTAATGTAAGAACAGGTACAAGTAGAAACACACTACTAGTATAAAATCCTTGCATGTTTTCTCCAATTTTCATCACACAGCAGTCAAACAAATAAAGACAACATTTTGAAGCACCTTTGATACCTATCCAAGGGAAGAAGAGTAAGATTAGGTTGATTATACCAGGTCATCAACACTTCAAATGCTGCTTCAATTAGAAGACAGAGAGCTCACCAATTTGTTACATTTCAATCTGATTTGCGGTTTCCACCACTTGAAGCGGACAAGGATCTCTCCCTTCGCCTTTTCTGAGATTCTTTTGCGTATGGGGAGCGTGAACACTCCCTTCGGCCCTTGGAAAGGGAGCGATCCCTTTCACGTCCTCGGTGAGGAGAGTAGCTAGAAGACCGTCGGTGGTCACGACCTGTTGAAGTAGAACCAGCACCATAATAGATATTTGTAACAGAAACAATATTCTTTAAGGAGAGTCCAACACCAAGCTACAAAAGGTGCTAGCTCAATAATCGTAGAAAGGTAATGAAGATGTTGATATCCTTAAATAAGAACTTGGCCTCTGAGCACTACACACTTTAGGCAAAATGACTTAGACATTTCTCTGTGTAAGTTACCTTTTTTTTCCTTCTTGGTAGCTTTTACCAAATAATATACAAATCCCCCAATTCCACATGCTATGATGTCTCTAACTATAAATTTCTTGCTGAGGCTGAGTGATACAGGTCTCTACTTCAGGTTACAAAAAAAAAAAAAAAACTATAAATTTCACTCTCATTATCTTATTCTCTTCCATAATTTGATAATTTCCTAAAATGTCAGAGAATAAAATCCAAGTCAAGCAATCTGCAGATTCAACCATAACCAAACCAAAATTATTTTTAAAAAAATAATTGCTGAAATTCAGTAGGCCATTTCCCAACTACTTCCAAACCCTGTGCATTGCATGCTTTCAAAGATGATTTATGGTTCCATATTTAAACATAACAAACCCTCCATCAATTAAGAAAGAGAGATAAATCACCTTAATTTTGAGTCCAGAAGTGGGCATGCAACAGATCAGGATTTTCATAGTTTTTGACAATGGAGCAATATTCGATATCTTAAATTATTATGAAGAAGTATCAGTGAAAGAAGGGACTTTCAAAACTCATGAAAGAAGACAGAAAAGAAGGCATCATGTAGTTCTCATCCATACATTGTATGATAATCATATTCAAGGATGTAAAGATTGATAAGTGAGGACGTGACTTTTGAGATGAGACAAATATAATTTCCTTTTGATGTTGATGAACCTTAAGCAACGCCATAACTTGGGTACAATGAAGGCAAATATGGACCATAGTGAGTACTTAAGATGCACAACAGAAGCATACGATATCAACTTATGTATGACAACCAATCAATAGCCTAAACAGCAAGGAGCTTAACAAGCAGCATATCATGTTAAAGATTTAGTGAACAGCATACACTAGCATAAACCAAACCAAATCATGCAAAATTGGTCAACCGCAAAGCCTAAAATAGCAGGATTAAGAATGTAGCAGTGAAGTGAAAATTCCAAATAACATCACAAAATAAGCACAACTATACATATACAGACACATGCAAAAACATGTGTGTGCCTAAGTATCAACCAAACTCAGGTGCAAAAATAAACTTGTCTTTTAATTACCTCTTCTTTCTCTAGCTCCACGATATTGTCCAGGAGTTGGTGTCCTCCCACGCTTTCTTTTAGCCTGCAATATATACACCAAAGGCAAAGGGAAAAATTGAAGTGAATATGCAGAAGTTCGATCAGAATGGAATTTGCTTCATGGGATCTTCTTATCGACTATTTTCTCAAAAAATGAACACATCAACAAAAGAGATGTACTCAGATTTACAGAATCATTCTAGAAATACG
The DNA here is from genome assembly GCA_963920575.1 of Narthecium ossifragum. Lineage (NCBI taxonomy): Eukaryota > Viridiplantae > Streptophyta > Magnoliopsida > Dioscoreales > Nartheciaceae > Narthecium > Narthecium ossifragum. Next base: position 33,087,963 of record OY986964.1, read on the forward strand.
ACTTTAGAATCTTAAATTAAGCTTTAGATAAGCCATTCATAGACTTGAGAATATCAAGTAATTTTCTTCGCTATAAGAAGAATATTCAGCATCCAGGACTAAAAATATAGTAGCAAAAAAGAGATGAAATTTGTTCAAATCTCCTTCAATGCTTTTATAAGGAAAACTACAGATAAGTGCACGTGAATTTGTTTAAACATCAAGAGACAAACTTCCTCATGACCCTACTACTACACTGCATTAAATCTGACCTGTACTTGTAATGTTTGGCAGAAGTTTAAATCCAAGTATCCTTCTAGCAATGCTCCTCTATAAGTCATATCAGGAAAGAATTGAAATAAGCATGCCATATGGTGTTAATAAGGGAGAAAAGGAATACTGGGCATTCGATCCTCTGTAATATAGTCGGATGTGAACTGATGACTTTCATGTCGATGCAGTACTCATGTCGACAAGGGGAGGTTCAGACTGTTAAGAGCATAGATTGAGAATTCGATGGAGCTACAACATCCAACCTGACGCCAAAAGTTATCAGGCAACACCTCTAAAAATGAGAAGAGCTAATGATACAAAATTTACTTATTTTACTTTTGCTACTATCTGGATTTGTCAATTTTAAAATGAAATCAGTACCTTCTCAACTGTGATTAAACGACCTTCAAGAACAGAGCGGTTCAGATATCTGACACACTGATTTGCTTCCTCCATAGTCTCCATAGTAACAAACCCAAATCCACGAGACTCCCTTGTGCGAGGATCTAAAACCACATGGCATTCCAGTACCTAAAAAAGCAAAATATCAGTTTTTTGCATATTAAAGTCGTTAATCGTCTGAGAAGATGAGCTCAAACAGATGTAGAAGGCACCAAGCTTACTACCTGCATGATGTTTAGGAGGAAACATATTCTTTCTACAGTTCAACAGGAGATAAACATAAAACACAGTGACAGGGAATAGACAAATGCAACCAAACAGTAAGCATGATGATAATTTTGGAATAATTGCAACTAAAAGATGAGCATCGAGCCTTTTTTTGTGCAAGACGCACTATTGACCCCAACAGCCTTTTCGTGTAATTCATGTACCATTTCCCAAAAGCCCTCTTTTGCAAGTCATGCAAGTAAATACTCATGCAAAAGTTTGCTAGTTATGCTGAACATAAGCCTCTTTGTACAAGTTATGCACTATGGACTCCAATCGATTAAACTACAAGTCTAGACAATTTTTTTTTATAAGATCCTCATCTTAAAAGCATGCAGCAAGGCGACCATCAAAAGGGACTCCTCAAATGCTGTGGTTGAGCTTCTTTGGCACGATAATGAGTCATACTGTTGTGCATAATGCCAATCCTTGAGCAATGCGAGAGCATAAGCAACTTTTTGGGATTTTCAAACATGATCAAGCACAACAAGTGGCTATCTGAATATTGCTAAACCAACAATAACTCAATCTACTAATCAAATAATCAACTTTGACATCTTTAGATATAGCATGGTCAGCTGTGTAAATATCCGGTATGATCAAGCCTCCAATCACCTTCATTGATGTCACACTCAGCAAGAAGGTTGATCTTTCAAAAGGCTTACAACTTGATAGAGAGTTCTCATGCCACCAAATGAGAACAAAAAAAAAACTAGTTATACAATGAGAAGCTGACCTACAATATTATTTTTGTGCAGTTAATAGAAATATCCAACATTGGAGGCATCGATCTTATCTTTTCCCACATATCCTCTCAACACTTACCAATGCATTAAATCTCACACCCATTCCACAATATTCATTGTCATTTCCATAGTGCCTACCATTTCACACTCTGGTAGGTGCATGAAACTAATGATGGAATGATGTTACCATTACAACTTATACCACATATTCAGCTCTTTCGTGAAAATGAAACTACCAATCAAATCATGTCAGAACATACCTTTCCTTCCTTGCTGAAATACTTCTCAAGATCACTGCTAGTGACACGAGTGGACAAGCCTGTCACGTACAGGTTGTTTCCAGGATTTAGTGAATCTCCAGACTCTCGGCTCCTATTAAGAATATGTAGTCATACACAAGACATTACCAAGGAGGAGATAATCAAGCCAGCAACGAAGGAAATATTTGTCAAAGTTTATGCGCACAGTAAATAACCTACTAGGGGATAAAGCAAGCTAAAATACCTATTCTAGCACAATCCAATTCCCAAAATGAGCAGATTACCTGGATCGGCTCCTATATCTAGGCCTTGACAATGATCTAGATCTACTACGTCTATGTGGAGGGGGTGTAATGGAGCGGGAAGTATACCTGCATAAATAGAATTGCAAGCAACTTCACTTTAGTGAAATAGTCGGTGTGCCTTTGATTGTAAAAAGAACCAAAACTCACCTCACTTCTTTTGACTCCGACATCTATCAAAGCACAAAAATCAGAGAATCAGAAACCCAAGACACTAATACAGGCATCAACTTGCAGGAAAATTGATTCAATCTCAAACGCAGCTATGCTAATTCCAGAACTTTCAAGAACCTGCAAAGAACTCGAGGATTTTATGACCAACATGTTTAGACCACTTCTAAAATAGCAGACTGACTAAATCTGGGATACTAGGATAAATGGATCGGAAGGAGAAGGGAACCATTTCTGTAATTCTATACCAGATTCTTGAAATTCACAAGATACTGTTTCCAGACAACTCATACAAAGAAAAGAGCTCAAAGGAGTATTGTCAATGCCATGTGAGATACGTTTTCCAGCACATACAGGAAATATAAAGTCAAGAAACATTAGTCTCTCGTAATAAAGAAGACTTAATTAAAAGAATTAGAAAGAAGCTTCAGATGAAACAAGAAGGATAGCTTCGGAAGGGCCAAAGGAAACAGATAGAGAGGCGATGAGATCCAAGTAACATATAATTGAAGGAAAAATTTCTCAAGTATCCAAATAGCAGACTACTCCGGGCATCACTAGTTCGATGCGTAAGTTCCCAAAGCTAATTCAATGCCAAAATTCCAACCCGAACTGAACCGAGGCATCCATTTACCCAAAAGTAGAAGGCAATCATGAATCGATAATCCGTATCTATCAAGAAACAAAGAGCATCGGAGAACGGGCACCAAGAATCGCAATCATCCAAGATCAAAAAATACGCGCGAGAGAGTCGAAAAGCTCGGACTAGCATAATTAAAGATCTCCCAAAAGCTTAAAAATCCTCGACCTAGCTGTTCGTAATCTAAACAACATCTTGAGAGAGAGAGCTCACCAGGAGAGTAAGGGGGGAGTGAGGATTTCGATTCTGGAAGGGAATCAAAACCCTAGAACGAGATCGGAGTCCCGCGTAAGGAGTCGAAGAGCAGGATAAAAGGGACGCTTAAATCCCGGATTTTAATTGCAGTGAAATGTTTAGAATTCAAGTCCAAGGGGCTTATTCATCTGACGGAGACGATTGCCTCGAGATCGCAACACTAAACCAGCGTGAGTGAACCCGGTCTTTTCAAAGTAGGTAAACCACTGTTAGTTATAAGTGTATCATATTTTTCTAATATTTAACTCATTAACACCTACATACACTTAAAAAAATATGATACATTTATAACTTACAGGGTGCATTTAAAATTACCTTTCAAAGTATCCCTACATAGCGCTAAAATTACATATCTCTCCTCAAAAGGGCGTGGCCAAAAACAATCATATCTGAACCGAGAGAGATCGATATTTGTAGAGTCGTAACCATGATTTAAAGACACCACTTAAAACCTACGTTCTACCTACTCAATAAAATGGAAACTAATTATAATTAAAGTCAGTCACAAGTCACAACTAAGCTACAGAATATATATAAGTGACATGCCGATGTAATAATTAATACATGACATGTCATGGTAGTCATCCGTAATTCCATCATTATATATATAATAGTGAATCGAGTTAGATTCCTGGGGTTTTATGGAAACGAACCGGGTCCAATAATTGGCAAAAAAAAAAGAAAAAAGGAGAGAGAGAGAGAGAGAGAGAGAGAGTACGTGATGTGTTACGAGATAAAAACAACACTGATACTGTAATGCATTCATTCAGCTATATAAGAAGTACAGCTCCCTCCAATACATAGCCAACAACAACAACACACCACAGTATAACATCATCAGAGAAGGGACTTCAGTGAGCGAGCCTTGATGGGTTTCCTTCTCTTCTTCCCAGCATTACCAGACGCCCTCCCCTTCTCCGCCTCCTCCTCCGAGTCGCTGTACTCCTCCTCCTCCTCCTCCTCGCTGTCATCATAGCCACCACCACCTTCGAGAATAACATTATCATCCTGTTGGACAACCGGAGCATCGGAAGCATGCTTGGACTCCCTATGCTCGCCATTATCACGACCGCCGATATCCTCCGCCACCATCTTGCCGCCGGGCCCGTCTCGGCTTCTTCTCTTCCCCCGCCAAGGCCCGAACGGCGAGTAATAGTAGTAGAGGTCCGAGCCGGAATCCAACCCGGCCTTCGTCTTGGCCGCAGCCTTAATGCTGCGCTGGCTCCTCCCTTGGTTTGTCGTTGCCGACGACGCAGTGGGATTGTTGTAGGAGCGGAGCTGGGCGAGGTGGTAGCTGCAGAGGGAGTGCGGCGTGTGTACCTTATTCTTGCATCGCCACTTCTTACCGTCGGTCTTCTTACAGATACCGGTGACACCAACCGTTCTTCTCTCCGTCTCGCTCGCTGCCTTCCTCTTAATAGTCTTCTTCTTCATCATCTTTCTGCTGCTGCTGTTGTTCTCCTTCAATTCAACCATATCCTCCATTATGATCTCCTTCTTGATCATGCCCGTCTCACACTCGGGCACTACTACTGCACTACTGCTGCTAGAATAGTGGTAAATCTTTATAGGAACTCTAGCAGTCAAACAAGGGATTCGAAAGCCACGAAGCATGGGAGCTAGCTAACCTCGCGAAGCCACGAATTACTTCTCCTGCAGCTGCTACTGTTTCAGTCCCCATAATGCCCCCGTCCTCGACCTGCGATGCCAAAGCGAAATCTCTATCCATTCCCAAAATATCCAATACCCAAGGAAAAAAATCGCAGATGGAGAAAACCCACAGCGGAGCCCAAATCGAGAGCAGCAGAGGCTGACAGCCTATGGGCGGATCTATGGGTGGGCGATTAGGGTTTATACCCGACTCTAGGAAAAGGAACCCCGATGAACCCTAATGTACCCCATTCGAATCCAGCGCGCACCCACGATATGAAGCAGCATATAAGGAAACAAAGCGAAACAAAACTAGAAACCCAGGAGAGATAGCATCCATACCACCAATCTTTTCGGTCAATGCAAAGAAATCAACCAAATATACGATAGGGTTTCCATTTGAGGAGCACATTAATGGAACCCTAACAGTGGGAATAAGCTACATCCCGGGACTATGAGAAGAAGAAAAGCGGCGACTTTCTCGAATAATCCGAGGAATGGAGAGATAGAGAAGGCGAGAGAGGTTTTGGATCCGACCTGGGGGTTGGGGTAGCCGTAATCCCGGGGCGGGGAGAGCATCGCGTCCCACGGCGACTGGTTCAGCTCGCAGACCTCCATCAGCGGCCAAGCGGCGGGGTAGGACGCCTGAGGCGGCGGCGTCTGAGGCGCCGGAGGCCACGGGAGGGAGCACGCCGTGCCCAGGATCGCCTTCGACGCGTGCTTCCGGATCCTCATAGCCGTGCGAGCTCCCACACTAATGAATACTACTACACGACTATACTGGAGGTGAATAGGGAGGAGGGAAAGATCGATGGGGGCTCTTCGATGGCGAGAGAGGCGGAGATCTCGTCGGTAGGACTGGCGAAGGAGGCGATGGGCTGGCCTTTTTGCTGCCGATCTAATTCTAGGTTTTCGATATTTTAGTTCCCGCTTCATTCCCAAAATGCCCCCATCCGTTGGCGGTAATTAGGAAGGAAGTTGAAGGGTAAATGGGGAAAAATGTTTCGGCCGCGCGTGGACACGGACACGTTGAGCGACTTATTACCGGGGCTTTCTAGATTCGGGCCTCCAGTTGGGATCCAGTCGTATCCGGTGAGCTTACCACCTCCAAATCCCCCTCCTGGATTCCCTTTGGTCATGGGCACTTGTCGGAAAGTATTCGGATCTTTATGGAGACCTACGGGTTTGGATAAGTTTGCTCCATTAGAGCAAATCAAGCCCAGACAGCTTAAATGCTGGTTTATATCCAGGTACTAAATCCATCCAGATGTGGCCCAGTTTTATCGAGTAGGATCAACTAAGATAGATGATGCACCAGACCATGTTGGCTATTAGGCTCAGGGGCTTGATCTCATAGTCATCCCAGAGAGGGTTGGACCACCAATTCCAATCACATCAATAAATGACACTCTTTTGGAAACCAGATTCACAAAGCTGCATGCATCTCTTGTCATTGACCCAATTGGGTCCACTGTAAGGGGAAAAAATGTTACAATGTCACAACAGTAACAATTGCTAACAAGTTAAGAGATTTCGATCTCAAAGGGGAATACATAGGTTGGACAGATGCATTGATCATAAGAGGGACTTTAGTGATCGAGCTTTGATGGGCTTTCTTCTTCTCTTCCTCCTAACATTACTGGACTTCCACCCTATCAATTCTATTTCCTTATTCTTGATCTCTTCGCTTCCTTCTTCTTCTGTCGTAGCACCACTACTTGTACTGCCAATGACATTAGCCTCATCACCATCAGAATGCTCTCCCTTATGATTGTCTTTAGTCACTGTTGATACCGTGACACCAACGCTGCTGGCGCCGCCACCACGGTCGCGTCTTCTCTTCCCGCAGCTAGGGCCGAAGCCGGAGTAATAGTAGTAATTACCGGAACCGCCGTCCTCCTTCGCGGCAGTCCTTGAAGCCATCTTGTACTTGTGGCAGCCCCTGGCTTTATAGCTTGTAGCTCCGTGAGGCGTGTTATACGAGCGTACCTGAGCGAGGTGGTGGCTGCAGAAGGAGTACGGCGGCTGGACCGGAATCTTGCATCGCCAGCTCTTGCCGTCGGTCTTCTTGCATATCCCAACGGTAGCTACCACTGCACTGCTTGCGGCCTCCTTGTTGGGCACCTTCTTCTTCGCCTTCCTCTTCCTCCTCTCGCTACACTTCTCTCTATCTATGTGCCTCTTAATGTCGTCTTCTTCTTCTTCTTCATTCGCCATGGATGCTATGCTGCCAAGAATCAAGAGCAGTGCAAGCGTCTGAGAATGAATTCAGACATAGCTTTATAGTTTCTCAGCACATCTAAATCCTTTGTATGCTTACCTTTCAAAAATGCCCTCGTCATCATGCTTCTCTTCCTACAGAAGAAGGAAGAAAAAAAAAAGATCAAGTCGCCAGAATGTCCAAATTTGAAGCATAGGGGCATAATGGGAACGGAAAAATGCCTTGATGCAAGAAATGTGAGCGGATATGGCTCAAAATCCTCCTGGAAGGAACGCAGGCCTTCTCTTCTTCTTCTAATGAATAAATAGACCAATCAAATTTAGGGTTCATCGCGATCGCGACCATCCGAAGAACAATAAAGACGACAGACACGGAAGAAGAATATATGCAATCCAACTCCAAAGACCCACATCACAAATCAAAGCTTCAAAAACAGATCTCTCAGAAGTATTAGGGCTTATAGCCCACATCTTGGAAAACCTAATAGCAGAGAAGAGGAAATACTAATGTGTGGACAAATAGAGTGCCCAAAAGAAACACAGAGAGAGAGAGAGAGAGATTTCCAAAGTATTGGACATGATTTAATTAAGCTCCCATAAAACCAACGAAGTAACGAAACGGAGTAAAGACGAGAAATGGGGACGGAGGTTGTGACCTGGAAGGTGGGCATGTGGAGGTATTGGGTCTCCTCGGAGAGTGGTAAATCCCACGGAGACTGGCTCAGCAGGCAGGCATCGTTGGCGTCGATCGGCGGGGGCGGCGAGGGGGAGGGGGTAAAGTGGGGGATCGTCGACGAGCCCAAGAGGATCTTGGCTGCTTTCCTTATCCTCATAGCTGAAACAGATGGCAAGAAACAGAGATCTATGCGTAAAGAGGGGGGGTGGAGAGATTGAGAGGCATGGTTGGCTGGTGGTGGTGGTGGTGGATATTAGGAAGGGTGTTCTTGAGAGAAGAGGGTTTCTGTTTCCTCTCTGCTGCTGCTTTAGGTCTTCTTTATATCCAAATCTTAGTATGCGGAATCCCCCCTTGTTGTTTAAAGAATCACAAAGCTGCCCCTGTAAGGGCTGGAACAATGTATCTGCATTTGCTGGTTGAGGATGAAAAAAAGGGCCATCTTTCTTTCCGGAATCGATCTGTTTATTTGAGTTTTTTTTTTTAAATTCATATGGAAGAGTGATCTCTGTTTGGAATTGACACGAGTTTGTTCTATCCTGAAAAAAATATCTTTTTAACACGTTTTATGGCAAGTATTTGCGTCAGATATAAAGCAGGGGTGGGGGATGGTGTAAACCACGCTACCAGCCGTTTGTTCGACATTTGTCCGGTGAACTAATCAAAATATGGGTAACAGGGGATTAGTCGTTTTTTATGGAATTATTTGTCTCATAGTCTAGTTATATTTTTCGAAGCCATCGAGTCATCTAACTAACAGTTATGAGTTTATCACTTTATTTTATTTCCTAAACTGTCCTAAAAAAATGATTATTTACACGGGTTACCATTAACCTGGGTTTACTTTCTCTCTACCACATCACCCCCCCCCCCCCCCCACACAAACAGCCACATCATCATATCCTACCTCCCAAACCCTAGCTCCATTGAACCCTAGCCTCCATCACCACCACCACACCCCAGCGCCTTCTCGTTGGCTACCAAGCTCCCTTATCATCTCCACCTCACTTCCCCCATGACAACCAACACCTCTCCGCTGCCTATCACCGCCCCTCGACGCCACCAGCGGCCACCCAACCTCCGTCAGCCACCATCAAGGCCGTTGTCGCCGCCCCGCTAGCCTGAGGATCACTCCGAGGCCACAGGAGTTCCTCTCGTGATCTCCCCAAGGGATCCCAACCACTGGCCGTTCCCAATCGCCCCCCATCAACCTCCTCAAGCACCATTGTCGTGTCCACCGCCTAAACCCCTAATCCACTCCATTGAATAGACACTCCCACGGACCCCACAATCTCTTCTCCGCATTCCCAAGCCTTCCTCGTCGTCGGATGGTGAAGCAACGGTGGTAGCTCAAGGTTGAGCCGCCCTTAGCCGAGACAATGAAGTCCGGGCTCGAGCTTGGGGAAGCAAACAGCTACCGGACCAAAGGTAGGAGGAGAGAGAAAATAATGGGAAAATTGGAAAAATATTGTGAAAATATGGGGAAAATTCATTAAAAATGGGGGAAATTGGGAAAATTAGGAGAAATATGGGGCAAATATGAGAAAAATGGAAAGTGGATTTTAAGTGACTTATTACGGGAAGTGGAGAAGGAGGGGCGGCGAATGAGCATAAGAAAGTGGATAGTGGATAGTGAAAAGTGATAATTTGAGGGCATGCGATCAATATGGACTTCCAACTAATTTCAAGCCTACCTTGATCATAACCAGACTCGATCAAGTTCGGCTTGTTTACACCCCTAACGACGGAGGACAATGGATAATGGATAGTGGATAGTGGTAATTTGGGGGGCTACGATCAATTTGGGCTTGAAACTAATTTCAATATAGGAGTTACGATCAATTTGGGTTTGAAACTAATTTCAAGCCTACCTTGATCATAGCCAGACTCGATCAAGTTCGGCTTGTTTACACCCCTAACGGCGGAGGACGATGGATGGTAGATAGTGGTAATTTGGGAGGGCTACGATCAATTTGGGCTTGAAACTAATTTGAAGTCTATCTTAATCAAAGCCAGGCTCGATCAAGCTCGGCTCGTTTACACCCCTAACGGCGGATCACAGTGGACAGTGGATAGTGATAATATAGGGGTTACGATCAATTTGGATTTGAAACTAATTTCAAGCCTAGCTTGATCAAAGCCGGGCTCGATCAAGTTTAGCTCGTTTACACCCCTACAAGTGGATGACAGTGGACAATGGACAATAGATAGTGGATAGTGACAATTTTTTGCCAAGATGACAAACTCGATCATGCACATTTTTAATCAAAACTGATTTAAAGGATACAAAAATACAAGGATTTTGTACGTGTATGTTATGGGGCTGGATCTCCAGTAACATGTCTCTGCTCAGAATTGGCTCAATATGACTCGAAATTGGTTGAGATCAGCACTAATATGACTTGCAATATGATTTGGTTGAAGCTAAGCCTGATTGAATCTAACTAGTTTGAATTAGATATGGCAGAGCCCGATTGCTGAAATTGATCATGGTTGAACCTGATTGGATTTGGCAAACTGGGATGTGATCTGATCAAATCAGACAACTGTGATCTGTCAAGAGCTAAAAGAGTGGCTTTGGGAAGAAGTAATGGAGATCAGACAACGATGGTTACTCCGACCTTGATTGGCGGTGATCGGAACCGGCATAGGAGGGTTCGCCTCGGCCTAAGGAACCGATCTACAGGAGTGGATCGGACCGATGGGCAGCGGAGGAGCTAGATCTAGGTGGGGTCGTGATGGTGCTCTAGGAGAGGAAGGGTTGCGAGCAAGGGCGCGCGGTTGGAGGGGCAGCGGCGACAGATCTTCGTCGAAAATGAGGGAGGAGAGGTCGGAGGATGGTAGGGGTTATGCGTTAGATGTACCGGAGGAGGCGGGAGGCAGTGGCTGTGGGAGGCGGGTTTGTGGAGGTGACAATCTGTTATATATGGTGGTATGAGAATGTGAGTTAGAGAGGTGACGGCCCCGGATTGGAGAGAAAGGGGTGGAGCTTGCCGGGTTCAGGCGAGCAGGGTGACCGGCGGCGTCAAGTCGACGTAACGGTGTGGTCTGGAGTTGTTGTGGATGTCGAAGGTCCGGATAGCGACCGAAGGGAGGGGGGGTGGGGGGCATGTGACCGTGGCTGGGGGTGAGCTCGCCGGAGTTAATGGAGAATGAGAGGAGATGGTGGTGATGTCGGAGTCCGGAGTGAAAATGGATTCACCGGCTTGGGAGGGCGGCTAAGCGGTATCAAATTGATGAGCTTAAGCTGATACCAAATTGCTATTTGATAGCTGACGTCAAGTTCATTAAAAGAAAAATACTCTTGTCCAGTGCGGTTATACTTATATTAACCGAGTGCCCGACCTTACATTTCACGATTCCACAGTTCTCAACATTAGTAGTACCTTTTCACACTAATGTTATTACGTTTATTGCCGATAGTCTGTTCTTCTTGTGTTTTTTTTTTTTTTTTGGGTTTTTATGATTGTTTGCCATGACTGGATGTCTTATTTTAGCATGTTTTTTTTTCATGATCTTTAATAATAGTCAAGAAGGTGATGAAACAAAAACAATATCAGTAGAATTTACACATTTCTATATCATTTGTACTTAATTTTACATTCGAAAATAAAATGGATAGGGGTTTGGGCCAGGTCACCGGCCCTCCCTCGAGGGGAGGCATTGAGATCGTGTGCTTGTATATGAAGGTACATAATGTTGTACTCTCTTTCAAATTTATCAAAATGGTCCTAATTGCAGCTTTTTGGACGCTATTATGAACATTAATTCGCATCATCTTCTCTTTAATAGGATAAGTTATTCTAGTAAGACATGGAAATACCCTTCTAAGGTGGAAACAACTAATTAAGAGCCGTCATGGCTCTGCTGTACTATAGCTCAGAGTAGGGGCCCACAGAGATCTTTGCAAAGGGATATGCTAGAGCTAATTAGATCGCCTTCTAGATTCTAATTGGTAGCGACTAGATGCTAAACTAATAGATGACGTACAGCAACAACAGCGACGACAACCGTTGATTTCTCTTTCAGGAATCAGGATAAAGAGTGCAATCAAAACCGTAACGGAGCCTTAACGTGCTCCTGCTAAATTAAAATCAAACTTCAAATCCGAATTTTTTTTGTAAAATTTGAATTCACGTATCTATTGAATCATCAATTCTTCACCATCAAACACAACTTATTTCCAAGATATGATTGTTTTACACAGAAATGAAATAAAAATAAAATAAAGAGAAAAGGTACTAATAATAAGACTTATGGAGCTTTACCGAGCCGAGTTTTGATCGAGCTGACTGCTGTTCGAAGTTTAGCCTGAAAAAAAATTCAACCCAAATAACAATGATCAAACATGGCTCATTTAGATATGAGCCCAGCTTAATTGAGTATCACCGTGCCAAGCTCGAGCATTTTGACAGCCCTAGATTCCCAATGCACAAGCAGCACAACATATTCAAATTTATACCCAAACAGGGGCCAAGCTCCCAGTCAAACTCCACATCAAGAGAGCGGTGTGCTGTATGTTCCGAGATGTTGCAATGAGCAAGCTGATAGGTTGGCTCAGTGGAATCCGTGTAGGATTCGGGGGGGCTGCCATTGAGGATGGGTGTGAGGTGCTGAGTGGGGTTCTGTAGGGTTCTGTAGGGTGTAGTGTGTAAACCTCAAGGCTCAACTCCCTTTTTTATTTATAAAGGGCTCAACCGATGATGTAATTTGCAATATAACACTGTTTATTGGCATCCTGCAACCTGTAATATGAATAGCCCTCATCGATTGGAATCCTGCTGCAATCCATCGCATCATCCAATTTCTAGCCTTGTCGATTTCGACACACTCTGCCAGCAGTTTGAAGAATAGAGAGAGAGCCGTTTAAAATGCTGCAAGACTCGATCCAAAGCTATGGCCTACTTAAAAGAGCCCATCAGTTCCTGACACATCAAAAGCCCAGCAGTTCCCGAGTCCCACGCATCTGCGATGTGCCAGCCACGTCATGCACCCCTTCGGGCCCCACCCACAACATCTAAGTTTTTCGCTTTTTTTTTATTGTACTAATGGACCATAAAATTACGATTAAAAGCAATTCTAAAAAGAAGACCAATTCCTTAAACATATACAGCTTCATTAATATATTATAAATACATGAGAGAGATCAAAGCAAGGGCATAAGAGAAAGAGCTTGATACTTCCTTCTCTCAAGAGCGAGCTTTGATATGCTTCGTTCTTCTCTTGTTAGCTCCATTAATGTTAGGCCTTTTACATTCATCATGTTGACACGAAAGTGTCAGATCCTCTATCATCAATTCATATTTACAAACTCTAAATCGATGCGTGGACACGCAAGCGTAGAGAATCAAATAAAAAATACAAGATAATAAAATCAATAAAAAAATACGAGACATATCGATTTATATGATTCAGAGACGAATTCTTTTACATCCACGAGCAGAGCAAGTCAGAGAAATCCACTATCAATAAAAAAAAAAATTACTACTTGGGTTCCATTTTCTTCTCTTATCTCTCTTCTCTTTTTCCACTCAAAGCCTCTCTCTCATCCGTGCAAAATTCTCTTTTCTCATTCATATAAGACCCTATCTTACAACCCTCTCTTGTGTTTGGTACGTGGATAATTTTATTTTGAATTAAAAGATTTTATTATAAGTTTCAGAGAATAACATTATAATAATTATTTAAAATAAAAAAAATAGAATAATTTTTTAGTTATTATTTTGAACAAGAAAAATGATGTTTAAGGATAAAATATGAAATAAGCATTGACGGGTTAACGGGTTAATGATTATTTCGGAAGATAGAGAACTCGATTTGACACTCACTTATACAAAATCTAAACTAATCAGTTAATCAATTTAGACTCTAAAAACATAATTTCAAGTCACTTAACCAACACATCAGTACAACTATCAGTACTATCATCAACTTGATCTCCATCTCCCTGCTTGCCGGCAACAACCTCTTCCGGCAGCGCCACCACATTGCTGCCACCACCTCTCCTATTCCTCTTCCAAGGCGCGACCACCGAATAGTAGTAATAGGCGTCCGAGCCGGCGGCGGCGTTTCTCTTTTTCTCATGGTTTCGACTAGCTGTACAGGGAAGTAGTGAGACGGTGTGGGTGGTGCTGTAGGAGCGGATGAGAGCGAATAGGACAGGCATTGAAGTAGTGAAATGGGGATGCAGGGCAGGCTTCTTGCATCGCCGCTGCTTCCCATCGGTCTCAGTCCTGAACTCACCGGCGAAGCAGTCTCCGTCTCCGTCTCCTTCGCCAGCTCCACCGCTTCAATATTACTTGTGCTTCTCTTCTTGGCCTTCCACCTCCATATAGAGGCTGCGCTGCTGCCAAAACAAGGATTTTTTTCCTTCAAAGGTCCATGGAAGTATGGAACAATATATAAAATGGTTTTTTACATATATAATTTTAAAAAACTTTAAAAATACGTATTTACCCTTACATTCTTCATATTTTCATATATACCCCTGAAAAGTTCAAATAATCTAAAAAATACCTTTCCGTCAGGTTAAGTAACCTAACCATGGGGTAAATTCTAACCGGGCTGGGTAACTTTACTTAAATACCCCCACCACATATTTAGACTTTAATCGGGCATCTTCTAAAGTTAATCTGCAGTGAAAGATCTCAGCCGTCCATTTGAATGGATGGTCATGATTTAATCAGTGGAGCCTTTTTTTTTAATAACATAAAAAATAACTCCTCTCCTTTCTCTTTCAGGTGGTGATCAAGGTCATGGGCAACTCTACAAAGATCGACTCGCCCTCCTATCCGGCCATCCACCAACTCCGGCGACCTCTTCCACCCCATCACCATCTCTCCCCCTCTACTTTCTCTCTCCTCTTTCCGTCTCCTCCTCCTCGAGCGCAGCCTTCTCCTTCCTCCTCTCCATCAACCCCGCTTCCCTCCCACGATCACCAACCTCCCAGCAAGCCGCAACCCCGTCACCCTCATCTCCGATCACCGGAAAACAATGCCCTCACCTCCTAATATATCCTCTCGACGTATTCCCTCCATCACTCCCGTCTCTGACGAGATCCGTGCATGTGAACCCATCCCTCCCGTCTCCGATGCGATCCGTGCAGGTGAACCCATCATCGGCACTGTGAAAGGGTGATGGGAGCAATTGATTTTGATGTTATTAAAAAAGTGGGTCCCAGTGATTAAATCGTGACCATGCATTGGAATGGATGACCGAGATCCGGCGAGGGGATCGGGGTCGCAGAAGGAGGCCGGAGGCGTTGTCCAGCGGCGAGAAGCTCGAGGCCGCGATCGGAGTTCGACAAAGAGATCGGCGAAATGAGTTTTGAGGTGGTGCTTGAAGGTGATGATTTGAGGTGGTGCTTTAGGTGGAGGGAAGAAGATGATGGGTTTGAGGTGGTGCTTAAAGGTAGGATGAGATGGTTGGGGTGGAGCTCGCTGGAGGAGATGCGGTGGCTGGCCGACGAAGGGTGGGATGCCTGGCCTTCCCAAGAACTCGGACATGGCGATCGAAGTCGTCGAGGTACTGAACGATGTTGGGAGTGAGCAGCTTCTTGATGGCGATGATCCTTCCCAAGGGCAAAACTGTCTTTTCTCCTGCTAACGTTAACGGTGTTGGGAATATTTCCACTGGATTCCACGACAACTAACCCGAAGGGTATTTTTAAAATTATTTGGACTTTTCAGGGGTATATATGAAAATACGAAGAATGTAGGAGTAAATACGTATTTTGAAAGTTTTTTTAGGATATCAACCTTATAAGGAGCAATAACGGTTAACCTGCATTAATTCATATCCCCTAAGTTTCTTTTATATATATTCTCTAAGTTTGCTTTATATAAAGCTGCATTAATGCATATCAACCTAAGTTCTATTAATATTATCTTATGCAATATGCAAAGACTTATATTTATTTTGTAGGGTTAATTGGTGATATACCCAACTTAGTGACCTTTTTCATCCCAAAACCCTATTAAAAATCTATTTGATAAAAAACCCATCTAATTCGCAAAAGCTGATCCGCCATACTGGTTGTCTCGTCGGGGCAACTGATTAGGTACGTATCCTGATACATAAGGTGATGGTCTGTAGCTGTTGTAACTGTGAGTGACATAGTAAGGACTCTCGTGTCTTATTGCATGTCCTGTGGGAGGGTAGTTATTCCAGTGCTCTCTGTAGACGTAGCCATGAGGGTAGTGATGAACCATGTGGATCTCCTCGACATCCTTAGGCTCTGCCGGAGCAGCATCTGGGGATGGCTTCACTTCATTTTCTGGCAGTGGAGACTCTTTTGCAGGGTCGGCTTCAGCCGGTGGAGGTTCACTTGGAGGTTGGTTGGCAGAATCAGGAGGTGGTGTGTCACTACTCGCCGCAGGTTCTGCAGGTGGTGGCGGTTCAGAAGCTTCGGGCTCGCCTTGTTCAATGTGGGAACAGATGGTGGCCATCTTTCTAGTCTTCTTGATGGCTCTCAGGATCTGTTCAGGATCGGCCCTTCCGACCACTTTCAACTTTTGTTGAGCAAAATCAAAGTAGACATCATACACACCTGTCAATGTGCAGATTAAGAGAATGAGTGGATTGTCAGAGTTCGAATAAAGAAGAAAATTTATTGCAAGTCCTTACCATCGATGCTGTGCATTGCCCTTCTGATTTTCTGCATACAGCCGTTACAGTCCATCCGGACTTGCAACTCAGTCACCCGAGCTTTCTGGAGAACAAGGTACACAAATGGTTAGAACCTTGGTATTTTTCTACCACAGTCATCAAAGTTACATGCCAAACACTTTATAAGTTGTTACCGCACCGCACCTCACCGCAGTTTACAAACGCACCACACCGCACCGCAACCATAAAAAACACAACGCACGTCCAAACGGAGCCTGAATACACTCGGGCTTCACGGCTGCATGTATGTTGCTGTGTCTTTTTGTTTTGTTTATCCCTGCAGGGATCTGAGTGGATTACCAAATAAGATCCTAGACAATACATCTAGAATTGGGTATTTAACTTGGGAGACCAAGACTGGGCACTTGTTTCTCTAAATCAAACTCGTTTCTAATGCTATATAGAGGCCTCTTCTTCAAATGGCGTGCAAGCAATCACATATTTGGGCTTGACAACGGGCAATGATTACATATGTTGGCTTCATGAAGGTTGAACAAAGCAAAATAGCAAAGAAACCCGGAGCTTAAAAAAATGAACTCAAGATGTGTATAAAAGTTTGTAATTAGCCAGGGCCCCGGGCCCGGTCAAGGCTATCATGGTATCATGGGTTTCTTGACACACACTTGACTGTGATATCTTTGCTTATACTATATTCAGCACCATTAAATGGTTTACAAGAAATATTTCGTGAAGACTTATTACCATGCCACAAATATTAATGTGAATGATAAAAATGAGAATCACATCACTTATGCATTCCATTTTTATCATTGCTGAAAATGAGAACCAAAAAGTCATGTATTCCATTTTTATCATTGATAAAAATGGGAATCACAGCACTCATGCTCCCATTTTAACATTGATAAAAATGGGAATTCCATTTTTATCATTGATAAAAATGAGAACAAAAAAGTCATGCATCCCATTTTTATCATTGAATAGGGAAAAATCGGCAAAAAAGGAAAAGTTAGAAAAATATGAAAAATTATGGGAAAGTGAGAATGATAAATGAGAATAATAATATTAAAAAATGACAAAATGGATAAAAATGAAAAAATGTGGGTTATTATTCTCATTTTTATCATTCCGAGAAAGATAAAAATGAATTTTTATCATTCCGAGAAAGATAAAAATGAATTTTTATCATTCCGAGAATGAGAAAAATTCCAAGAATTTCATTTTTATCATTTCGAGAATGCATTTTTATCATTCCGAGAATAAATTTTTATCATTTTTATCTTTGATAAAAATGGGAATCATAGTACTCATGCATTCCATTTTTATCATTGATAAAAAATAGGAACCAAAAGTTCGTGCATTTCATTTTTATCATTGATAAAAATGGGAATCACAGCACTCATGCATCCCATTTTTATCATTGATGAAAATGAGAAGAAAAAAGTCATGCTTTCCATTTTAATCATTGACAAAAATGACTTTAATCATTGATAAAAATGAGAATCACAACACTCATGCATCCCATTTTAATCATTGATAAAAATGAGAATCCCATTTTTATCAATATTTTTATCATTGATAAAAATGGGATTTTCATTTTTATCGAAAAGTCATGCATCCCATTTTTATCATTGATAAAAATGAGAATGCCATTTTCATCATTGATAAAAATGAGAATAAAAGTCATTCATCCCATTTTTATTATTCCGAGAATGATGAAAATAGATTTTTATCATTCCGAGAATTTCATTTTTATCATTCCGAGGATGATAAAAATTCATTTTTTTCTATCCAAGCATTTCATTTTTATTATTCCGAGAATGATAAAAATAAAAATGATTTTTGATCATTCCGAGACATTCCTAGAATTTCATTTTTATCATTCCGAGAATGATAAAAAATAATTTTTATCATTCCAAGAATTTGATTTTTATCATTCCGAGAATTTTATTTTTATCATTCCGAGACATTCCGAGAATTTCATTTTTATCATTACGGGAATTTTATTTTTATCATTCCGAGAATTTTTATGTTGCCATATTGGTTAGGGTTTTCTTCCCCCATTAGTTTTTTTTTTTGATGAGTTAAGATATGTATAAATTTGCAGATCTATAATAGATCATGAATGCGTGGGCAATCTATGAGTTTGTTCTTACTGCGAGAAGAAGATCCCAAAAACTACCAGTGTTGATAAAGTAAACCTGTCCCTTATTAGTCAAAGGAGATAAAACTTCGGGTTTATCTCCATAAAAGGTGTCTCAAGCTCTTCTCTTTTCCATTATTTCAAAAAAAAAACCAAAGAAACTTTTAGCACAGAAAAAAGGCAAATGGGTTTGCAACTTCATAACCATAAAATCCTATAAAAGGGGGATTCAAACACCCAAGATTTCATCCTTTAGCATAGGTGATAACCACTCTTACTCTTACATTTGTTGTCTCAATCTCTTCAAGTACCATTCCTCATATACCGCTTTCTTCTCTCATACTCTTATACATATGTAGGAGATTCGTCGAGAAGCACCCAGCATCTAGCGAAAACAATGGCAGATCCGATTTGAGGATATAAATTTTCTTCCTTCAGTACAGAAATGTTTGCTAGGGAAGGATCAAAAGCCAAAATGAAGCACACACACAGAGTGTCTGTATCTCCGAGGCTTGCATCATCGATTTCGCAACTTATCCCAAATGGCAGAAGAAAACACGAACAAATCGTTGAAAAAGGATCTGCACAAGAATTTAGAAGTTTTTGGCTCTCCAATCAACTACAAAATCTTCCTCATCGTCGTCATCACTTGATGAATCACCACTCGACTCTTGGTTCATGAATGTGGGGCCATTTTGCCCTGTAGCAAAGCGTGCAGCCTTCACCTCCAAGACCTTCTTCTAACGCGCGGTTTGGGTTTTTTATCCCGAAACAGTGCGCGAGGGTATTTAGTCAAACGGTCTTTTGCATGTGGGGCTCTGGACCCTTCCCCCTATTTTATATACCCTAAGTTAGACTTATAATATTTTATTGATTATGTTTTATGGTGACAGTGAACAAAAAGGTATGACCAACTTCGAACCCTGAATCACCTACGGGTCAACACAGCCGTCTAACCAGACAAACTACATGGAGTTTGTTAAAATTTTATATTAACAATAACTAAAAACTGTGCCAGGGGCACAGGTGAGTACTAGTGTATATATATATACTAGTAAATCCCCCTATCACCTGGTAGGGTAACTACGCTCTCTCCCCATCTCCCCTACTAACTTCCCACTAACCCCCTAACTCCCCCACTAACTTTCCACCTCTCTCACTAACTCCCCTCCACCTAGGCCCCACCTAGGATAATCCCTGCCATATAGGACGCCATTAAGACAAATCAAAAGTTTCACTTGTTAATCATCCTCCCATGTAAGTATGATACGTAAAAATCCCTGTATAAAAATAGATGTGCGTGTCTAAATAATAATGGTCACCTCGGGATGAGAGTATTGGCTTCCTCTCAAAAAAATCCATTACCCAGAATGCCCCCCCGTCCTCCTCTTCCTGCAAAAAAAGCTCCCAAATAAAATTCCTTCCCAAAATATCCACCTCTCCTCTAGAGGCGCAGTGGAAGAGGGGGATAAGAAGGTAGAGAACGAAAGAGGCGAAGCCGGCCGAAGCCACGGAAGGAGGCCCTCGAAGCACTTAAATCTCGCTTCCCAGCCCTAATTTAGCTTCACGAGAAGCTCTCGATCAACCCATTCGTGATCTCTATCAGGAATCTATCGATGCTCACAAGCATAGAAAGACATATTAGGGTTTCCTCTGATCGCGGTGCCATCGTGAACCCTAGTGCTGAAGACAGGCATACATGCCCGAAAAGTGAGAGGCAAAAGAAGCAAGAGACACACGGAGATGCGATCGGAACTTTCGATCCATGAAACCCTAATAGCGGGCGGAAAGCGATCCCAACAAACAAACAAGTAAAGATAAAGGCGGCAACTCGAAGCTCAAAGATCCCGACTGGTTCAGCTGGCAGAATCCGGTGGAAGAATGCGGCGGCGGGGAGGAGGAGGAGGAGGCCCAGAACAGTGGGGAGTTGGCGGTGCTGAGGAGGAGCTTGGACGTCGCGAGCTTGCGGATCCTCGTGAGTCGCCACCAGAGAGATCAGAGCAACCAGAGCATGCAAAAGAGGAGAAGAAGAGATGACGACGACGATCGAGCAGCCTATGCTGCTGCTGCTGCGATCGCAGGAGGGTTTCGTTCCTTTTTTGCTCCCTGTTCGCTCTCGATTTAGGTTTTCTGTATGGAAATCTATCTATCTATATATCTGGTCGCCAATGCCCACAGTTTTCCGTTGGAATTTACGGAAGTACCCCTGGGGGCAAATACGGGATTTCGCCTTTCGGATAGGAAGCTTCGAACTCGAATCCAGTTTGATTTTAGTCTTGTAATTATGATCAGTGTTTTGGGTTTGGGTTTGGGCTCACCAAATTCTACGGCTTGATCTATTTTTATAACCATCCGTGTAACCTGACCGCAACTTGCTTGCTGAAATGTTTCACAAAAGAGGTACAATATTGATGTAGATAATATATAGTATTTAAGTATCACTTTCATCCGATTAGATGTCTAAACCCATCACATATCGATTTTCTTATATATATATAGACAGAGAGAGATTGAGAGATTGATTGGGAGATGCAGCAATTTGCTGTCATAAAAGCAACTTTGCTTTCCCCTATGTGATGTAGTTCTTAGGATGATCAGAGTGCTAATTAATAGAGTGAAAATGAGTTCAAAGTTAATGAAAATTGGATAGAAGTCTTATTTTATAGAGATACTAGTGCGGGTTGCTTAAATTTAGTTACGCACAGTTTTTAATTCAGATTTTTGACCGGGTTTGTTCTACACCGTCGAATTAAGGCCCTCTTTGGACAGTCAAAAAATGCCGTAGTATTCTGAGTATATTGAGGTATTTTGGAATCCATGGGGATAAAATCCAAAGTATTCTATCTTCTTTATTGGAAAATGATCATCATCTCAAAAATACCATAGTATTCTATCTTCCTTCTCTCTCTAATCTCTATCTTCTTTATTCCTTCTTCTTCTCTCGAAATTTTTTGAATCACCCATCGTCCTCTTGGACCTGCCCTCCCCCCACCTCTCCCTGTCATCCCCAAAACCCTTGTCAACCCCATCCCCTCCATTTCTCTCTCTCCTCCCATGATCGTCTGCAACCCTCCGTCTCTTTTCTCTCCCTCATCCCTTCCTTGCCCCCACCTCTCTCTCTCTCTCTATATATATATATATATATCTGAAAAAAGAAGCCGGCAGTACTCATCGTTATCTCACACTCACTCAAGTTTATTCGCACTCTCTCTTCACCGTGAGATTCATCAAGCGATGCGATGATCAAACAAACACTATCATTGGATATATAAGGCGAATGTTAACTTATAATCATCGCCCTCGTATGACATATATTAGAATCGGCTAAACACTTTAAATGATAGAAAAATGTTGAGAGTTTAAGTTGGGCGTTTATGGGCTTGTTACGGCCATTTAAGAGGCCCAGTAAACACCAAATATGAATTCAGCTAAATACATATAGCTGAAGAAAAAAAATAGAGATGCCGATGATGCTGGTCCCAGTGCTGGACACGCATAGCTGGATCATTCTAATGTCACAGTTCTAGGTTTAAATGAGGCAGTTTTGTAATTAATCTTCGGTATAATTAAAAAGCTTTGAAATTTATCAAAACTGGAAAAAAAATAGACGAACTTAGCTTATGGGCGTTCATGATATATATAACCTACTAGATTTCCTGTATAGTTATCCAATCAAATCCTCGACATCTCAAACGCCTAATCTTGTTAACCCAACAACCAAAGAATATACACATTAGTGCCGTTAAAGACTTGTGATCTCCTTTGGGGAGGTGTTGGATACGTATCCTCTTTGATCACTTGGTGATTTGTAATAGCATAAGGGAATTTGGACACCCTAATTAATCAAAAGTCAACCGCTCCAACTAAACCGCGTTATCGACCTAATACAGTCGGATCAGGTTAGAGGTACGGTTTCTCACATCTCTTGTACTCAAATCAACAACTACAACTGTGCTAAGGCTGCTGCCGTCCATATATATATAATAGGTGGACCCTCGTGCCACCTGGCACGAGTAACCACCCACCCCCACTACCCCCTCTCCTCTCTCTCTCTATATATGACTTAGATGACTCAAATGACATGTGTACGATATATGATTCAGATGTCACGTCGTAAAAAATACAACGTCATAAAACCTTACTTTATAAGATAGATATCTAACCATTTTATCATATATTATATTATTATGTTGTTGGAAACCTCTCTGTGGAGAATTTGTGGTAATTTTATGGCTAATTTAATTATTTGCTGGAAAAAAGATCCTAGTGCTCATGTACATCGATCTCCATCCACTTTATGGAGAACGGGTAGGATTTGTCTGGCCACATCATCCCCTCTCACCTCCTATGATGTCTCGCACGTTCTCTTCCCCTCTTCTCACCTCCCGATCCAACCAAGCATCACCGGCGGCAATCACAGGAAGGAGGGATCGGCGGTCGTCGGTGACGGTGGATGAGGGTTTCTGGGAGTCTCGGGCTTCGATCCCCAGGTTGGGTTGTTAGATCCGACGGCGTTGAAGCGGGAAGGAGTGGGGCGGCATCGGTGCTTTTGGAGAAGAAGAGTTGCGGGCTGGGGCAGCGACTGGAGGTTGGAGGAAGAGGGGAGATGGTGGTGATCCCAAAGTTCTGGAGCTCGGGATTGAATAGGAACTCTCTGGAGTTGAGCGGCGTTGGCGGCCTGATCGGAGGTCTAGGATGTGAGTGGAAGATGATAGAGGGTTTGATGGTGGTGGAGGGAGGCTTGGATATGGGCGCGGTGGAGCTTGGGAGTTCGCCGGAAATGGAGGTGGTTGTAGGGTTGCTAACGGGATTGGGAAGTGGTGGCAGTTAGTGGTAGGGAAAGGAGGAGGTAGGTGGAGGGGTAGAGAGAGACGGAAGGGGTAATGGCACTGGATGGAGAGATCGCCGGAGATGGCTTGGAACGAGCAGGATCAACGGCGAGGAGGGATCGGGAGGCGAGCGGGCGATGGATAGAGGGAGATCGAAGCCGAGACTTCCAGGAACCCTCAGGCACCAGCGACGAAGAGATCGTGGGAGGCATGGGAAGTAATCCAATGGCTTGGATATGGGCTTGGGGCAATGAAGACGGCTGATCCGGCAAGGGCGGCGCCGTGATGCTTGAGGTGGATGTCGACGGCGATCGGGCGAAGAAGGGTGCTTGATGAGTCACTAAATAGTCACAATTAAACCCCTTGAATTACCTTTGTTAGTCTGAGAGTATTTGTATTTAATAGTTTGTTAGTTGATTTCATGTTTAATCATGCTTTGAGAAGAAATGCAGGAAATTCGGTTAAAATGACTAAATAAACTACTTCGTCGACTGTCAGTAATATATTCTCCAGATATTTCAAAAAGGTCCAAATATTCTGAAACTTTGGGATATTGTAGAAGACTCAGAGATCTACAACGTTGATGTTGGACACTTTTTGAGATTCCTAATAGTGTGATAGCATATTTGAAGAATACATGAAGAGACATAAGCTGGAAAGCTGCACCGTCGAAGCTCAAGAGAATATTCGTCAAATATTCTAGATAACTCCGAATATTATGAATCTTTGGGATCTGACAGAAGATTTCCTAATATACATCTTTTGTGTTGGACTTATTTTCAGATTCGGGACGGATTGGACCCAGTAGCGACCGGAATAGGCTATCAGGATCAATTCAGAAAATCCGAGTTACACTAGAGTCCAACTCAACTAAACCCTAGTTTTGGGAGTTCCCCTATATATATGATTATTTAATCCGAATTGGGGGGCTGGCTTGGAACCTTTTCTCGGTAGCTGACTTCATTAATGGATCTCCTCTCGAAGATGAGTAACTAAACCCTAGCCTATGGATTTCTATGATGTAATAAGAGATCTTTTTAGGGTTTCCTATGGATTTGAGCATGTAAGCATATTTTGATGGTTTGAATGGATGATTCTTATTCTCTTTATATCTATTGGTGTGGTTTTTATTATTGTGGATTAATGATTTGTTCTTATATGCACTAGATCTAAGTCTTGAGCATGTTAGGGCTTGAGATTAGATATTCTCATCAAAACATTCATGCTAGAACCATGGATGTGAGGATTTTCTTCTCGAGATTAAGAGTCTTGTGATGCTAGGACCATTACACATAATGCTAGAACCATTATGACCAATTCTTAATCCGTTATTCATCTTAATTCAAGATTAGAGATTTCGTAAGTGCTAGTACCAATACGCTAATGCTAGAACCACTAGGTTAACTGCTAATCCTTGATACATTCTATTTGGCGACCTCAAGATGTTAGAACCAACTTGATTATATACCAATATCCATTCTTTGATATCATTGCCGACGAGGAATCCTAACCAGAACTTGTTGAGTGATAGGGAGAACTAGCCATTACCTATCAACTAGTTAAAACTATCGATGATTAATTGATTTGCTCTCATCCTAGGAAGACCTAGTTAGTTCTTTATTACGGATTAGAAATCTCTTGGCGTTTTCTCATCATATTATTGTTCAGTTTAGTTTAATCATTAGTTAAGAGTAGTTTAAACCCAGAAATCCTTTGCTTTTCCAATTTTTTGATGTAGAACTATACAAGGTAATTAGACTTAATACTCTTTTTCCCTGTGGATCGACTCAGACTCACTACTCACTACCCCTAAAGTAGTTAGTTAGTGATTCGGATTATAAATTTCTAATTTTAACGTACTTGTTAAGATTACGACACTTTTCAAGTTGTATCAGTGCTCGACGAGGCTTGGGGATGCCGAGAGAGGGATCATGAGGGGTTACAAGGGTTTTCTTAAGTGGTTTTGGCGGTGCGACGGGGAAGAGGTACAGGAGGGCGGCGGCTTGGAGTTCAGGGTCGACGAGGGGATTGTCGAGGATGGCAATCGGCGACAAGAACGACAGATGTGGAGTGGCGAGGTTGTGAGGAGGATGGTGGTGAGAGGTGATGACATGGCCAGACAAATCCTAGCCGTTCTTCATAAATAGATGGAGATCGACGGCCAGGATTTGTCATGGCAGGCCCCGAATCCGTTTTGTCGATGTGTTCTCTGTTTGATAGGGTCGCCACTTACGTAGTTAACACGTGATAGACAGATAATACAAGTAGTCGTGGCTGGTGCAGCTAGCCCAACTGTCATGGCGTCGAATATATGCTCTGAAAAGGTCAAGGCAGTCTGATCCAACTCATCCAACGTGGCACTACCTCAAAAACACACCTACCACTGCCGTAGTTTTCCTTGTCTCTTTCATCTTGCTGTCCTCTGTCGTTCTGGCATGCATAAACAAACAAGCAGCTTCATCCTGGCAACTCCATGGTAGGCGCCCAGGCCAGCCCTCTCTTTCCAAGGAAGAATTCTTGCTCATCCTTCTTCCTCTTCCTTTCCGATTCGAAATGACAGGCCTTTTGAGTGCAGGACACTTGCTGCTATTATAGAAGAGGATATATGGTGGTGGGTCGGCCATCTATCATGCCTACGGCCTACCGGCATCATTCCAATTAATTTTTAGTTTTTAAAAATTATAGTTTTAGATTTTTCAATCTATCATATGAAATCAAATGCATTTTATCATACGACTAATTATCCATTGATATATCATACAATCGAGTTGAGGAGAGAGAAATATAGGGGTGGTGGTTATCCGTACAAGGTGACATGAGGGCCCATCTAGTCATCCTTATAAGAGACGGTGTGTCCTATCATATGGTCTATAATAGCCTAGGAGGTTTAGGAGAGAAGAGTGGAGTTAATGGAGAGAGAGAAAGGGAGAAATTGTGGCACGGGCCCACTCTAATCTATGATATAATATCCGGTGTATTGCTCCTGTCAGACGGACAAAGATGTCCGATTCAAATTAAGTCTGAATATATCAGACGATCAAGATAAAGTCTCGTGAAGGTTGGCGATTATCGGGTTATTAGGTGAGATAATGATTAGTGGATATGGTGATTATCCGTGTCAAGTGACAGGGGACTCATCTAATGAGATTATAAGGTAAAGGGTCATTAGTCGTTTTTTCGCTTTTTCTTTTTGATCATAGAAGCGTCAAGGCCGGCTCACCCATTACCATCCGCAGATTCCACCCTGAGCAGGATGTTAATTTAGAATGGCTATCACCTTTTTGAAATCTAAATGTTAACGTTTTAAAATTAAAATAACTATCAAATTACAACTTGAATGAATGGCATATATGGAATCATCCTGCGAGCATGTTATGTCAAGTTTGATTAGCCACCTTCTCTTTGCTTCATGTGTGGTGGAGATTAGCCGATTTTGCTTGAATTCTAAATGTTTATGTTTTAAAATTAAAATAACCACCTTCTCTTTGCTTGATGTGTGATGGAGATTAGCCAATTTTGATTCATTCTTTATCACTCATATTTCAAGAGAGAGGAATGAGTGGGCCGGCAAGATTGCTCCTCAAGCCCGTCTTAGGATAGGCTGAGTACCCTTTTAAGTCTTCGGGCATTAGCTTTGGCTCAATTTCTTAAAAAAATTTTATGTCAAGTTGTTGTCAAACTATAGATATATAGACCCGTCTTCATTTTATCAATTTAAGTTTTTGCTTTGAGGGATTAAGATTAACATGATATCAAATCTGAGGTCATGAATTCAAATTGTGTCACACATTCTGCTACAGTTTTATTGCACAATCTAGCATTCAAAATTATAATATGGTGGCTCAAATCGTTGCAAAACTTCAATAAGATAATCTACATCTACTATACAAGGGAGGTGATTTGTTCTCTTTTTGTCCCATTCATGTATCATGACTCATTTATCTTTATAGATGTGGCGTCAAATAGAATGCGAATGTAATAGAGGGGGGAGAGAAAGAGGGGATGATTATCATGCCAGGTGGCACGAGAGTCATATAATATTATATATTTTATATTAGGAAATGATAAATGTACAATTGCTCAAACAAACATAACAAAAAATAATTGAGTTAGTAGTTGTTAAACATTTGCTATCGCCTTTGCCACAATCACTATTGACTTCATCCTTTTCACGCTTGCGCAACCCTCTGCCTCTGGTGACGGATAGCTAGTAGTAGAGATTAGAATAAGGTATTATGTTAATATCGGGTGAAAGACATTTTTATTTTTTATTTATCACATATTATGTTGGTAACGGGTGAAAAGGTTTGGTAAAACAAGTCCAGATTTTATAATTAAAACCTAACTCATGTTGGAAAGTACAGCAAACCAACATGTATTTGAGTTTTTTTTTTTTATTAATTGAGCCCAATGGCTAAAAGACCCTGTCAGGGGTTACAAACCAGAATTAACTGGAAGGCCAGGGACATACCCCTCAGCCTCCTTAACATTGCCGAATTGAAAGCATAGTTTTAGCGCCTCGCGAGCTAGCCAAGCAGCGTGAATGTTCTCTTCGCGTGGGATGTAGGAGACCCGGAATTCAGCCGCCGTACGACTTACCCACCATATCTCTTACACCAATTCTCTACAATCATCTACTAACGGCATACCACCTTCTATCATTCTCACGGCTTGCAAGGAGTCACTTTCAATAGCTACTTGTCTAATGCCTTGCCGGCATGAGTTGTGGCTTCGAGGATAGCCCGTAACTCTCCAACGAGGATGGAGCTGCTTTCGCTGATGCTGCTCTCGGACCAGCAGATTAGGTCTTCCCCGTCTATGCATGCAACACCAAGACCAGCCATGCCAGAGGACTGGTCAAAAGACGCGTCGGTTTGAAAGTTGATGCTGTGTGCTTCAGTCGCGATATTGCTTCGTCTGCTCTGCTTAGCCAGCCCAATGTATTCTCTGGATTGCCATTTAACCAGGCATGCAATATCTTGATCTTCCAGTCCCGTGTTTTCCGCCACCACTTTGCATCTGTCTTTCCAGAGCCACCACGCTCCATAGGCGAGCAAGGAGGTCGGCTGGGTGATTCCATCCGAACATGTATTTGAGTTGGATTCAGCTTTATAGCTTTGTTTTGATTAAGATTTTGATCATGTAATTAAGTTGATTAATTAGGAGGGGTGATTTGGATATGGGTAGATCGGTCCGGTCAAGATTGAGTGTGGGTCTATGAGAAAGGGAGAAAGTATTCCCCTCTTCCCTCGGGCTCGTTTGGTTTTGTGTTAGCTTATTCCGGATTAAGAGATTTTGGGGTTAGAAAATGTGGGAATAAAATAGTAATGATTACTTGGAATAAGAAAAATTAGAGTGGTAGTGGTAGGTGGAATGAGAATAAATAAGTAATGATTACCTAAAATAGGAAAAGGTGTTTGGAGATAAGTATGGGAATAAGGGGGTTATTCCTAGGGGTGAGCAGAATTGAAATGAAACCGAAAAACCGAACCGAATCGAATTATTTCAGTCCAATCGGTTCGGTTTTTCGGTTCAAGCGGTTCGGTTCGGTTTTCAAATACATAAATAGTTCGGTGTTCGGTTCGATTCTGAATTTAAAATTTCAATTAAAACCGAAAAATTGAACTTAAACCAGCTTAGTGGTCTAATCCAATATACCATGGTTCAATTCGGTTTATTTTGGTCCAGTCTAACCCATTACCCATACCAGCCTAACCAAATCTCAATTCTGACCCACCTCCTCCTCCGCTGCCTCGACCTCGCTTCTCGCGTCCGCCACGAAGACTCGCCTCACCTAGTCGCTCCTCGCGTCCGCCACAAAGACGTCGAAGCGCTCGTGCTCCTCGCGTCCTTCTCCCGAGCTCAACCATCTCCACCGGCTTCCCCAACCCCTTCACCCGCTCCGCATACTCCACGCCCCGATTTGGCAATCTCTCAACGGATCCTTCCCTCCCACCACCACCAGCATCACCTCCGCCTCCAACCCCTCCGAGTCTCCAGGTCGGGGCTCTCCGGCCCTAGTAGGTTCGACGTTGAGTGGTCCGTCGTTGCGCTGTGGATCTCACCCACCTCCTCCTCCTCCACTGCCTTGCCCTCGCTCCTTGCGTCCCCGCGTCCGCCACGAAGACGTCGAAGAGCTCATGCTCCTCCCTCTCGTCCTCCGCCCGAGCTCCACCATCTCCACCGGCTTCCCCAACCCCTTCACCCTCGCTGCATACTCCACGCCCTGATCTGGCGATCACTTAACGGATCCTTTCCTCCCACCACCACCAACATCACCTCCGCCTCCAACCCCTCCGAGCCTCCAGGCCATGGCTCTTCAGCCCTAGAGGTACTACTATTACAACTTGGGACTCCACGATCTCTTCTCCACAACCCCCATCTTCTTCACCCTTTCTTTCCCCGACCCCTCCAGCGCCGCCAGACGCCAGCAACCAGTGGCCCAGCCCCGCTCGGCGTCGCTCCACTTTACTACCGCCACTGGATCATCGCCCTATCGGCTCCCTCTCTCTTCTCCCTTTCCCTCATCCGAGACCGGCCTCATCCGCAACCCCCCTCTTCTTCACCCTCTCTATCCTCGGCCCTCCAGCGCCGCCAGACACCAACAACTAGCGGCCCAACCCCGACTGGCACCGCTCCACCCTCGCCGGATCTCCTCTATTCTCCCCCACTCACCTACGCTTACCCTAGCTCTTCCTCCCACCTCCGATATGTCCTCCACCAATCTAGCACCCTCAAGTCACCCCCAAAACCACCGGCAAACCCCCACGACGCTTCCTACGCAACTCCAAGGCCGGACGTTGTCGGCAGCTGTCCTTCTTCATGACGACGACCTCGCAGCCGGCCTGCAACCCCTCTTCCTCACCAAAGAAATAGGCTCGGTTCGGTTTTGTCAATTTAAAATCGAAATATTTTGGTTCGATTCTTTAGTGAATTCGGTTCGGTTTTTATTATTATTATTTTGTATCGAAATAATTTCGATTTTTCGGTTTTGGACTGAACACCCAACCGAACACTGAATGCTCACCCCTAGTTATTCCCCATTATTCCCATACCAAACAAGTCCTTAGTCAAACAAAAATAAGAGTACTAAGAGCAAGACGGAACCAGAATTTCACTTGGAGAGGGGAGGGGGGCAAGTGGTTAGAAACTTTTTTTTCAATTGAGCAATATAAACATTGTATTTTTTTTACATCAAAACGGCAAATATACAATCATTGAGTGACAGTGTATTTTTTTTCTTGACTTGAAAAAAAAGAAGAAAATATACTTTCACTCAAACGCTCACAACAATTAATAAAAGATAAAAAAAAATATTTTTCCATATATTTCTATACATCATCTATCAGAGTGGAAGAGATCATTTTATAAAATAATATTAGAAATTATGTTGATATTTGACTGAAAGAGATTTTTCCATGTATTATATATTATGTTACTGATCGGTGATAGAATTTCATTAAAAGGGTCTGAAAGCATCATATATATATATATAGAAAGAGAGAGAGAGAGAGAGAGAGAGAGAGAGAGAGAGAGAGAGAGAGAGAGAGAGAGAGAGAGAGAGAGCTGGAAGCTAATTAAGAATTAATTCCAACATAAAAATTAGCAATCCTGCTATTAGAGGAAGACAGTAAGGATTCCATGGCCGGCTTTTTTTGAGAATAAACACTGGCTCAATTGAAACCGTGTCATTTCCTTGATTATTACCCAGCTAGCTCCATTAGGAATTTAGTCGCATTGCTCTAGGGCTGCAGCTTCGGCTTATCTTATAAAAACAACAACAACAACAAAATCCTAGCTAGCTAGAGCCTTGCTTTCTCTGATAGATGGAAGGTGCAGCTGGTCATGAAGCCAGAGGGTTGTCGAAGGGGTCGAGCAAAGAGATCAAGTCGCCGGAGCATGCCAGCGACGTCGATGCTGGGTCGAGCCGGAGATACTACGATTGCATCTTCTGCAAGAGGGGGTTCCCTACGGCGCAGGCGCTTGGCGGCCACATGAACATTCACCGTAAGGATAGAGGGAGACCTAAGAAACCTAATCCGGCCGCGCCGGCTCCCTTCTTGATCAGCAAGGAGCCCTGCGTTGAAGGATTAATCCAGAGCTCTGCTACTTATTACCATCCTTACACTGGCCATGGGCAGCTGGAGTCCAGGTCCGTCGGCGGAGGCCGAGGCATGATGAGAGGACCGGCCTATGCGGCGGGTGCGAGCTCGAGAAGGCCGCAAGAGCTGTGCCTTTTTTGGGAGCCGCTGGACTTGAGCCTGGGAATGCATGGTGATTTCCCAAGGATGGAGGTGATCAGGCGGGAGGGGGTGATGAATAGAGATCATGGAGGAGGTCATGAATTGGATTTGGAGCTTCGCCTAGGACACTAGCTAGCTAACAAGCCATGCATGCACTTATATGTTTACGCAGTACTGTCATACTGCATTCATTCCTTTGCTCTAACGCATGGTTACTAGGAGTTCATCTATTGATGATTACGTTTGTTTAACTTCTTCATGAAGCCAGAGGGTTGTGTGTGTGTGTGTGTGTTTTTTTTTATTACATAAGGCAAAGGCCGAAGAAGGGATTACAAGGTAGTAATCGGTGGTCCTAAGGGTCCAAACCGAGCTCAATCTGCTAAACAATCTGTAACCGCATTGAACTTACGGGGGATGTAAGAAAACAAACCATTGGAGAAGAAGGAAGAGAGATTCCAAATTTGGCCAAGGATGTGTGGCAACTCACATGGCCAGTTCATCCTTCCTGTAATTAACTTGATGGCGAGCTTAGAATCCGATTCAACCACGATCCTTGGAAAGGTAGCCGAATTTACTTGATTGAGGCCTCCCAATATGGCTAAGAGCTCCCCCTCAGAAACTGATGCGACCTGTAGGCATGAAGACCAATGTGAGAGAATAGTATGACCAGAGAAAAGGATCACGGCAAGGCCAGCGAGACATGATCGAACGGAAGCGTTGGACCGCAAAACAGGGGACGCAGACAACGACAAAGAGCAAAGGAAAACAGAACGGAGTCGGGAGGATTAGAACTCTTTGACCTTACGAAGAATCACCCGGAGAAGCTGTATCGGGCGGTTCATCTGGTTGTTGAAGACCATTCCATTTCTTTCTTTCCACATCCACCAAAGGGTGTAGGCAGCTAAGGTTTTCCGATCATCAACCCGTGTCTGAGATGATTTTGAGAAAAGTTTGAGCACGCCTGAAGGGATAAAGGTCGCCAGCCAGGACATATATAATCCCAAACCTCCTGTGCGAAGTTGTAGTCAAATAAGATATGTGACAGGTTCTCCCGATCCACATGGCACCTCACACAAATTGGATCAACAATGCATCCCCATTGCCAGAGAGCTTCAACAGTGACCAACTTGCCGTGAAAAAGCTTCAAGAGAAAGAAATTGATTCTCGGACAAGCGGGATTCTTCCAAAGATTTTCCCATCCAGCACATACATCTTCTCCAAGCCAACTTGAATTCTCCTTAGTTGATAACCATCGGTACAAGGTAGCTATAGAGATAACCCCGAAGCTATCGAAAATCCAGATCGCACGGTCTCTAGATTACCGCTGCAACTGGATGCTCGTGATCTTAGAACAGAGATTCGAGTGAAACTAAGAAGAGATCAACTCGGCATTCCATCCACTCAAATCCAGCAAAAGATCGTTGACGACCCAGTGGACATGAATAAAAGAAGAAAACAGAGATGGAGAGGAAAGGAGGGGATCAAGAGAAATCCAAGATTCCAAAAGCAAATTGATCTTACTATTTGGGCCCGGAACCCATCGGATGCCCTCCTGTAAAATATTGGTCGTTGAGCAGGTGCGACGCCAATGGCTAGATGATCGGCAGTGGATGTTTCCGGAGGGTAGATTACCTATTCATTTGTATTTGACCCTGGAGACTCTGTTCCATATGGAATCTGGCTATTTGTAAAGGTATGCCGCTCTTTTCAACCGAAGAGCCCTTTGCCAAGTAGAGAAGCAGTGAATGCCCAAACCGTCGGCCTCCCGAGGGGAACAAATGATACTCCAAGCAACTCGCCCTCCTTTCTTTCTATCCCACAGGAAATTCCTAGCGAAAAATTCAAGTTTCTTGATAACGGCCGTTGGAACGTGTGACGTCGCCATGAAGGTATGGGTCGGTAATCTTTGGATAACTGATTTGATGAGAGTGACACGGCCGACACCAACTAATTTGAGAGCACTCCATTGGGACAGTCTGCTAACAAAGGACTCAATATGATCATTGAATGTATCAGCTTTGAGGCTTCCTCCGTCTACAGGTACTCCGAGGTACTTGAAAGAACCATGTTCTTCAACAATGCATAGAGTCTAACAGATATGAACCCGCCGGGCCTCATCAACACAAGGGGAGAATCTCACTTTCGACTTGGCCTGATTGACCTCCAAACTAGACATAACCCGGAACTCAGCAAATATAGAAATTATTTTTTTCGCTTCCTCAACTGTTGCTCTGGTGACGAGAAGGCAATCATCGGCGTAAAAAAGGTGGGAGAAAGAAGATCTGTCGCAAAAGAATTTGACCCCCCTAAGCCCGGCTTCTTCCTTCTTGACAATGAGAGAAAGCACTTCTTGCACGAGGATGAAGAGGAATGAGGAGATGGGATCTCCCTGTCGCAAACACCGAGAGGCAGAGAAATAGCCTGAGACATTTTCGTTGACAATTAGTGCGACAGAGGTGGAGGAAAGGCATTGCGATATTCACATCCGCCATCTTTGAGGAAAGCTCATGGCCGCCAAAACACGATCTAAGAAGTGCCAATTGACGCTATCGTAAGCAGATCTAATGTCGATTTTAACAGCTATCAAGGGTCGGGTCCTTGGAGCTCGATGAAGGGAGTGCAGCAACTCTTGGGCGGCTGAAATGTTATCGAAGATACTTCGATTAGGGGCGAATGCTGACTGTTCTGGTCCGATCAAATGGTCAATGACACCACAGAGTCGGCTCACAAGAATGGAGGAAATGATCATAAACTTTACATTGATGAGACTGATAGGCCAAAAGTCAATTGATTTTTCGTGGATTGTTGACTTTCAGAATGAGAGTCACGAAAGTTTCATTCCAGTGTGGTGGGATGCGCTCAAACTGAAAAAATTATTGGATCAAGCCTACCAAATCAGCTTTGACGACAGACCAGAATTGAAGGAAAAATTCGATTGGCAGTCCGTCAGGCCCCGAGCACCTATCCTTCTCCATCTCCTTTATCGATCCCGCCGGCTCCCCCGTCGCCACCTCCTTCCCCGTCACCATCCCCGTCGCCACCTCCTTCCCCATCACCCCGTCGCCGATCTCGCCGTCCAGATCCTGACTCCGATCCAGATCCCGTACGACCCCGTCCGATCCCTCCTTCCCCGGCTCCCCGTCGCTGTCACGGAGTGGAGAAGCGACTCCGATCCCGATCTCACTGTCCAAATCCTGATCTCACCGACCAGATCCCGTCCGACCCCGTCGCCGCCGCCCAGCTCCTCACCCTCCGTGCCATCCTCAACGCCGTCAGGCACCTCGCGGAGGCCCAACTCATCACCCTCCGGATCCCGTCATCGCCGCTCAGCTCCTCACCCTCCGTGCCATCCTCAACGTCGCCAGACACCTCGCAGAGGCCCAGCTCCTTACCCTCCGAATCCCGTCACGACGACGCAGCCGATGGTTGCGACGACCCTTTTTTTCGTTTTTTTATTTTTCTTTTATTTTTGAAAAGTAAATAATATCTCGCTCTTCCATGCTAGTCACTTTTTTGCAATGGGCAATCAAATTTTTCACAAAAATGTTCCATAATTTGTTTTGAGTCAATTTTGACTCAAGTTACTTCCTCAGTACTAACATCTAGATTATGGAAAGTAACTTATAATACTTGTGGAAAGTAATGTAATAATTGTGGAAAGTAACTCAAGTTACTTTCCATTAATTAAATTTGAAAAGTAACTCACAAACTTTCCACGATTTCATCATCGAGACTCAAGTTATTTTCCGCTAGTTACTTTCCATTGGTTTAATCTGGAAAGTAACTCAAGTTATTTTCCATGATTTCATCATCGAGAGCTCAAGTTACTTTCCGTAATCGGGGTAAGTTACTTTCCACAGTACTTTATAATATATTATGGAAAATAACTTGTAATAGTTATGAATAGTAATGTAATAATTGCGGAAAGTAACTCAAGTTACTTTCCATTAATTTAATTTGAAAAGTAACTCATAAACTTTTCATAATTTCATCATCGAGACTCAAGTTACTTTCAATTGGTTTAATCTAGAAAATAACTCAAGTTATTTTCAACGATTTCATTTCCAAAAGCTCAAGTTACTTTCCGTAAATCGTGGAAAGTAATTTTTTTTCCGTAATCGTGGAAAGTAACTTACTTTCCACTGTGAATACGAACAGTCACTGGGAATATGAACAGTCAATAGAAAGGAAAGATATATTGGGAATCTTGGAAGGGCATTTTAGTATTAAAAATATATATTAGGGCCTAAATGCCTTAAGAAAAAGGTATCCGGTATTCTGGGCAAATATTTCCTTATCGGAAGCCTAAACGCCAATTAACTCTAATATAAATACTTTAGGTTTTTTACCCAAAAATAACAAATATATATTATCATTCAAACATTCACAAAAATTAATAAAAAAAACTGTTTGTCCGTATATTTCAATGAAATCATCCATCAAGTTGGAAGAAAATTTTCTGCATATGAAATATTAGGTATTATCTTGATATTTTAAGATTAAACGGGTCTATATTTTAATAAATTCCTACACGCTATGGAGTTATAGTTTACTATATATTTTTTAAAAGGCCTCGTCCCTTTGGCACTAGTTTACTATTAATGGCATGACAACAAAGCCTAAGGTGGAAGGAGGATTCCCGTTGTCTAATTAACCTATCACTAGTTGAATTAACCCATCCTAGTTGCTTAATTCAGAATTTGTTTAGGATTTGATAAAACTGATCGAAGATATCCAAATAAGAAAGGATAAAAAAGGAAGCAATTCTTTGCAAATTCAGAAATTGAACAGCATTCTGATGACATCTCTAGGACGTAATTAGTGATCATTGCCAATTGAAAAATCTCTCAAACAACCAATTAAAACATTAGCAAATCTAGGAAATTCATGCTTCATCAAAACTACCATCCAATCAACTATTACGTTTCAAAACTACCATCCAAACTACCTATTGCCCCCATGGCCGTGAACCTCATGCTTAGAATACCTCATATATATAATACTCACTTTGAGCCCCAAAAAAAAAAAACTTTGAGCCAATATAAGCTTCGCATAGATCAATATCCTACAATATATGATTTCTTGAAGAACAAATCATCCGGATGTGATGCAGGATCAAGGGCGGACCTGACCGAGTCCGATTCGGAGCAGCTCCCGAGGCGATCCGGACGCATTTGGACCCCATCCGTCCAACTGAGATTTTCGGATGGCCATAACTTTTGATCCGGGTGTCCGATCGGGGCGTGCGACCAGTCGAAACGACCGGGTCGACGAGCCCGTCGTGAATCATCGGAGATCTTCGATCTCTCCATGACCTTCACCCCCGAATCCAAATTCTTCTTCGTTTGGCTTAAAATTTTAGTTTTAGTTAAAACTTTCCTTTTTAGGCAGTTTTATCGATTTCTATTTTTGGTAACTTTCCTATTTTGAGTAAGATTTCTCTTTTTAATTCCGGGTTTAGAACTTGGATAATGATGTTTGAGTCCATGTTTGAGTTGGGTTGGGTCTTTCCTTGAAACTATAAAAGGAAGCCTTAGGGTTTGTAGAGACAGTTTTGGTTGATGAATAAAATTAGGGTTTTTTTGGCTTCTTCCTCATAGAAATCTGGTTATCTCTCACATAGAGAGTTTGGTTGTCTCTCCCATCGAGAGATCCACGTTACCCTGCGCCAGGATGGCTTATTTAACATTCGAGATTTCTATATATAAACTGCGCTAGAGAATCGTGATTATGTTCTGAAAGATATCTAGATAATTTTTCATCAAAGTTTTTTAGATCATGAAATTTTTCCTTATCATTTAATTTTCTTCATATTTCTTGGGAATTAATCTGTGCTCTTTTCCCTGAAGATTGAATTAATGTAATGCATATATATGAAAGACATAGAGAATTAAGTTGATATCTTCGAGCTGTTAATTGGAAATGGCTCTAAGATGACGAAAGCATTATTGGGTTATGACATGTGGTTAATATGGAAATATCAAAATTCTATTGTGTTTGGAGATAAAAGGAGATTCTATAGAAGCTCTTGTATGTAAGATTAGGCGATCAGTGAAAGAACAACTAACCAAGAAGATGATTACAAGCTTCAGCTAGGTAACTTACTTGCGAGGTGCTCATGTGATCCAAACAGATGTGGCCTTCGATCCATCATCATGAGATGCGGCTATTGGCGTCCTTGCACTATCATTAGATAGGAAGCCTTGCACTATCATTGGATAGGAAGGAGGCTTGGGCTTGGGCTCACCCGATCATGTCTAGTTTGGTACTAGAGGGTGAAATAAAAGCAATAATATAAGGATTAAGAATGGCAAATTCTAAACGGAATACGAGGTTGGCTTCTGGACTTAGAGCATATGGCGAAGAATATTTAGCTACACGCTCTCCTCTTTGACTCTGTTCTTTATCTTTATATCTCTAGAGAGTGTAACGCGATAGCCGATAGCATTTGTGAGGCCCGCTGGGTCTACCGTGGGACAAGATGCCTGCGGCTGGAGGGCAGGGCTGAGTCGGGTAGCCGGGTAAGCAATCTCACAACGCCTGAGTATGGTCCGGGGTTCGATATAAGTATATACTAAGCTCTTAATAGAAACAATGCGTTTTAAAGCTGTGATGGTAGTGATCCGTCAGAAAACTCTAATGTTAAGCGTGCTCGGCTTTGGAGCGATGGGTGACCTCCTGGGAAGTTGGGAGGTGTAGCCCGGTTTTTGGCGATGAGCTAAAAGCGGACAATATTGTGTCGGGGCGCGGCGCCGCTGGGCGGATCCTGGTCGGACCAGGAGCCCGCGGGCCGGGGCCGGGGCGTTACAGTATGGTATCAGAGCTGGGTCTACCGTGGGACAAGATGCATGCGCCTGGAGGGCGGGGCTGAGTCGGGTAGCCGGGTAAGCAATCCCACAACGCCTGGGTATGGTCCGGGGTTCGATATAAGTATATAGTAAGCCCTTAATAGACACAACGCGTTTTAAAGCCGTGATGGCAGTGATCCGTCAGAAAACTCCAATGTTAAGCGTGCTCGGCGTTGGGGCGATGGGTGACCTCCCGAGAAGTTGGGAGGTGTAGCCTGCTTTTCGATGGTGAGCCAAAAGCGGACAATATTGTGTGTCGCAGGACTGAGAGGATGTTCTCTTGGTCATGTGAGTCAAAGGCTATGTTGTTTGATAGCTAATTTTGTCCCGGTTCATGTTTGTAAATATTAGCCTACGAGCTCATCTCATAAAAAAAAAAAAGTTGATAAAAGATATTGGTAAGTGTCCATAGGAATTGAAGGGAATTAAAGAAGAAGTTTTTTTTTTTGTATCTATATACTTCATCAAATTAGCCAGTGCCTAGTGGATACTCCAAAGCCTATGCTTTTTGTTTTGTTAAAATTTTTACTCATCATTATCATTCCATTGGATTGTTCATGTGGAAATTAAGCTTGATTTTGTAGTACATAAAAGTCATAAAAATTGCATGGAACTACATTAAACCTTCTAGCATTATGAATGCTACCAATAAGCAGTACTTGTTGCAGCTTCGATTCACATCTGAATGTGCTTCAAACTCCAATTACAAGAGCAATTTACAAAATTCAACAGAACGATGACATGCCATCTGAGTGTTTCAGACTCAAATCACAAGAGAAATTTACAAAATTCAACAGAATGATAACATGCCATTGGTCCTATATAATTAAGATATCATCCTATATTTATATAGATATATATGATGCAACTAAGTTCTTTTATTAGATTGATTAGTTAGCCCCCGCTTGGCAAGGGGGTAAGGAACGGGGTAAAAGGTTAACCCCATTAACCCCAGTCTTATGCCCAAACGCTATGGGGTTAAGCTCTTGGAGTTAAGAGCGGTTAAACCCGAAAATGAGTTAAGTTTCTCTCTCTCATTTACACCCATCAAATGTATTCTAATATTATTTTGATGATGTTAGTATATATAATTGATAAAATAATTTTTTTACCATGATGTGGCCAATCATGGTATAACACGTGGCATGTGGGACCCACCTATATTAATATTTTATTATAATAATATGTTATTGATGTTATTTAATACACTACGTATAGGAAATTTTTTTACGCCCTTGGACTTTTTTATGCGCTTCGAAAAATACATGTAAATATTTTTATGATGGTATAAAAATGTTTACGTGCGTAGTAATATTTTTTGTGCGTGTTTGTTTTTCTACGTGCAAGTATTTTTATCAGCCCATAAACATTTTTGTATGCAATTTTATGAGCGTATAAAAACTTTTGCGTACGCATAATATTTTTTATTATTATATGCGTACTGTATTAAATAATATTATTCATATGTTATTATAATAAAATATTAATATAAGTGGGTCCACATGCCACATGTCATATCATGATTGGTCTACATCATGCAAAAATATTTTATTTTATATATATTTTAATAATAAATATTAAAATATTATTATTATATTAATATAAGTGGGTCTGCATGGGATGCATTGATCTGTACAAACATTATTTTTTTAATATTTTAATAATAATATTAAAATATTATTATTATATTAATATAAAGTGGGTCCGCATTGGGATGCATTGATGCAATATTATATATTTTATACACTTTACGTACAAACATTTTAATTAACTTAATAATTAATTCAAATATTATAATCTTAACCCACTATGTTACCCCTTATTATAATATTATATATTTTATACATTTTATAATTTTTGCTCTTATCTCAAGCTTAATCCACTAACTTACCCATGTTTCTAAGGCAAACACCAAAAGTGGGTTAAGTTTACCCCCATTTCTTATCCCCACTTTTTTAACCCTAACCCCTTAAACCTATTTCTCTTAACCCCGAACCAAACGGGGGCTTAGTATTGTCTTTATTGCTCAACTCTGCTAGGTTTTTGTTTATGGGCATGTTTGCTTTACGTGAAGTGGCCGGAAGTCACTTTTTTGAAGTGACTTCCGAGCCACTTCAGTTGTTTGGTTGGTCGGAAGTGGGGCTGAAGTCACTTCAGCCCCACTTCCAAGTCACTGTAGTCAAAGCTGCCACTTCCCATTTCGACTTCCGGTTTTTTTGGCCTGAAGTCATTTGAAGTGGCATTTGAAGTGGGAAATAATATTAATAATATTATACTGTAATAAAATATTAATATAAGTAGGTCTCACATATCACGTATCACCTCGTGATTGATCAACGTCATCCAAAATAATATTATTTCTAATAATTTAATTTAAAGTTATTAAATTATTAATATTTTAAGATTAAAATATTATTTTAATGTTTTAATTTTAATATTTTAAGTGGCAAATAATGTTAATAATTTCATTAATATTATACTGTAATAAAATATTAATATAAGTAGGTCTCACATATCACGTATCACCTCGTGATTGATCAACGTCATCCAAAATAATATTATTTATAATAATTTAATTTTAAAGTTATTAAATTATTAATATTTTAAGATTAAAATATTATTTTAAGATTAAAATATTATTTTAAGATTAAAATATTATTTTAATGTTTTAATTTTAATATTTTATGTGGCAAATAATGTTAATAATATCATACTGTAATAAAAATATTAATATAAATGGATCCCACATGTCACGTGGCACATTGTGATTGGTCCACGTCATCTAAAATAGTATTATTTTTTAATATTTCAATATAGGGAAATTATTAAAATATTAAATAGTTGGGGGTGACTATATTCCACTTCAAACATCAATCAAACATCAATCAAACACAAAAACTCAGAAACCCCCAAGAAGTCACTTCACTTCACTTCATTTCACTCCCCAGAAGTCACTTCACTTCAGCTCACTTCTCAGCAACCAAACATGCCCTTAGTGGAAATGTACTCCATCATTGTTCTATCTACGGGGAAAGGCCATGCTTGACGTTGTTATCATGAAACCGTTGTTGAAAATTCTATTATATAAGATAAGTTTTTATGAGTCACAATCTGATTTATCTATTTTCTCACACATGACAGCTGAGTCATAAAAAGAGGGGGAAAGAAGGGGACACGTGCCAGTTGAGTCATAGAGAGGGGATGAGAGAGATGGCAGTGAGGGTGGGTGGTTAGGGGGTAGTAGGGGTGAGTAGTTACCCGTGCAAAGTGGCACGAGGCCAACCTAGTTTATTATGGAAGATCAGGCGTATCCTATCAGACGGATAGGGATATCCGATCCAAGTTAAGACTGGATATATCATGCGATTAAGATGAAGACGCGTGAAACATGATGGTTATTGAGTGATTAGATGATTAGTGGAGGTGATGGTTATCCGTGTCATGTGGCATGAGACCCACCTAGTACCAAATAAAACCAAGTCAAGATGTTTTACTCGTCTCTTTCTTATCAAGTCTCATGTGGAAAAACAATTTGCAAGATTAGATTAGATTATTGGAAATATATATAGTAAATTTACAGCTAGACATTGAACGAGACTGCCGGCATACAATGACTAACTTATGGTGCAAGAAGAATAGAATCACGACCATACTTATAATTACGAACAATAGCGAGGACGAAAATATATTAAAAAAAACCCATTGATTATCATTTAGCCTTTAAATAAATTATAGGATTACACATCTGCAATCTATTGGTGAAGTCCAGCTTCTTTCAACAATTATATTCTGGTCAAAAGGACATTTAATTAAGAGTGTTAGGCCTTCGATCTGTCTTTCTCTTTAAATTAAGTCTTTTTATCATGGATTAGGGCTTCCAAGAGTTTTAGTTTACTTAGAAAAAATCTCTTATAGGAGGATTGTCATTTTCCCAAGAATCTTCCCTCTTTGACCACTCTTTCGATGTGCCGCTACACGCATCATCTATTCTACGTCTAAGTTACTAATACAACATCCGCACTGCTGATATGACGACGTTCCCTTATTATATATAACTTGAAACTTTTGTTCACGAGAATACTCCTCATCTGGAGATAATTTAAAATAGTAGCGGCTGAGTAGCGTGAGTGGTTAGTACCACGTGGTGGTAATGGATCGATTGTGAGGTCCAATCCCGAAGTCCTTAAATTTGTTTAAAAATATCCAATTGCTCTCTTAAAACTAGAGTACAAGGATTAATTAATAAAAAATTTCCTAAGATAACTTCAAGTTGATCTCAACTTCTCAATCTAGTCTATCTCCGTTCTAGAAATTTGTACGTCATAATAGTTAATATATTCTCTTAATGTATTCTTTAGTTTCTCTCCTTTTTATCATCAGTGGCATGACATCTGTCGATCGTCGCAGTAGTCAAGTTTATAGCTAAATTTAATATTGGTAAAGCATGTCATCAAGATGCTCATCTAAACACCCCAGGTTAGCTGCATCACACAATGCAACCATCTCTTTTACTTGCATAGTTGCATTATTAGTCCATGTCGAATCAAAACCAATTCCACCCGGTCCGATCGCATCGAAATCACATACATGTTCCACAATTTCTCCAAATCCATGATCGCAATCACAAGAAATCGACTAAGGCACTTAAATCCTATTGTGCGAAGACTTTTTGAAACCATTCAGACAATTAAATTGCTCATAAAAGCATGCCTGGTTTCTTTTTCTGGTCCTATTTGAGGGTCCCAACAGCCATGCTGACTCACGGATCGCCAATCTGATTGGCTACACTGCGACCGGCCACGAGGGCGAAAAGCGCACGAGGGAATGGGCAGTTGGGACCACAAAATTTCACCAGAAACAAAATAATATATCTGACGTGTCGCCTCAGCGAGTCATTGGCTGGTTCCGCGCTGGTGTTCTGTTTCAACGGTGCATCTAGATCGAGTTGCTTTTAAGTGCGGACCCCAAAAAGCGTCTGGGTCCCACCGCTTCCCATCATCCAATCCTAGAATTCGTGGTAAATAGCAACCGTACGATAAACTTAGCCCACTTGTGTTTTATTGGTCCGCTCTTTGTGGATCAAATTGCCACGGAGAAACGGGTATAGGACCGGAGTCGACCGGGAATCGATTCTAGAAGTCCGTGGTCATCCAAGCGACTCTCTCTCTCTCTCTCTCTCTCTCTCTGGACAAAAGGACTACTCGAAGGAAAAACTGGTCTTCTTAAACACGTCCCCACGTGACAGCTATTATATTCATCAAATTCCTTTATTTAGGCATCCGAATCATCGTTATTGTTATTTTAAAAAAGTTTTTTCTTTGATTAAAATTTTGATTGGGAAACTCGAAATCATGATTCGAATTCCGAGTAATATTGTTTTTTCAGCTTTAGTTTGAGATTTACTATTTTCAGTAATTTTTATTTAAATATTTTTACCTTTTAAAGATAGGATTATGAGCCATGGATGTAAATTTGATTTGAGTATTAATAAAATCCCGATTTTCCTCCTGTCTTTTTTCAAGGTTTCAAATCTCGTTTCTCTCTCATTAAAAAAGTCCCCGCATCGTCAGAATTGATTTTATTTATTTATTTACCGATTCTCATGTAAATGATAAATTATCATTTTCGATTCCCATCAACAGAAGAGCTTAGGTCGAAGGGGAAACGCTTATGAGCTTAGGTAGATGATTATTATTGAACTAGTGCTTTAAATAAATGGAGCCCAAGTGGGGAATTTTATGAGCTCAAAAGAGTTGGATTACTCTAAACCTCTCTTCTTCTCCGTTACATCCCCCTTTCCCTCCCTTCCACTTCGGGTCAGAGAATCCTGTATAGCTCCAAAAAGG
The DNA here is from genome assembly GCA_963920575.1 of Narthecium ossifragum. Lineage (NCBI taxonomy): Eukaryota > Viridiplantae > Streptophyta > Magnoliopsida > Dioscoreales > Nartheciaceae > Narthecium > Narthecium ossifragum. The sequence continues at coordinate 33,132,335 of OY986964.1, forward strand.
CACCAACTTTCTCAGTTCATCCCCCTCAATCCCGATCTTTGCGGTGATAGGAGAGCATAAGGGGGACAAGGGGAGGCTGGATTCCTAGGAATTAGGCGAATGGGAGGCGGAGAGGGTGGTTTATTTTACAGTTCGGAAGAATCCAGTGGGCGGCTGGTTTCCTGGTTTCTTGACCAACGGGAAGCCGTTTTGTGAAGGTTGGGATGATTTTTAACTATTGGCTTCTTCGGTATCAAGGTTTTTGAGGCAATCTTGGGTCCTTTTAATTCCTCCGTCTTGTTGTTTATATCTCTCTCCCTTGCCTGGGCGGCGATGGAGAGAGAGATGCTTGTTTTATAGGTACTACTTTTTTCTTCCATTCCCGTTTGTTTCTTTTCTGGTTTTATATGAGATGAGCTATTCGTTGAGTTCTGTAGCTATTTAACAATCAATAGGCGGCTGCTTGTGGATGGACCGATGGAGTGGGAAAGAAGTGATCTTTAGCCGTATTCTAGGGATTTTCTCTTGATAAATGTGGTGGGTTACTAAGGAATGATCTTTAATTTATCTTTTGTTGAAAGATTTTGTAGATCTTTTGATTTCTTGAAAGTTAAAGCTTTGAAGAGGTTAGAATTGGGAATGTAGGATCTTTCAATCCGTTAATATGGAACTGATATTCTTTAGCATGAACTTTAGGGGGTTTGTTTTTGCAAGATGCTATCTTTATTTGATGGGTCTCTGTTCTTCTTGGCTTCTAGGCCGGTGCAAGAAACCTTTTTGGCGAGCTCTCCGTTCTGAATAGATTGGATGAGGGTTTGTAGTTGCCGATGATAAGCGTGGTCTTCCGTGGGCTGCTTTTTTTGTCCTCAATTACATCTGCTTATGCGATTGAAATCGAGTACCCTCGCTGTAATTGCGATGGGGTCGGTCCATGGAGCATGGAGAGCCTCCTTCAAGCCCAGAAAGTGAGCGACTTCTTGATCGCTTCGGCCTACTTCTCTATTCCCCTTGAGCTTTTGTACTTCGTGACATGCACCAGCCTCTTTCCCTTCAAATGGGTCCTCTTCCAGTTTGGTGCCTTCATCATCCTCTGTGGGCTGACCCACCTGCTCAATGTATTCACCTACGAGCCCCACTCTTTCCTCCTGATGCTGAGTCTCACCATCTCCAAGTTCCTCACTGCCCTCGTTTCCTTCGTGACCGCCATAACCCTCTTGACTTTGATTCCTCAGCTACTAAGAGTGAAGGTGAGGGAGAATTTCTTGAGGATAAAAGCACGTGAACTGGATCGGGAAGTTGGGATGCTGAAGAGGCAGGAGGAAGCGAGCTGGCAAGTTCGAATGCTGACACAGGAGATTCGGAAGTCACTTGATAGGCATACAATATTGTACACTACTTTGGTTGAGCTCTCAAAGACACTGGAGTTGCAAAATTGTGTGGTCTGGATGCCCAATGGGACAAAGACGGAGATGAATCTTACACATCAGCTGAGGGAGAGGAACTCTCTCAATGCACACAAATTCTCTATTCCAATCGATGATCCGGATGTGATAGAAATCCAGGAAACCGAGGGTGCAAAGATCCTTAGGGCAGAGTCTGTTCTAGCTTCTGCAAGTAGTGGAGTGAACTTGGACGCAGGTGCAGTGGCTGCGATCAGAATGCCGTTGCTTAATGTTTCCAACTTTAAAGGAGGAACACCACAAGTGATTCAAGCCAGCTATGCAATTTTGGTTTTGGTCCTCCCTAAAGATGATTCTAGAGTTTGGAGCTACCATGAGCTAGAGATTGTCGAAGTGATTGCTGATCAGGTGGCTGTTGCGTTATCTCATGCGGCAGTTTTGGAGGAATCCCAGTTGATGAGGGATACATTGGCGGAACAGAACAGGGCTTTGCTACAGGCTAAGCGAAATGCAATGATGGCTAGTGAAGCAAGGAACTCATTCCAAACGGGCATGAGCCAAGGAATGAGAAGGCCCATCCATTCCATTTTGGGCTTGTTGTCAATGATGCAACAAGAAAGTTTGGGTCCTGAACAAAGACTTGTAATTGATACAATGGCAAAAACCACCAGTGTTGTTTCTTCATTAATCAATGACGTGATGGAAATCTCTGCAACAAATAGAGAGCCATACGCTCTGGAGATTAGACCATTCCATTTACACTCCATGATCAAGGAAGCAGCAAGTGCCGCTAGGTGTCTCTGTGATAATAGGGGCCTTGGTTTTGGGATTCAGATTAAAAACACACTGCCAAATCAGGTTTTTGGTGATGAGAAGCGTATTTTTCATGTGATCTTACATATGGTTAGTAGCATGTTAAACAGCAGTGATGAAGGATTCTTGACGTTACGGGTTCTTAGCTACCAGGAAGCAGAAGATGGTGATGATAAGAAATGGAAGCATTGGAAATCTGATTTTTCCAACGGTTTTAGCTACTTAAAGTTTGATATTGGAATTAAAAGATTAAGACAACATGATCCAAATTCATCTGTTGTACATTCTAAAAGTGCCAAAAGTGCAGGGATTGAGACAGACCTCAGCTTCAGCATGTGCAAAAAACTTGTGCAGGTATATCCACTAACATATCCCATGCTTTCTGTGATCCCATATGCTAGAATTTTATTAAAGGATAGTAGTGGCAGTAAATTCAGAACATTCTTTCAGATGGGAAGGCAATGTATGTCCCCTTGGTATACTAGTTATATTGAATGTCATATGCTAGTAACATGGAATGGTGTTTGTTGTTTTGCTTCTGTTTATTTTTTCTTGGGGAACTCTTATGTAGTTGAATATTTGCAATCTTTGCAGTCTATATGGGGGTATTGCTATTTTTGAATTGTGCACAAACTTTATATGGAAGTTTCTAAAATTTCAGATGGAATATATCTAGGAAATAGAGACCATTTATACTTGAAACGGGAGTCCTTGCCTTGGTTTCTTCTTAGGAGCATCTGGAGAATTTTCTTGTTGTTTCTTTGTAGAATATATCATTCAGATATCCCAGAAGGTAGTATCTTGTTTGTTGGTTACCATTACTTCATGTTCGTAGTCAATTGCACACTGAACCCCAGGTTCTGGTAGACAACCCAAACATCCAAACATGGAAGTTAGCCATCTCAATCTTTCTGTTTTTACCTGTTTCTTTTAATCTTACAGGTCCTATGGGGGAAGGAACCTAATAAAATCCAAACATGGAAGTTAGCCATCTCAATCTTTCTGTTTTTACCTGTTTCTTTTAATCTTACAGGTCCCACGGGGGAAGGAACCTAATAGTTCTATCTAGGATGACAATATTTCGTCATTCACATTTAGTTTGCGTCAACTCTTAAATGGACCTTGCTTTCTAGGTGTTGGAACTGTTATACTTTGCTGTATTGGATAGAGAGTGTGTTATATGACCTACATGAATATTTTACCTGATGAGACCCACTGTTGCCCTTCCTTGTTTGAGTCCAAGAAACCATGCTGGCCACTGCTTTCAAATCAACTTTATTTTGATACCACAGCCTCCAATAGCTGCATCTTTTGGCATTGATGGGTAGTCTGTATGCTGTTATTGGCAGTTGATCCAGTCAGTAATGATTTTCAACATTATCTACTGCAGAAATCTTGCCATATTGAACTAAAAGTTATTGTTCTTCTCACCTTTAAAGAATTTTCTTCTGCCACTCTGCAGCTGATGCAGGGCAGCCTCTCAGCAGTTGAAAATTCACAAGGCCTTGTGGAAAGCATGACTCTAGTTCTACAATTGCAACTACAGCCATCGACGCCAATCTGTGACCAAAACCATTTACCTCCTACCACTCTTTTGAAAGGTCTCAATGTTCTTCTCACTGACGATGATGATGTCAATCGGGCAGTTAACCAAAAGCTCCTTGAAAAATTAGGTTGTCATGTTTTCTCTGTTTCCGGGTTTGATTGCCTGAGCTACCTCGGAACCTCTGGAACAAACTTTCAGCTTATTGTTTTGGATCTTCAGATGCCGAAAATGGATGGGTTTGAAGTGGCCATGAGAATTCGAAAGTTTAGAAGCATGTGTCGGCCTTTGATTGTAGCATTAACTGCAAGTGCAAAGGCGGATGTGTGGGAGAGATGCTTGCAGGCTGGCATGGATGGCCTAATTGAGAAGCCTGTTATGCTGAAGGCCATGAGTGATGAGCTTATTAAAATCCTTCAGATGCATAGAAACTAGAGGCATTGATGTATCCTTGGTCACATAATCAAATGCAGCAGTGGTTGTTGGACCGCACTGTTTATCTGGGTCCAACTGGTCTCTCTTCTTTTCTGGAGCAATCGGTACACTGCAGCATCAGTGATGAAGGTCCCATTCTTTTGTTTTGGTTCCTGAAGTTTTGGTATGTTTGTTGGTATACAGGATTTTTTGCCGACGAAAGATTTGTAACAAGAACCAGAGAGCAATTTTCAATTTTGATATTAGCAGAGATGGTCAAGTAGAACTAAACATGTGCAGCAAATGAGTCCACTCATCTCTCCATGGAATGCCATTTATGGGGGATTGTTGGTCTGTTACTCCACACAGTTCTGCTTCTGCCCATCCTGCTTATCAGGTGGCTTCATAGCAGTCATCATCTTCACAATGTATACTGCAAATCTTTGCTCATGTTTTGCACATATATTGTTCAGGAAGAAGGTAGCTCAAGCTCAGCTTTGAGCCTCAAGCAGCTTGGCTCTTGTTATTGATTTTCAGAATACCAACCAGATATATGAACCAAATATCGAGTTTATTTCCTGTCTGTCTTATCTGAGCGCAATTTAGGAAGGATCAATGGAAATATGAAGAGGATGCTGCTGAGCTATCTGACCAACTACAATAAAGACATGGTTGTCTTGCCTAGAGACATCATTCATCGGCTGCACTCTCAGTTTTACTGTTTTCTTGAGGCCGTTAAAAGGTTTATTACAGTTGGCATTTGGAACATGAAATCACTTATTAGTAACATGCGGACATGTCACTTTTGAATAACAAGGAAATCTTTCGGGGAAAAAAAAGAAAAAAAATTACAGGAATCAGATGTTTGACCAAAATTTATTACTCAGTTAATTGGGACCTCAAGCTAAAGTGGGGATCTCTACTTTTTTCTACATTTTATTTGAAAGAGCTAAGCCTCAGGATCTTGATAGAAGACTTTATTATACATGGTTCTATTCTTCTTGTTAGTCATTGCTCATCTTATTGATTAAGACTCCTTATCTATAGATGCAGTTTCTATTACAGAGGTATGACGCGGCAGTAGGATTCGCATCTAATTCAAGCTGGAAGCTCCAATTTTCTTATGCAGTATATTCTGAGTTATATGAGCATGGTATCTGAATTAGTTGGTTTATTCATGCATCAATCAAAATTCCACAATTGATTCATTGCAATTATTACATAGCTTTGCATCATCGCAACTTCTCCTTGATGATACATTCTGTGAGCCTAGAACAACAACAACAACAACAACAGATTTGATCTAATGGTGGAAGGAGTCTGTTTTTGATATGTTTGTGCACTGTATAAATCCAATGACAGTTTGAATTGACCATGAATTTTGTCCAAGATTGACGGCATCTTCTTGCATTGTGGCTTCCTCTGATGTATGTAGGGAGTTGTAGCAGCCTTGAGGCTTAACTGTTCTCAAAAAAAGAAAAAAAAAAAAGAAAAAAAATCTGTCATCTATCATGTCTTCTTCCTTCCAGTAAGTTCAGAGTTTTTATTTATCTTCCTTTGAGAGTTGACAGTAACTGAGTTTATAAACACAGCTACTCTGGATTTTTTTCTGTGGCCATTATTAGCAGTTTTAGTCAATATTTTATAATGCAGTAAAAGGCCCCATTATGAGATGTTTGTACTTCATATTGTGCATTACAAATTTGGCTTGCCTTTTTGTGTACTTCATCTTGGATCGTTTCCTTGGAAACAGAGAGAATCACATGTGACTACTTGATCCCCAGATTCTATTATTTTGGTGATCAAGCTGGAAATTCTTGGAAGAACTCATATGATCGATCAAATCTATATGCTTTGATAGCAAAAAGCGCATGATATAATTAAGGTCTGTCTGCAAATATTATATGAGCAAGCTGTCCATGTTGAAAGAAGTATCTGGAAGGCATCTAAGGATTAAGGAAGAGAGATATGCCTTGGTTAGACATGTCGTCCAAAGGAGTCCTGCCAATGCCTCACCAAGAATCCTAATTTAAACCAACTCTGGCAGAGACCTGCCATGTTTTATATAGGAGTAATGATTCCTATTGTAAGGACCATGGGCCCACCATAGGCCCATCCAATGGGATCACTTGAAACTAATGATATGGGTCAATTTTTATCCGTAATTGTAATTGCGTGGTAATAAGAGCCATCCAAACCTCCAAAAGCCGCCGGCCCAAACCCTAACTCATCTGTCACGTGGCCAATGGAAAGTGTTTCAAATAATTTTACATTAGATTATAGACAATTCAATCCGACAATCTAGGTTGTCATTTTCCATGACTTAAGAACCAAGTACTTGGCGGCAATCCTGTATGTCCAGATCCGCGTTTACACCTCAGAGCTGACAGAGAAAGGAACGAGTTTATATTAATATAGTTTACAAAATATACTACTTTGGCAGATAGCCAAGGGAATAGGGCTGTCAATCAAGATCGCTATTCTTGAGTAGCTCATGTTCGGTTTGAGATCGACTCTCGGATTTGAGCCGAAGTTCTAAGCTACTATATAAACAAATTGAAAATGTGCCATTCATTTACTAATAATCCGACAGTCCACATCATTCAATCCAAGGATTGAGATTAATAATGAATTGAGTTAGTAGAGAGAGAGAGAGATAGGCATGGTTATTTTTAAAAACTAACCGTGCCAGAGATACGGCCCACACCTTAGTCACTTATAGATCGACTCATTAATTATCATGGGTACTCGAACTGAGCAGTAAGTAATCTAAATTTGTGATTTTTTAGGCTCTAATCCCCCCTCCAAAAAGGAAGGAAACATTAATTTCTCGTGGAAGTACGTCATGAGAATGGAATTATAAAATAAAAAAAAAAAACTTGAAATGGTACTTTTGATGTACAACCAATATTAAAGTCTTCTAAATAACTTCATGCAGGTGAACTAGAACCTAGTCAACGTTTGTTGATTGGTGGTTCCAATTTGGCTCAATTAGGTAATAGTTAAGAGTGAGATAAGTTGATAGCAGCTAGCCTACAATAGAAAATATTAAGAAATGGCATTTACTTATCTTAAGCACATTCTATCATAATAAAATCATAACATATCCCATTGTTTCTTACACATGATGGTAATTAGTCAGGGTCCGTTTGGATTGAAGATATGATAAGTTTGTATGTTGGATAAAATAAAAGTTATGTAATTATTAAATATAGTTATGTAAGATTATGGATAAAGTTTTTAGAGACATTAATGGGCTTTATATATACTTATTCTTAATCCAAACGGATCCTTAATGTTCTCTTACTCGTTTAATTAATTATGTACTTTTTATTCATTTTTTCTTACAACTTTATTCCAAACCTATTCTTTGGCCAGTCATTGGAAGGCCAATAAAGTTTGGATGTAAAAGGGTCAAAACATAGATGCTTTCCATTCAATCCGAGGAGCAGTTGGGATTATTCAACTTTCACCTAAAAAAATGAGGACCTCATGGAACATTGAATAATAAACTCTTATAAAGGTGTGAACACAATCCAAGTACGGCGGCATACTTTTAAATATGCATGTATATTTTTGAAATGGATGATCATATGCATCTAACATAGAGTTATTATTGGTAAAAAAACTTTTCACCAATGTGATAAGTAACTTTTTCCATATGTATGTTCATTTACCTATAAAGAGGCACTCAGTGTTGATGAAAATACACATATATGAAGGAGAAGGAAGGAGCTTTCATTCCTTAGAAACTTCTTCTATCTTCTTATTTGATTCTCTCTCTCTCTCTCACAAGTTCTTTGATCTTTTGGCTATGTTACTCTTAACATATTTATAACATAAATCTAATTAACTTTTCCATTTTTTCTCTCAAGTTCTTGAGGTCCATCCAAGTACCCCCTGTTTATCCTTGAACACTGAATATCATCATTATTATTTTATCCTCATTACATTTATCACCACCACTCTATTTTTTTCTATCCCCATTCCTTAACCTCACGTTTTCTAACCCTTTCTAACCTTATTCTTCCTTAATCCCACTTTTTCTAACCTTTTCTAATCCTATTCTTCCTTAACTCCAATTTTTCTAACCCCATACCAAACAGGCCAAAGAATACTGGGAGATAAAAGTTGACTTTTGCCCATTGTTTTTTAGCCTCTTTATCTTATTTCTTCTCTATGCATAAAAATGGAAGTCCACATTAATATTCTACTTTTGAATCTATATATAGGATGATAAGAGATTTGCAGCCAATGGCCGGGCTGAGACTTCTGCTTTCGATTTTCTTTGAATTCAATAAGAGCTCAATCTGAAACTTGAAATTTGCATCAAAGACACTAATAAGACTTGCACTCTTTAAGCTATGCAAGAGTTGAGGTCCCTTTTTCCTTTCCAAAAGTAACTATAGGTAGGTGTTTAGTCATGGAACTCGACCTGTTTATTCTAATAGATGTGGTTCCTCTAGTAACCTATTCATCATTTTGAAAGGATTCATCTCTAAGTTTTCTAATTCTATTGGTTCATCAGCACAAAGTAGAGGAAACTAAAGGTGCCCAACACATGAGAAAGAGATTCTTTGGACTTCAATCCGGAAATATCGAAGACTTAATCCAGTGGGTGTCATTGTTTGCTAATATATTGTTGGAATGTTCAGATGCCAATTGCTATTAGGTACTATTAAACAAATCCAAATTGCTGCAACTTAACATTGGAATGTTTAGATGCCAATTGTTATTAGGTACTATTAAACAAATCGATCCAAATTGCTGCAACTTAACAAAGAAGCATCTTCACTTGAATCCATCTGAGAAGATCAGATGGTTCTCTAAATTTCATGAGATAATTCAAGTGCTTGCCAGCAATTAATCTCTAAAAAAGTAGCCTTTGTGAACAACAACAGGTGGTAAGTCACATTATAGAGCCCCCATAACATAAGGGTTCTTTCTTCTTTCATCGATGAGGATATTATAGCAATAATTTACACGTTATCATAATATTCAAAGCTAAAAATGTGTCAGGTTCTTGCTGACATGCATGAGAGCTAATTAATTCCGATTTCGTTGAACTTTTGTTTTTATTGCTGAACATCTATGAGAGAGAAGAGTTTATCAAATAAGGATTTCGACTATAATCTACAAGAATAGGACATAAATATACACTTGAGCTATTCTTCAGAACGATATTATTCTCTAAAGTCTAGTGTGACAAGCTAGGAGCTTGACTATGGGAAAGTGATTGATGGTGCTGTTCTCATTGAACAATTCTAGCAGAGAGTCCAGAGCTTGTTTCAAGGTTTTAAAAAAAGAATTGCAAGGAAGGATATTTTTTGGAAAAATTTTCAATCCTCCACAGACACAGAAGCTATATATTAGACAATTACTTACCATTCATGAGTTATTCCAATGATAAGTTTAACTTCCAATATATTTATAGATAGAAAATGGTGCAATTAATGAATAATAATCATCATCACTTCTTCTTGATTGTTACTTCTAGATTAATCTTATAACTGCTAGAGTTCAACCTGCGGCTTAATATTAATGTGCAGTAGAAAAAGTTTTGAAAGACCCTAGAATAAAGTCTGGAAGGCGGCAACAAGAGATAATTTCGATCAGGTTCTCATGTCATGAGTGAAAGCAACATGCAACAATATTAACAACACTATATATATCTCATTTCAAATCAAGTGGAGTTTCTGATTTGCAATTCTATTCAGCTTGTCAAGAATTCATGATTTATCTATCAACTAATGTTGACTATGTGAAAATTACAACAAGGAAAGGACGGCATAAAACCGTATTTTTCGGATATTCTTGCGAAACTATTCAGTTCAGACGAATGAACCTGGAGACAGACTAAATTTTAAAACAAGGTGACAGGTTATTTGAAGACACCTTCAAGAGTATTAGCTGACCAAAGGCCCGCCGGAATCGCCTCAATATTCGGCGAACCTTGACAATTTGGAGCAACTAGTCATGCTCTGTGAATTTGTCATAGTTGCATATATTATTGTAACATTCAAGATGAATGAAGGAACTAAAGAACATTTAAGTGTAAGGTCGGATAACAACAGTTTAATTAATGTTTTGTTCCATATATGTATGTATACAAGGATTGCCTTGGAGGAACCTAATTAGAACTAAATTAAAAGAGGTTGAAATATACCTACCTTTTGTTTAAATAGTAGGTACGTCGCAATTAATGGATTATCAGAGATATATAGGCAAGGGAAACAAATTAACTTGGTTGAGATGCTTATTTTGGTTGTTAATTTCCAATGCTCTAACTCATGGAAATTAGCGGTGCCAAAATATGTTTGCTTTAATGAAATGATCTCTCTTTTGATGAGAGACTACTAGTTTAACATAATTTGTTCATGTATAACTCCTTTTCTTTTCCTTTTCCTCTTCTCCTTTGCAATCACACTATATATGTTAGTATCTTTGCCTTCTGCCCACTTCTTCTGTGCTAAAACATAACTGATTGTTGATGTAGTTGTGATGAATTAAGAAGGTTTAACGCGTCCCATTATTAGGTGAAATTAGTTTTCAAAAGAAGTATACAACTTGATTGCATTTCTCAAGAAATCTTCAGTACTTTCCATATCTTTGTAACAAGTAGTTTATATATATATATATATAGCTGAGTAAACACATATAGTTCATGGAGTATATATATATATAGCCCAGCTTGAAACTAATTGTTTCCCATGCATGCTAATGTGCTATTGATTTGTTTCACTGATTGAACTCATTCTGTGAAATCTATGTGGAATTCTGGACAAAATCAATAGCCTCAACAGTGATGAGTCATCACTGATCAAGGTTGTGAAACATTCTGCAAAACCTTCATGGAATTAATGTACCCATTTCTCTAACCTTCATGAATCATAGTTCATTGCTATATATCACCTGTCTACTCTCTGGTAAGAACACAGTCTTATCTCTTAATTAACATTGTGTAATGAAGTTCGTCCAAGAATATTAAGCGAAAGAGATTAGCCTACAAGTGCATGTATACAACCTTCAGTAGTTACAGTTAAAGATCTTAATTAAAGCAAAGGCATGCAGCTACTAATTAAGAATATATAGTTCACATGGATGATATATAATCCCTATAAAACAAGCTTGAGCTCGAGACAATCGATATTTATTTGGAGTTTTAATGGATAGTTTGACATCAATGATGATAATCTAATTAGAAATCTCGAGACTTATTCGAGATTTTTGCTTGGATATTGTTCCTCCTATATATAGATAACTTCCTGTATAGTATTCCACAACGGTCGAAAAAAAACATAAGCAAATCCCATGAAAACAAGAAGCATTGGCACAAACTTATCGATCGACCACTGATACAAATCACTGATCACTTGTTGTTATGAAAAAAGTACATAAAAATAGCTAGAGAGATAATTAAAAGCTCATCGATCAATCAATTATAGGGATGAAATCATAATTAGACCACCCATGGTTGTTGCCTTCTTCTTCTTCTTCTCCTCCTTGTACGCCCTAAAACAAGATTGATCATAAGATAATTGCATGCTAGGTAGCTAGCTTCTTAGTTCTTATTTTTTTATAGTATATATCAGCTAGAGCTTTCAGCTAGCTACCAGCTAAAACGGCGGCCGAGCATGCGTCCACGGGAACGAGTCATGGCCGCCCAGCTGCCCGCCGTTGGGCATCAGATTCGGTGGCAAATTGAACATTGGCATGGCTGAATGGTCCGGCAGGCCTACTCCGCCGCCGATGCCCATTCCTGGATGATGTGGCATACCTGTAATCTGGTGGTCCGGGCCGTCGCCGTTTTGGCCTTCCTCCTCCTCCTCCTCGTTCAACGGCAGCCGCTCATATGTCGCATTCGCGAACGTGGCGGCCACTATCATCACTGGCCCGGCGGCGACGAGCGGCCCGACCACGCTGCCCCCCACCACCTGACCCTGCCCACCGGCCAGGTACACCGTCATCCCGGTGGATCCTGGCGGCACAGGGCCAGGCAGAAAGGCTCCGGTCAGCGACAGAATCTCGAACCGGCCATGCAGCGCGACGACCGCACCCCCCGGCGCAGCCGGCTGACGGAGAGTCACGCCAGCGACGGCCCCGGCGCCGCTGAGGACCGACACCGCGCGCTGCCGGCGGCGGGCGAACCGCACGATGCACTCGATGATGTCGGCGCCGCCCGCCACCTCCATCACATGGCTCCGGAGCGCGTTGGGGCTGTCCCGGGTGACGAAGATCGGGGGCTTCGGCTTGTTCTTGGACCCCGGAGGGCGGCCGCGAGGCCGGCGAGTGGTGGCCTCGACGATGGCGCCTTCTCTCGGGTCGCTGCTGTTGTTGTCTCTCTCTTCCTCATCTTCGGGGCCTCCGGCGTTACCCCCGCTGTCGGATTCCTTAGAAACCATGTCCTGGACATGGTTCTTGGCACCGGAGGAGCCCGTCGTCGGCTCGGCTCCGGACAGGCCGAGATGCCCTTCCCACCACCGGTTCGCCAGCTTTGTAGTTCAATTCCAACCTCCTTAATTCCCTTCTTCTCTTATGCTTCTTCTCTCCTCCTCTACCTAATACTATTTGTAGCACTACTTCTCCTTGAGATCCTTCTGACCAATCTCACACTCTTGGAGCATCTAGAAATGGATCAACCATGGAATCAAGCACATACACATGTATATTTATAAGCTAGGAAAACCCTAGAAAAAGTCCTTAACATCTCACTACTCTTTCCAGTATAGGGTTTGTCCCTGGAAGTAGAAACAAATAGGGATCATATATAAAGCTTTACTATAATTCCTATGGTGTTGAATGATTCTGGCAACTTGGAAGACTTGTTAATTAAGGAGGCCAAAGACATCCTCTTCTTCTTTTATCTCATCCTAGGAGACACATACATACATATATAAAGGTCAGCTCACCTAGGATAAGGGCATCAAAGAGAGAGAGAGAGAGAGAGAGAGAGAGAGAGAGAGAGAGAGAGAGAGAGAGGAAGACAGTGAGAAAGAGAGAGAGAGAGGGGGGTGCTATGTTATCACCTATTAGTTGTGTTGTTGATAGAAAGATGGTGGAGGGTGCTTTGGAGTTGCTTTGGGGTAGAAATAGAATAGCAGAAGAGAGGAGGATGCTGAAGGTTATTAGGGTTTTTTTAGTGGCGGCGTGCGCTTGTGCAGGTGGGGAGCACGTCCCTTTCTCAGACCCCAACAACCCTTCCTGGAGGTCGAAAGCTCTTTTATTTAGAGAGAGAAAAGAGAGAGTTCTTAGAGACAGTGAGAGAAAGAGACAGATATATAGCTGTAATAAGGACTCACAAGTTTTAGTGGTGTTTCTGAAAATGGCCTGTGGCTTGCACATTATTAAACGTATATTGTATATGTATATATATACATACCACGGACTATCTTCTCGCGGGGTAACTCCCACCACTCACCTCTCTTTCTCTCCCCTGCCCTTCATGGAGGACAACACATGGGTTTCGCGTAGGACATCACGTGTATGATGATTAACTTATAATCATCCTGTTATATATAATTATTATTAATTTATATTAACATAAACTGGTTCTGCCGTATAGCTTACGTACGCCGGATTCTTAAATTAAATATTCAAATTCGAGTCCATCCATACACGCTGGGGTGAGTTTAGACACTTCCCCAATAGATAGTCAGTCAATTAGGGTTATAAAATTGTAACAAGTGGGCCTTCATTTTAGACTCAAAAGTACAGAAGAGGTCATTAAAGAATAGGTCATCATCAATCACTGGCTTTATTGTATGATTCTTGTTGTGTATTGAGCAGCATGCTGCTTCAAGATTCGTTGGAGCGACATGTACAGGTTTTTATTATTGAAGATACCACCATTTTGTCGTGCAATACATGCAAATGGTGCTTAAACATTTATATACTGATAGTTATTCAGCAACCACCTTAGAAAATATTGTTTCAAGATATTTAGTTTATGTTGCCCGGCTCGGAATGAATTTTGTTTGTTCTTTCTGGGTTTTCTTAGAAAATAATTTAGCAGGAAATCTGCGTCAAAATCCAACTCATACAGTCTCGATTTAAGACAACCGGCCGGTTGAATATTCTAAGTAAAAAAAAAACACTTTGATACCCTCTAGTTTTAGGGATTAGCATTCGAATACCCTCATCTTTCAAAATTAAATAAAAATACCCTTAACTTTCAAAACCTTATACTTTAATCCAGACCGTCAAACGGTGTTAAATTGAGTCACGAAAAACCGCTCACGTGCGTCACGTGACCGGCTTTCACCCATTCCTCGCCGGCATTAAATGAGAAGGCTTTACGACGAACTAGATGCCGCCCCGAAGGAGCGGGCCCGCAGTATCACCATCAACACCGCAACTGTGGAGTACGAGACGAAGAACCACCACGACGCGCACATGGACTGCCCCGGCCACGCCGACAAGCCGCGGGTTCCCCGGCAAACACCACGACGGTCTAAGCCCGATGCCCACCACCGGTAACCTCCTCCACTTCCCTCCAACAGTTCCAATCACTGTTCCCTCCGACCACTTCCACCCTCCCTCCAGCAGTTCCAATCATCGTTCCTCCTCCCACCCCTCTCCTCCGCCACTTTGTCTCGTGTCTTCTCCTTGGCCACACCAGGCATTGACCCCGTCGTCTCCCTCTACAACGCCTTTGTGCTCATCCGCTTCGCGCCGCTCCCAGCCGACCGCTCCGACCAACGCGTCCTCCACCTTCTCTTCTCGTCCTCCGGCTTCCGCTACCACCACACAGGAAGCAGAGCCCACCGGTGAGGTACTCGTGGCGTTGTTGGCCGGCGAGGGAAGACGGGTGCTCTCTCTCTCTCTTCTTGGCGTCTCTCTCTCTCCCCCCACGTCGGCAAAATCAGTCAAAATAGTTGAAAACCAGTCAAAATTGATGAAAAACATTTAAAATTAAGCACAATGATCGGTTGTCGTGACTAACGGCGTTTGACGACCCGAACTAAATTGCCAGGTTTTGAAACTATGGGGTAATTTTATATGATTTTGAAAGATGAGGATATTAAAATGCTAATCCCTGAAACTATAAGGTATCAAAGTGTTTTTTGACCGATACTCTGTATAGAATTGCAAAAATGGTGTCATTCCTGCAACTCATAATGTCAGTGCTTTAGCTATCTAGATTTTCTTCTTATGTGTGCATTATTGGTGAGCATCTTAAGTTCCCAAGCCCCAACTTTCTTTAGAAAGTGAAAGTTAAGGATTTGATTAACTTATTTCTTTGTTCTCATTAAGGCTGCTATTGTCTAAAGATCCTAGAATGAGTAACAGTTAACTGCATCCATTAGTAGTAGTCTGGTGGGATTGGTGCTTTAATTAAGAGAGAAGATGGTTCAGCCTGGGCAGCTATATTAGATTATGTGGAAGTAAAGTCAAGGGATGAAGCAAAGCTCAATGCCTTTAAGCGTGCTATTCAGATTGCAGGTGAGCTTGGTTGTGTGAAAGTGATTTTGGAATCTGATAGTTCCTTTCTTATTGGATACATCAATGGTCGGTTGTCTTGGTCGACAGATTTTTGCGATATTTTGAGAGATATTTGTAGCATCTCAGCACATTTTGGCACAATCATCTTTAGATCTGTGCATCGAGATTTTGTGGGACAAGTGGATAGGCTGGCTGACCTAGGCAGGGTTCATCGCTGGTCCCATTCTTGAGTCTCACCCGGATCTGAGATACCAAGGGATTTTCCTCTTGATAGTTTTGTTGGCGTTTGGAGTTGTATAGTAGGTGTTGTTTTTCCTGGGGTGGTTTTGGTTGGTTTTTTTTTACAATACAGATTGGTTCTCATAATTTTGGGTTGATTATACTTGTTGATGTGAGGGGGGTGATATACTTTGTTGATGTATGATTGTAACTGACTTTTTGATCCTATATAAACTCTACATAGCCTGCGGGCTCAATTGCTCAAAAAAAAATATAGTAGTAGTCTGAAATGAGCTGTGTAATGGATCAAAGCTTTGAAGTTGTTCATATTAATAATAAAAAAAAGACACATTTTTTTTATTGTACACATTAGGTCTACTAAAACTTTGCCTAACGCTATAATTATTGTATCCGCTGATCTGTCAAAATCTGCGCCTGCCATTAGCAGCCTTCAAATCCGTGCTTTTCCAATGGTCGCGAGCAAGTTTTGATTTTTAATGACTATTAGTTGAACCCTAAGAATTTGATAAGCTGTTTAGAGTCTAATAACTTTTGATATTATCACTAACTAGCTTGCCACTGCAAGCAATTGACATCCATTGACTCCATCTGAAATTGCTGAAATAAGGCTAGTCTTCTTCTGGAGTAGTCTTCTTCTAGAGCAGTAGTGAAGGATGTTGCTTATGGTATCACATTGAAAAATAAATTATGCCATATGGACACGATTAAGAAGTATTTTTTGAAGACCCTTTGGATCGCAGGCCTTCATATTTTAATATGGAGGTGGATTGGGATAGGAAAAGGCTGAGCCATTTTCTACAGGATGGTGTTTGGAATGAGGGTAGTTTGAACTCTTGCTTTCATCCATTATTTACGGAGCAGATTAGACAAGTAGAGGTGCGACGAGGTATGGACAGCTGTCGGTGGGCTTACAGGGCTCTTGGCGTGATCACTTCTAAATTTATTTATTTGTTCTTAATGAAGTTTGGGGGTCTTGTGAAGGAGAGCATGGAGGATGCGTAGTGGAGAAATATTTGGCATCTTCCGGTTGGACCACGTGTTAAGCACTTCATATGGCGGCTATGTCATGGTAAGTTTCCGGTGCGTGACTTGTTATGGCGTTATTGCAATTTTTACGAGCGTGATTGCCCAAGGTGTGATGCGGTTGAGACATTCACTCATGCTATCTTTGAATGTCCCTACGCGCAAGAAGTGTTGTAGCTGGTTTTGCCACATGAGTGGGTTCTTGGAAGAGAATTGTCGGTTGATGAGATTTTTGGTGCATTGACATCGGCAGGATCTACAC
This sequence comes from Narthecium ossifragum, assembly GCA_963920575.1. NCBI lineage: Eukaryota > Viridiplantae > Streptophyta > Magnoliopsida > Dioscoreales > Nartheciaceae > Narthecium > Narthecium ossifragum. The sequence goes on from OY986964.1 coordinate 33,149,451, forward strand.
AAGGAAAGTGGGAGATGAAGGCGTTGGTTGGATATGCATTATGATGGATCTGGCGAGATCAGAATGATGTGATATTTCAAAGGAAGGGGATAGCGGCGACTGCTCTTGCAAGGCGGGTAAGCAGACAGGTAGTTGAGTTTTTGAAAAAGCTCAAGCCGGGTGAAGAAAGACAACGAATATAGAGTGAAGGTGTCTTGACTGTTCAAGCAGATGCTTCTTACTGGGAGGGTAAGGCGGCTATTGGCATGGTCGGTCTCATACACGACGGCTCTCCTAAATGGGCTTATGGCAAGACGGTGAAGACGAGTTCAGTCTTACAGGCAGAGCTACAAGCTATTCATTTTGCTATTCTAGTGGTTGCTCCAGATGATCGTGGCATGTTAATTATCGAATCTGATTTACTGCACGCGGTTGACATCTTGAGGGGACGCTGGTCTTGGGATAATGAATCAGTTGCCTTTCTTCGTGAGATTTGGTCCCATATATATTTTTTTTTTATGTTACTTTTGTGTTTATCCCTCGGGAATGTAATGTGAGAGTCGATGGTGTAGCCCGATGGTGTGGACGGCATGATGGTTGCTTTGCATGGTCGGAGTTTGATGGACTAGGTGTTTTAGATAGTGTGATGTAAGTTGTACCACTAGCTTTCGAACTGAAGTAATAAAAAATAAAAGTATTTTTTTACAAAAGTCTCCACTACAAATACATACATACATACATATATATATATATATATATATATATATATATATATGAAATCTTACTTTTCCAGCCAAATTCGCAAATATCCATATATACAGTTAATTAATGCATATATATAGATATATATATAATCACATCACAGGGTTGGCGAGATGTCTATGATCTCCTCAGTATTCACAAGTTGGTGAACCAAATGATTGGAACAAGGGGAATATACTAGGGTTTACTCTTGGCAAGAACTGTTCTTGAATGATATCATGAGAACTTGATACAACAACGGCCTTCCTTCCTCAACAACAAGATCTCTGTGATCCCTGTATAACTGTATTATAATCCCAACTTGACATGTTGCTCTTATCTCAATGAACAAACGCATCCTTTTATCAACTTGGGAACCTAACTTTTGTGTACATAATGTACGTTGTTGAGCCCCAATCAAAGGATTCTCTGTTGCCAAAAGAGACGACTATGTTATTATTATTATTTTATGAATTGAGCCCAATATTGGCTAAAGTTTATTTACAACATTCATGTCAGGGCCACAACCCCGTCCTCATGTTGCCATTCAAAACTTACACAGCTGTTGTCTACACCATTTGGCCACCCGATCAGCTACACCATTAGCTGCCCTGCTTATGAACATAAACAAAACTGAATCAAAATCTTGTATCAGCTTCCAGACATGTTTGGCTAGCAGCTTGACATCCCTGGGCCACGTTCAGACACCATTAAGCATATCCAGCCTTAAATATAGCAAACAACTCAGCTTCCAAGGAATTAACAACATAAGTCTCCTCTCCTCTAACCCACGACAACTCTCCTCCTCTGTTCCGCTCAACTGCAGCAATTGCAGTTTTTCCTGTGCCCCCATCCTGCAGTTGTATTGTAAGGGCAACATTTGGACAGCCCTACTCAATTCCCAGGGCATATCTAAGAATATCTAAGGGCACTTGTATTGTATGTTAGGAACTTAGGATACCAGCTAAAAGTACGAAGGACTGCATGCATTGATCTGTGCCATAGTACCAACTACCAAATATGGGATATTCACCCTTTTGCATTGGCTAAGGCTGTCAAATGCCACCAGAAAAACAAGAGAGTTAAGAAATAGATTCATATTATTTATGAGCAGATATGATGAATGGTGGGAGGGCCTTGCTTAACTTCACTGCATTAGGAAGTCAGAGAGTATTATCAAATAGTCATCATCGGGGGTATCATCAATATTAGATTTGGATAAGGCTATCATCTAACGGGGTATCATCAAAAATGGATTAGTGCATAAACGATGAACACTAACGAACACAAAGAACAGACAAGAAGCGAGACAGAGTACATAGAATCCAGAATTGCATATGCCATTACCCCTTAGAATATACGATATATTAACACCTTCGGATCTCAGTCAGTAGATATGGGTACCAGTTTTGTAGAGTATTATCATACACGACCATATATGATAGTATACTCCTGCTGCAGTACCATTACAACATAAAAGAAGGATATTACTTTTGGGTTCTTGTCCAGCCAAAGTGGCCAAACAGAATGCACATTGCTACTTGGTTAAGTAGTAGATGAGAAGGAAAAGAGCGACGAAAGATGCCACAAACGTTGCCATCCTGCGGCTTGACTTGGTCTCGAAAACCTGGCAGAGAAAAGCTTGATGCAATCAGCAATGTGGTAACAGAAGAGGAGATGTAAAATCTTTGCATAAACTCATTTACCATCTTGAATCGATCCACTGTTCCCGAAAGAACTCCCCTTGATGAGTCCATATCGTTGCCCTAAGTTGAGGATGAGCGCAGTTTATCAGAACGAGTTTTAATGTGAGAGTGAGAGAGAGGGTGAGAAAGATGGGACAGGAAGCTTGAGAATGCTTACCATTCTATCTAGTACGTTATTATGACTTTCAACCTCTTCATTAATATCACCTGTCAACTGTCAAATACCACATTTCATCAGAGAGAGTTTGGATTACAAACGGAAGTACATATCATATACAAGTCATTTCCCAAATGAATATACCATGGATTATAACTCTATCAACAGACACAAAGTAAAAGACATCGCTGCAACTTAAAAAATGTTAGCATACCAAAAAGCAAAAATTTTGGTAAGAACTGGTCTAGATTATCAGGCTTGACTTAAATTTTCATTTCTGTTTCAAAAGACACTCTGAATAACAGAAGCCAGAGAAAAAATTAGTAATTTGTTTAGCAGAAAAAAGAACATGATCAACTTGCAATAAGAATCTATTCTAGAGGCACCAGCAAAATGAAAGGCAAAAAATGAATCCTTTGGAGCACTTTTCGATTGACAGCGGTATCTTAAAGACCCTATTACTCAACGACAATGGAACATCAGCAGAAGAAAGCATTGTATCAATACATTTTAGCCGTCAGTTCCTTACAAGCATGTGGCAGGACTCTTAACCTCGATAAAGACCTCAACTTGGCAAAGCAATTTAGGTATTCAATATGAATCTAAAAGTTCAACTTCAAGAAAACACTTTATGGCCCATCAGCTTATGAGTTCAAAGTGTCACACATCAAGATGTGAAAAACTTATAGATTCAGTGCTTCAACTAAGATTCAACCATTTGTAGCTGAGCCTTATCAACTTGAGATGGCCAGTTCCACCTCATTCTACTGATAATTCAATGCCTGCACCTTTCAGAAGTTTCAGATAGCAAAATCCAAAACTCCTTTAAAAAGGCCCACAAACAACTGAACTACAAAAAAGGTTTGCAAGTAGAACTTTTTTATTCCACCAATGCTAAAGTTTCCACCATAAACTCCAAAAATAATAACAAACATAGACAGAATACCCAACCCCATGTCTAATCAATGTAGGAAGGTTAGTTAAGGAATAACTTACTCTCTTAAGAATATTGACTCGGTCCTGCAGGCTATCCACAGCTCTATCATTGTCATGCTCATCGATTTCATGAGAAGAGTATGCTGATGCTCGCAATCCACCCTCCTCGATGCCATCAAAAAGAGCAGCTCTGTTACCACGGTACTCCCTGCAAACAAGCAGGGTCGAAGATGAATAACGAGACGTTGTTGAGTGTCCAAGCGAAATGTAACACATATAGACTTATACCTGAATATTTGCCAATAAACTAGACTATTTTGATGCCTGCAAAATTCTCCGAGGTTATAAACTATGGAACGCAGCTGATGGATATTGTTGATGACACTAGCAATATCACAACTATAAAGTCTTGTCCTAATTTCGCAGTTGAGAAGAGAGGTTGCATCGAGCTTCAAATCTATGGTTACTAATCTCAGAAACAATTGTCTTCACTGCTAGATCATACAAACAAATATAAGCAAAACCATAAAGTTCCCACTCAAACTATAGGGTTAATATCCAATCCCCATGAATTTACTTCATCAAGGGTTGCATCCACTGTAACCACAGGGATCCACGACAAAAACAGATCATTTGTTGTTTGAATTTAATTTCGCTTATGTGATTTTGACAATCTAATCACTGCTTCTTTCAGTTTGTGATTGATAATTCCATTTTAAGGTGTCCAGAGTCCGTGTAAGTGGCAGAACATTGGAGGTAAAAGGAATTTCTGTTCCTTCCATGCATATTATGCTTCCAAAGATGTATGCGAGCAATGCTAGTTTCAAGCATATTTTCTCCATACGCATATGTATTAATGCTTACTTTTTTTGAGTGGCACAGAAAGATGAGCTTGCCACTCCATTTTCCAAAGAAAAGAAATTTGCAGAACACGATGATTCTGCTTGTAACAGCCCAACTCAGCTTAGCTTCGCCCAAATTATTTTGAGTCATTACAATGCACCAATGCAAAGTATGTAACAGAAAAGGCCCTTGGACTATGCTGAATGGAAAATGAGATGTTATTGGAAAGAGCATACTGTTAAACAAGGACCACCAGATAGAAATAATAAGCAGAGAACTGAACAGAAAGTAGACAACAATATATATAGACTATTTGGAAAAAAAAACCAGGGATGATTCCAGGAAAACTGATCTACTAACTGGACAATGCACAGAGAAGCTTTTGACGCAAGGACAGCAATAAATGAGTTTGAATGCATAAATGCCAGAAGTCAGGTTTCATAAATAAAGGTTAAGTGAGGAAACCACTCAATAAGAGGTGAGAAAAATGACCACTCCCAGGTAAAGGGCGTGAAAAGGATAAAAGGAGGAACAAAAAGGGTTACACTGATGTTGTCGGGAAAAATAATCAATAGGAGGGGCTACTAATTGTGTTCTTACTTATTAATGAAATGACGAAACTGTTTTTTTGCTAAACTGAACAGGATAAGAGATCATTTCCTAACCCTTTAATATGAATGGACTGAATGGATTTCAAACTTAGTGAATCCTTAAGAACTTTAAAACGAACAAAAGAAATGTATGCATATCAAGCTTGGCTGCATCTTTCTGCACTAGGAATTCGGTGTACGTAAATCATTAAAATATTACAGCAGTATATCCACTATTTAGTTCACAAATCGGCACTTGCTTAAGCAGAATCATTCTACCAAATGTGTGTATGAGCGTCTTTTAAAACTAGAAATTATTATGCATGGAAATCATCCATGCTTAAGTACCCAAAAATGTGTCTTCATTTTTATGCTATACTACTCTAGGTAGAGTCTAAAATATCTTTAGTTCCTTAGCTCAAAATCCAAATCATTGACCATAATGCAGAAGACCAGATTCCTTGTACAGAGAACTACAAGTATCAGACTTTCTATGGAGATGAGCTCAAAATTCAAACCCACATATCACAATTCACATAAGCTACACGGATCAAAAATTATATATTTAGATACTTCAATCATCCATCTTAATATCCGTAGCCACCAATGATGTGAGCGCATAATGGATTAAAGCCACTCATGGATGAACTTGCAGCAAAAATGGATGTAAAAAGTTTCACATATGAAAAGTTTAAAGAAATCATAAGCCCATTACGATCTAAATGTTGCAAGCTGTTCACAGTGTAAAGATTAGCAACCAATTAGGCAAAGAAAGACATCAAATTCATTAATAACCATGAACCTTAATCATGACCACATTGATGCTTCCCGTTTGTTTATTCAATCAGAAGAAAAAATAACTAGAACTTTGAAACAAAACAAGAAGAAAACTTCCAGGTATCTCTACGTAACAGTAGAAATTATTTACCTACGGAAAAACAATAAACGCAAAACTCCTTGTATATACACAAATGAGACAACAAATTCACCCAATTGCTAGGATAAAATAGTGCAAATAAGTTGGAAATGGACCTTCTTGAGTTCATGGCTTAGCCGTATCAAGATGACTGGAAGCCTTTCTTCTTACTCACTTCTTTCCTGCATAAAAACAGGACGCACCCCAGTCTATTGTTATACCACTCTCTCGCGATGTCTAATAAAACTGGTAACTAAGCAATCAAAATCAAGATCCCAACAATGAGACAATCGATTCCACTTCTCCAGAAGTGACGATGTGACATACTATATCTAAACATAGAATTTTCACCCAAATTACACAAGAAAGAAGAAAGAGAACCCTAGATCCAAGACGAATGCGAAAAGAAACCCTAATCTAGACACTGGATCTAAAAGAAGACCCTTCAAATAATCGCAATGAATGGAAGAGATCGCTAACCTTGTACTCTGATCTCGTGACGGGCCTAGGCGTTGGAGTTGTGGATAGAGAGATCTGGGATCTCGCGGGGGTAAGCGCGATCTCATAGAAAGAAGAAAGGATGCGAGGCGCCGGGTGTTTTAATTGGGTCCGTTTGGTGCTCTCGAGTTTTCCCTCTTGTTTCCGATCCAAGGGAATAATGACGTGGCAAGCTGATCCATTTCATTCAGAGTTAATAACATAAAGCATCATATTAATATCACAAAACTTTCTAATGTTCTGACAATATAACAAAACTAGGTGGTGGGCCCGGCTAACTGCCCGTCCCCACTATCTCTATTATAACTTACGCCACATCAGTCACTATTTTTATTTATTTAATTATAATTTTATACCACGTGTATGTCACGTGTATGTCATGTGAGTATAAGTTTATGACTCTTTTTTTGTTTATTTAATTATAATTTTATACCACGTGTATGTCACGTGTATGTCATGTGTGTATAAGTTTATGACTCAGATGATGAGTCATAAAAGTAACTACCTTGGATCTTATAAGGTAGATAAGTATGTATATTTAAAATTTATCTCCTGGCTTATGATTATAAGGATGTATATTTAAAACTAACCTAGGAAAGATGATAAAAATATACAAAGTTAACTTAGGAAAATATACATGTAAATAAACTAATAGGACGTATAAGATTGATCTCCTTAAAAACATAAAAGTCATTTAAAAAAATCCCAGTATTAGTTTAATGTGAATATATAAATATATAACTACTAAACTAATCCTAATAATATTTTTAAAACTTTTGTCTTAATATCCAATAACAGTTTAGTTATTTTATAACTTAACAATCTATTTTTCTTGATCAAATCTCTTAAGTTGATGGAATGGATCATAATATCATATGATATGAGTCCAATGACTATATTTTTAGGAGGTTTTGTGATATTTAGCGTGTTTGAGTGGAGTGTTTGTTTATGATATTAACCCGCTTCTTTTTTTTAAAATTATTTTACATATCCCTGCTTTGCTTAGACAATTATTATCGAATTCGGATCCGAGGTGACTGATACAATATCTCGGATGCGGATTGGCCTTCGGATCCTGGAGCTCCGGGCGGGGTTAGCGGATGAGGACAAAGACGTTACCCGCTAATAAAGAAAAGAATCCACTTCCGGACGGGAGTCGGAACGAAGCCCGAGGCCGTCAAAATACGGATCGATTGCGAGCTCGGCGTCGGCGTCCTGCGAGAGACCGAGTGAGGGGGGGCGTGGAGCTTCTGGACTATGGCGGACGATGCCAACCTATTCGAGGGCCTTCCTCCCCCGGCGGCCGCACCGCTAGTGCCCCTTTCGGAGGAGCAACCTTCGACCTCAACCGCAGAGGCCAAGGGAGGCTCGCCTCCTCCCCCCGCTCCCATCCTTAAGAGCGCCCTCAAGCGCGAGAAACCCCCGCAGCCCAAAACCGAAGGTGCGCCTCCCGCTCTTCTTGAGTCACTCTCGTAGATTCTAGGGTTCTTTTATATGTTAGTGCTCTTTACTGTCCTATACGTTGATGGGGGGCCTTTAAATAGCCTTTTTCATCTAGGGTTTGTCCAAGTACCTGGTGTGGATTTTTTCTTTTTTAGATGTTAGCTGATTGTGGAAATAATTGTGACCGCTGTTGGGGGCCTACACAGCTTTTCAAGTCAATCGTAACGGCTCGAATTGGAAGGAAATCAGGATGTGGGAGACTAAGATTAGAGCTCACGAGAGTTTTCTCCATCTTTGTACATGGGCTGATAACGTTGTTCACTTGCTCCATTTACTAATTAAGACCAAGAACAATGTTTGATGCATTTGAACAGATTGAAGAATATCTGATGCTGGACTCTGTTCTTTAAGCTGAGGATACTGTACCCTTGGTTGATTATTTGCTAAGGAAAATTTGTTTCATTTGTGACTATGTTCATCACATGTTCATCACAAGGATTTCCATACCGGTACGCGCCGTTCCGGTCTCCGGCCGGTACGGTACGTACCGCCGGTACAGTGCGTACCGGACCGGTACGCCGGCAAACCGGTCATGAAAGGCTTGTTTGGCATGTTTTAGGGTGTTTTGGTTCGTTTCTTATTTGATTTGAAATACATTGAAGCTAACTAATGTAATTAAAGTTGATATTCACTTGTATTCAACATCTCCAATTGGTCAAATATCATTTCTTATATGAAAGCAGAGTGACAAGTTGTCAAAGTAGTATAATACAATACTGTTGTGCATTGGATGTCTTGGATTCTGTCGCCGACTCGACTATAACACACTACGCAGAGTGAACGGGGTCCGGGGCAGCGCCTATTTTGTCTTTAGACCCGACCCGGATTAGGTTATGGATATAAATAACCTATTTTGTCTCCTTCCTTATTTTTTCTCTGCTTCCCCCTCTCCATCTCTCTTCCTCAAACAGGTACAGGCCGGTTTGTACCGGCCGGTTTGGATACAAACCGGCATGTACCGGCCGGTTTGGATACAAACCGGCGTGTACCGGCCGGTTTGGATACAAACCGGCCGGTACACATCCGATCCCCCCCAAATCCGATCCGGGGGGGAAAACCGGACCGGTTAGCCACCGGTCCGGTAAAAACCGGCCGGTACGCACTGTACCGGCCGGTATGGAAATCCATGGTTCATCAATTCAGAAGTAGCAAGCATGTCATATGTGATGGGGGGAAAAATTTGTGCACTTTTTCCATGATCATGATTTTGTTGCCATCTTATCACAACAGGGTTCTCATTTCTTTTGATTACTTGAATATGGCTTTTGTTAAGATGTAATTTACTGGAAATTCTTAGCAGAGGCACCGCAGAAACGCTTGAGATTCAAAACATCCATTGATGTGACGGAAGCACAGGTTTTAGAAGCAATGCAAAAAATAGCTTCGCATATAAAAAACCCGCCAAAATTTGGTAAGGCTTCAAAGCTCGCCATGCAATTGATCCAGGGAGGAAGTGTCAAGCCTGGAACCAGTGACTGTTTTTTCGCTATACTGGAGGCTGCAATGTCTTCACCTTCTAGCTGTACTGATCCATCATTAAGAGCAGATTATCAGGCTTTGTTCTTGGCAGCTCAAGATGTCACTGAGGTAAGGTGTTCATCTTCCCCTTATGCATGCCCTGAAGGAACTTTAGTCTGGATCAGTAGAGTCTCAGGCAGTCATAGCCAATTATAATCAGATTGCTTTCAGGAACGAGCCACGTCAAATATGAAAATGGTGTTGACATCTAATAGCTGGCTGACAGTATTAGGTAATACTGAAGGATATCCAATATTGCTCTATTCTCTCTAGTAGAAGACCTTGAATTGGGCTCTAACATAGCTCTCTCCCTCTCTTTCTCTATCGTGATTGCTGCTATTTTATTATCTAATTTTCTGAACGTGCCTGATTTTGACATTGAAAGGTTGTATTTTATTATCAAAACTTGATACTGCTGGATAGAAGACTGCCTTACCTTTGGTTATTTCAATGCAGTGTTTCACTAAGCAGCAGAAAAATAAGTTGACAACATGGACAATCAGGGCAGTGTTGGCAAATGATCTCTATACTGATGACAGCTTTGTGGTATGAATCTTCTTAGTTTATTGATATTGAAATGTGGTGAAGCTATTTAGCAGTTGGTATATGACTTGAGATATATGTGACTTGGTATTTCCCTCTGCTAAACAGGCTTTGAGGTTTTAATTATGTAATCACAACACACATTTTCCAAAAAAAATTCTTGAACTTAAATTATTATTTTTTGTTTAAGATTTATGATTAAACAATATTTACTATCAACAATTTAGTCAAAAGGGGATGGCTGACCCTGAAAATGCTCAACGAATTGAACAGCACATAAAAAGAAGAAGAAGGGTGGTCCCTAGCCCGTTTGTCCTCTTGGATATATCCTTCTATACTGTTATGAGCAGCAATTCTGTGATATAAAAGAAGATCCTAGGGGTCTTATAATGGAGAGCTGATGGTTCTGCTTCATGTCGATGGGATCTTCATGTGAGAACTTTGGGGACAGTAATTACCTGAACTATAGGTGAGAAAAGTCCATCAGAAAGCTATTTTTCTGGGATATCGAATAAATGCAGGATTTGTTAAGAGTCATGAGCAAAGAACGAGAGCTGGATAAGTTAAATAGCATAGGACTAGGATTAGCATCTAGAATATAAGTGGCAAAATCATGCACCAGCATGCATTTTCTCCAGAGTGGAGACAAATTCAGCTATGATGATTTAACAGTTGGAAAGAGCAGGGTTTCTAAAGAAGCCATTGATATTTGTTAGGCACGCATGACTTGCTGCCTTGATCTTGGATAGGAACCCTGGCCTGGTATCATACAAGCTAATCCAAAATGATACTCCAAGTCTTCTTGGAACATTTCCTTTTGTTCTTTTCTAATAGTCAGAGCACTAGCAGTCCAATTTAAATTACGTGGGACTCCAGTGTCACCATTACCTTATTCTGTGCTGATAGTTTCTTTCCTGATGAATATTCAGCATAAAGAGAAAGATCGGTTTCACAATAGTAATCTTTTGATTTCAACTGCAATCATGGAAGATACGCCTGATCTAGATGTCAGTGATCTGAATATGCTTTCTCTGAGACTAACCAAGTATAAGAAAGCTTGTTAGAGGTCTTTCATGGCATATATATATATATATATATATATATATATATATATATGTTTTCTCTTCTTGATCTGCTATTTCTTAAGACTTCTTCTCTTTTCAGTTTTCTAAGGCTGCGGGAAAAATCAAAGAGGCTATATCTAGACTTCCCTCTGCCACTACAGATGATGATCATGACGAAGCTACTGCTCTGGCAGAAGCTGAAAACAATGTGAATGCTGAACAGAATCATAACCCAGATACTACGGCATCAGGAACTTCAGCAGAGGTGAACAGAGACACTTCTGATCCTTTTGGCTTAGATTCTTTGCTTCCAAATAAGTCCAAGAGAGATGAAAAAGCAAGAGAAAGGGAGGTAACAGCTTTGAACAAAAGTGCAGAAGAAGAAGAATCCAAGAGATTTTTGAAGTCGCAGAGAGAGGTGTTGCTTTTGTGTCTGGAAATTGCAGCTCGGCGGTATAGAACACCATGGTGACATATAAAATTCCTTAATTTGTACCTCATGTTTTGGAACTTTTTTCCTTTTTAATCCTTCTAGTGTTGATTTTTTTGGGTTCTTCCGCTTGTCTCAGGGCTCAAACTGTGATTGACATTTTGGTGAAGCATGCTTCTGAACATAGAGACAGGTTCACCCTGCGGCAAAGAGACGCAATTGAGAAGCTTTGGGCTTCCATTAATGAGCAGCATATCAGAAGAAAGCAAGGGAAGACTGTCACAGGGAAATTGGACATGAATGCTTTTGAATGGCTCCAGGAGAAATATGCCAGCGAGAAAATAAGCATTAGGCATGCTGTTGGAGGTGGTGGTGAGCGGCGTGCTCAACAGTGGCTTGGCTAACCACGTCGGTTCCCCAAATTTGTTCGACCAGATCTATCTCCCCGGATCCACAAGGTACTGCTACTCTATTAGAATGTATTGAACCTTGGTCTGGGTGATGAAATTCCATGAGTGTTAATCTAATACAATGCAGTAGACTGTAGTCAGTTTGGGATAGCAGATGAAGTGCTTATAAAGTAATTACAAATGCATTGTTTGAGAGCCATCTTGTATTAGACACAAACTAATCCATTTTCCTCTACCCCTACCCTTCCTTTTTCAGCAAGTAAAATATCTTATGCTTTAGAGTAGCTACATTGACTCCATATCCCTTCCTTCAAGCAGTTGCTTCGGTAGCCAAGCAGATCCTAAGTTTCTACATTACTCCAGTTATTCTGGTGCTTAAATTCCACGTTATGTCCTATCCATTTTGATGGTGATCTCTTTCTGTTCGAGATCACATAGTGATCTGTTTTTGAGACATTTTCTTCTTTATTCTATGGGCCAGATGGGTAGGAGAAACCCCCAATGAGTTATGATATCTGCATCTATATTTTGACACCAAGGACTAAAAAATATGCTTAGAATTTGCCTCCAGGATAGGGGCCAGACCATATACCAGTAATATAGCTAATATTTCATCTGAAGTCTCTATTCGATCATGAGATTAGAGCAACCCCTCTTCCTTGTCTCAGTAATACCAATCATTCCAAAAGTTGGCTCGCGGCCTTTGCTCGGATCTGGTAGTCTTAACAGTATTTACTCAACATACTCAAGTCTTTTTTGTTCTTGAGACATCACTAACACCTCAAATATCTGAGCTCATTCCAAGAAACCGTTTACTTTATTTATGAGGATTGAGATTGTTTTCTGCAGTTTTGTGCTTATCCAACCTAGAGCTCACCGGAATCATTCAATCTCCTTACCTCTCAAGCCTCAATAGGTGCTCGAAATTGATCACGCTTGTAATGAATAAAACCGAGTTCTAAGTTCTGCCAATGAGTTGATCAAGAGGATCCCAAACCCAATTTCTTAAAGCTGTCACATGATCAAAAAGTTGTGTATCTATCAAGTGTGATTGACCTTTGGCCAGGGGTCCCCGGTCAGAGAGATCACAGCATTTGCATCATTGATGCTGCTCATCATCTCTCTCTCTCTGTGTATTATATTCTTATCTCCATAAAATTAGGTTCATATAGCAGCTGTCATACGTTCATGGTTGTTACAGGAAGACCTTTGAATAGGGAGTCAGGACAAACCATGGGGCGTTCATCTTCTACATGGTTTGTTTCAAATCCTTGTCTTTTCCAATTGGAAGAAGGCGACTGATTTATGATAAATATAAGGGGTGTTTTGTACATTATCCTTCAAACGACGTCATTCACATCGACATCCTTCTCAAGTTAGATTCTACACATATATACTCCAGAATGTGATCTTATTATTCCCTCCGACCAGTGTAATCAAAATTTGCGTTTTGTCAACATAAGTTCACTATCATAAAAAAAGAAGTTATGTACGTAAATTAAATGACCGCCTTTTCAAGTTTATATCCATACACATAATTTCCTAAATATAAAGCCTCGTTCTATACAGAAAATTAATTTTGTAAAACTTTCCAGGAATAACCTTAATTTTCCTCGATCCTTTCTCTACAAAGAAAAAGCTTCCACCTGAATCATGTATGTAATAAACAACAAACGCAGGGCCAAAGAAATCATCACGTTTCCACCGCCAAATTAACCACTGACGAGTGACGGCATCCCCAAACGCAATAGAAAGCAAAGCCGAGCACGCACGCACGCACATCGCTCAGGACAGTCCCAAAGTGCGGCGTTCGGCGGAGCCAAGCACGGCTCTATTTTATAAACCTCAGCACCCCATCAACGCCACCTCTTTTCCCTATACAGTATATTTCCAATCCCACCACTACTCAAAAGATTTCAGAGAGAGAGAGAGAGAGAGACCCGTCTCCTGTACACCATTAATTCCACTGCTCCCTTTGAACCCTGCACCCTTCCCACCCTTGTCTCCCTCCCCTAAAACTCTTCTTCTATAAATCCACCCATCATCCATTCTTCTCTCATTGATCGATCTTGTTCTAACTAAGGAAGTGTTAGCTAAGATAGCATGGCTAGTACTGGGGCAGGTTCGCCGTGCGGTGCATGCAAGTTTCTAAGGAGGAAGTGCGTACCGGACTGCGTGTTCGCGCCCTACTTCGGGTCCGAGCAGGGCCCGGCGCGGTTCGCGGCCATACACAAGGTATTCGGGGCGAGCAACGTGTCGAAGCTGCTGCTGCATGTGCCGGCGGCCGACCGGTGCGAGGCCGTCGTGACCATCGCCTACGAGGCTCAGGCGCGCCTGCGCGACCCCGTCTACGGCTGCGTCGCGCACGTCTTCGCGCTGCAGCAGCAGGTATATATCCAATTGGTGCCCACATATGACTATACGTAGTTCATCTGGAGTTTCTCATGTTTCTTGGTTGATATGATAGGTGGCAATTCTGCAAGCCCAGTTGATGCAAGTGAAGGCACAAATAGCACACAATACGGCAGGCTTGCGATCGCCGGAGGATCACTGGCAAGGGACCAGCTCGGCCGACCATCTTCTCCGATTGCACCCGTACTTGCAATCTGGGTCTCCACAGAGCTCTCTCGACAGCATAGATCATAGCTCGGATGGGCATCAAATGCAGGAGGTGTGCTTTAAAGAGGATCTTCACAGCCAAATTGGCATTAAGAGGAGGCCACCTGCAAATAATGACTGGGGGGAGCTCCAAGCCTTGGCCTTGAGGATGATGAGGAAATGATATATGGTTTTGATTACTGATAGAGTGCATGGAACATGTAAATATAAGTTCTTCAATGAACTCAAAAGAGCTCTTGGAGAAATCAATGGCTATTTAGGTGCTCATTTCAATCTCTAGAACATCTGAATCTCTGCTGAAAAATCTAAAGAAGTTGTTATGTTTGGCATTTTAGATCAATGATTGCTTAAGTCGAAGATTTGACTCTCTTGTTATTGGTAGAGAGAGACATGATGATGTTACAGTTTATGTTTGGTTGATGCATTCCACTAAGTCATGAAGGTCCCTCAGAGTTGGATTAGAGAAGTAGATTAACATATAATGAGTTTAATACTTTGGTGTTGGACAATAATGTTGTTGGTCATCTAGCAAACCATCAGCAAATTAACTAATTTTTTTCCATAGTGCCTCTGCTTTATGTTTGCTCGCACATATTAAAGCAGTGAAGGTTTTTTAAGTATGTGAGACCTGTGATATTCCAATGACTCATGAAGCTGTTTAAAATAGACACAGCAACTAAACCTTCTAAAGTTTCAGCTCCATTAAAGAGATTCACAAGATCCAAGTTTAGAGGTTAATTAAAAGGCTATTAAACTAGGTAGGGGAGTGTGTTCCTGTACAGATTTACCTAACACATCACCTAGTTAAACTTTTTTATTTTTCAGGGCATATAATTAAAGAGCATGGTGTGCATGAACTGTAGTAGTCTTTAATTATAATCATATAAGTAGACATCCTTGATTGAGAGAGCACATGAGGTTAACTAAACTTGAAGTTTTGCATACCATTATTTCTGTCATTTATGATCAAGTATCACCAATTAAAACATCACAGTAAAGAGGATTCTCAAACACAGTATATTAATTAGCAGAGTCTAGCTCTAATCCCTATGTAAATCTCTCAAAGTTAAGTTTTCATAAAAGTCATATGCTCGTTGTCAATGGCGGTGTTTTCAAGAAGATAGGTCTGAAATCATTAATGTCATGTTCTGGATAAGCGAGAAAGTTTAATTAAGGGACCCCTAGCATATGTCCTATGAACTAGGCAACTAGTCCCTGTAAACTAATCTGCAAACAGGGGATTACGCGTAAAGCAACAGTTCTTTAGACTTAAATCAACACAGGATTCACCTCTCCTAGGATGGCTTCCTTCTAAGAGAAACTTAAGCATGATCTTTGAACTTAATCTTACTGTATCATTACTTCATCTTATATGGTATGTATGCATGTTATAAGATGGCAAAAAAAAAGCCTCGGGAGTTCATGAATGGATTAATTGCTCCTGTTATAGGTGTTACTTGCAACAACATATGAGCATAATTTGGCTACAAGCCTGGGCTAATCCTTTAAAGAGGAACATATATATTTTGATCAACAACTTGGACTTGAAAAGGGCCTATACCCAATATTATGAACCCAGCTCCTTCTCTGCAGGTTCTACAGACGGATGCATCCTTCGAGCCCAACTCCTTCTCTGCAGCTATTGGCATGGTATGCTCTTCTCGCTCTGGTTCCTTAGACTGGGCGTTGGGTTGGCCGGTTGGTGTGGGTTCGGCTTTACATGGTGAGATGGTCGCAGTGGCTTTGGCTATTAGAGAGGCACAGTCGAGGGGTATTACTAAGCTTATGGTGGAATCTGATTCGTTGGAGACTGTTCAGATCCTCAATGGTGCCAGACTTTGGCCGAAGGAGCTAGAGGGCTTGGCGAGGAATATATGGTTTGAAGTGTTGGCTTTTGAGTCCGTGTCCTTTTTGCATATTCCTAGGCTTAGCAATTGTGTAGCGGATAGCATTGCTCGCTACTGTCGTAGTCTCCAAACGAGTTTTGTTTGGTCGAGGGTTGATGGGCCTGCGGCTCTAGATTGTATTCAGTAGTGGGATGTAGTTCTTAGCCTTTTGGCTCATCTAATCAAAAAAAAAAAAAAAGAACCCAGCTAGGCCAGGATTATTGTAATCAGATTCCAAGAACTTTTGCATGTTTTGGGCTTACTTTAGCTCTGTTATGGTGCAATTAGATTTAGGAGCTTTAGATCCACTCAAGCCTAATTAATACAATCTCTAGTCTTACTAGGCTTTTATGTTTCAACTCTCAAGACTTACCCACCAAGCCCAGGTTATACTAAAGTACTACCAGAGAGATCTATTATTCTATCTGTGGTTCCAGAGGCATGATGTTAGTAGCAAAGGCTCATATATGGTTTGAGGAGAGACTGGTTCGAACTGATATCAAGCTTAATTTTTTTTTTTAATTTTGCTCTGAGTCTGTAGTTTTTTATAATAATAATAATAATAATAATAATAATAACCCCTGTTAGTCTTAGGGCTCGTTTGGTGCGGGAATAACTTTATTACGTGTTGAGGGATTTTATTCCTGGTTTCGGGAATAATTTTGTAATGATTACTTGAAATAAAGGAAAATTAAAATGAAGAGTGAGAATAACTTTGTAATGATTGCTTGGAATAAGGAAATGTGTTTGGGAGGATAAAGTATGAAATAAGTAATAAATTCAAAAATATTTAAAAAATATTCCCTCTCTTAACCCGGGTTAACGATTATTTCCGTTTGCAAACGCGGCTTTAGCCTCTGGGCTCGTCTAATTTGAAAAGAAAAGGGTACAGTTCTGATGTGGCTCACTTGCTCTTGAAAAATAACTTCTTGATAGAATTTTTCCCAATAGAAACAGATGATTAAGAAAAAAGAATGATATCTTTCAAATAAGAACCAAATTAAGTTCCCTTTTCTATTTCATCAGAACTCGATATATCACTACAATCCTAATATTGTGTTACACACACACACATTGTGCAAGAGCACTAATCTAGATATAAAATCTGATTGAAATGAAGGAAGAAATATATGAAGTTTTCTAACATAATCAAGATCCAATAAAATGAACTTTAAAATTAATATGAAGTAATTAAAATATGTCGACAATCAAAAAAGTTTCTGGAGCTCAAATTCGAATCTTAATTTTCTAATCAAAAGTTGAATTGACAGCCCTACTTAGGTCATCAAGGTGGCCTTTCCTTTTTTGATTAGTTGAGCTAATAACAAAATCTATAAACTAGGGAAGTTCTACAAGGACAAAAAATGCATTGTTTAATGAGTCATTTTTTTTCTTTAATTACCCATTTATTAAATATTTACTTCCGAGATTTAAAACTCTAAAAAACACATGAAATCGTGATGGAAAGAAAGAAGCCACATCAATCACCAAAGAAAGACTTCGTTTGAGAGTTAAGTTCCATTTTAAACAAGGAAGGAAGCAAAATGGCGGTCAAATAATCGGCGAAAGCTTGAATGGCTTTGAAAAGGACCCCACTTTTATCTCACATTTTAAAGGCCCAAAACGACAAGATCGTAGGGGCCCATTCATTTTGAACCGTCTGATCTGACGCAGCAATAACAAAAAATATTCAAACTATTTTAGCTAAAATATGATTTATGATTATGATCACCCTACCGAATTAATATGTAACTTTGGATCTAAAGTTTCTTTTTTAAAATAGAAGACTCCAAGTTAGAAATAGTTTATTAATGGTGGCCGATTCTTCAGCCTAAAGGCTTGAAAGTTTGAATTCAGACTGCGCTTATGGGCCAGTGGGCCTATGGGCTTGGTATTTATAAATTAGCCTATTTAATTTCTGTTTCCCACTTTTGTCTCAACTCAGCTCGACCCCATCAATCGACCCCCTCTGTTCCACTTCCACATAAAGTTAAGAGTAACCCGGATGGGAATTATTAGCTTCGGATCTTTGAAAGTCCTGATGTTGCTGCCATAACAGAGTGACAAAAGCAGAATGACAAGCTTGCCAGGCCTGTTTGGTTCTTCACATCGAGCGACACCAGTGCGACTATTTCGAGCACTGTATCAAGCACTTGATGCAATGCACCCTAATTGACGGAATAAGCTTTGATGTAATCCGCGTGATACAATCAAATCGGCTATCTAATAAAATTAAAAACCCTTATTAATGTTTATCTTGAGTTTTATATATTTCAGAAAAGAGCATATATAGTACCTTTCATATATGCAACTGTATATAACTAGTTAAGAGATTGATTGATGTACAAAGTAACTCATAAGATCTAAAGAAATTGGTCCTGTTTATTGCTATCTTGTATTAGTACTACACGAACACTTTGAATCAAGGGGGTCGTGAAGGATCCCATACAGTTAACATACATGCTTCAATTCAAGTAACAACAATGCGATGCATTTCTTTAGTGTAGCATGCATGCATGCCTTATATACCAGTTTACTCTATGATCAAAACTCATGAGGAAGTATAGTTTCTTTCATGATCGATGAGCATAAGCGAAGGCGACCGAGCGGAGGTCCTCCATGTCTTCAAACGCCGACCTCTTGCTCACCTGCGCGTCGAGAGATGCCATGGCGCACGAAGAGCTCTCGTCGAAGCCATAGGAGAATTGCTCGTCGCCGGTGCCCGCATGGCGGTCGTAATCTGGAGAAACTTGCATGCCATCTGATCCTCTCAGCTCATTGTTACATCCCAAAATGGTCTCACCATTCATTAAAGGATCAATTCCAGCCAATGATTCCATCATGCTTGCATTCCCTCCTCCAGCCTGAGAGAAGAACCCCTGCATGTTTTGGTAGGCAAGGAGCTTGCTGTAATCCTTCATGTCTTGTTGATCAGGACCACTAGCATAGCCTTGTCCTGCTTGAGCTTTCAGGGCTGCTAGCTGTGCTTGAAGATTGACAACCTGCCAAGTGCATGTAACAATCAATTAGTACACATATATGATCAATGTTGGTGATCAGAGTAATATATATTGAAGAGGAGATTAGTGCTGACTTGCTGTTGGAGAGCAAAGATATGGGAAACACAGCCATAGATGGGGTCTTGCAGCCTGGCCTGAGCCTCATAAGAGATGGTGACGGCCGCCTCGCACCGGTCCGGCACCGGGAGGTGCATGAGCAGCTTGGAGACGTTGCTCGCTCCGAACACCTTGTGGATCGCCGCGAAGTGCTGGGCGCCGTTCTCGTGGCAGAAGTAAGGGGCAAAGACACACCCCCTCACGCACTTCCTCCTCAGGAACTTGCAAGCGCCACATGGAGAGCCGAAGCCTGTCATCTTGATGATCACCTCTCTTCTCAATTAAGTTCCTTTTGCAGCCTATGGTGAGGTGGTGCACTACCATGATCAGATGCCTTAAATAAACACTAGAAAGAACAGGAGAGGGGGAGGTTTGATCATAGTATGATGATTAATTTATTTGTAGTGGTTTCCCTCATGGGTTACAAGGATCACTATTTTTTTGGCAATTCATATAGGGCCCCTCCTTTACCTCATCTTCAGTTCTATACTCTTTTTAGATTCCCTTCACAGACTTCAAAAGGGGCAGAGGAGCTAACACTGACCCAACCCATCTCTGTTTGCCTGATGATGGATCATTAAGGATTTATTAGTGCTGTTTTTAATTGATAACCTCAATGAGATAATTGAGCAGGGAGCTCATTTTTAACTAGTTAACAACTACTTATAAGAGAAAAAGCTAAAGGCTAATGGGTCATTAATTAGTAGAACAGTTAGCTAGCATTTGGAGGCAAAGAAGACAAAGGGTGCAAGCAATCGAGGCAGCCTAGCTATGTATAGCTCTTGTGCATGTGCACGTATGTCTCTTGGGCCGCATCATGAAATAGATAGCTCTCTTGACAAGTTTGATTGATAGAGTTTACTGGTAAAGTTGTGATCTTAATTCCTCTCAATCGATTTCATCACTTGCCATTTATATGCTTTGATGTGGAGACTTGACTTGTAACGGGGGTTTTTGACCTATACTTAGGGAAAATTGTCATTTAGTCTCTTTAGGAGGAGTTGTTTGCTATTTAGTCTTCTTGAAAAATTTTAAGGCATTTAGTCTCTTTTGTGGACAGCTGTACTTTTTTTATCTCTAAAATACCATTTATGCATTTTTTTAAATGGGAGATAGATGGATAGTTATTGAATTAGTTGGTTGGCATTAATTGGAGTGGTTGGGATTACATACACCTATTCCCAACACATAAATGCATGCATGCATCCACTTATGGCTGGATGCATGCATTAATGTGGACATTAAAAGTAAAAAAAAGAAAATACTGAAAAATAGAGTAAAAATACCATAAAATAGGAAAATTGTCGGAAAAATGAGAAAAATGGTAGAAAAGTATAAAAAAATATCGGAAAATAGAAAAAAAAAATTGGAATTTTTTTTGGGAGCAGCCATTAACGGTAAAAAAGGGAAATTACTGAAAAGTAGAAAAAATTAACCGAAAATAGAAAAATATGCGGAAAAATAGGAAAAATGGTAGAAAAGTAGGAAAAATTACTGAAATATAGAAAAATTTTGTGAAATTTTTTTTGTAAGTAATTACTAAATATTGTAAAGTGATTACCAAATATTGGAAAGTGACTACAAAATAATAGAAGTAACTACCAAATATTAGGAAAGTAACTACAAATATTGGAAAGTAATTACCAAATATTCGAAAGTGACTACAAATATTGGAAAGTAACTAGAAGATATTGGAAAATTATTAAAAATATTGTTAAGTAACTACCAAATATTGGAAAGTAACTACCAATATTGGTAAGTAACTACTAAATATTGGGAAGTAACTACCAAATATTGGAAAGTAACTACAAATATTAGCTAGAAAGTAACTACAAAAATTTGAAAAGTGTTTACAAATATTGGGAAGTAATTACAAGATAATGAAGTAACTACCAAATATTGAAAAGTAATTACCAAATATTGAAAGTGATTACCAAAAATTGAAAAGTAACTACTAAATATTGG